>VZTM01027486.1:391629-504129 GCA_013400555.1 Jacana jacana
TGATAAGTTAAGATTTATGGAAAACCTCCTGACAGGGAGAGCTCTTGCTTGGGTGCTTATTTTTTTCAGGTGCTTTCAGTTTTCTATTAATTTCCTAATCTTTGATATTTTTTTCCCTTTTTGTTTTCAAAGCAGGGGGGTGGGGGATGGACAGACAGACCCATACAAAAAAGGAATCTTTTCTTAAGACTTGGGAGAGAATTTGCAGAAGAAAGAGTGCTGAAGTCCTGTCTTGTAGGCATCGGAGATAGTTCCTATTAGTTCTGCACTTGGCCTGTAAACCCCTTCCTAATTTCTTGCCCTTTGTGGTTTGAATTACCTCAGGAGAAGGTGCAGCTGTGAAGTTGGGGTGCCCTACTGAGTGTGCCTCATCATGGGAGGTGCTGCTGATGCAAAGAGAAGGTGCAGGGCCTCAGTAACATCATCTAAGTGATCCAAAAGGCTCAGAGGAACCTTGTAGGACACCAGTATCTCTGTGCTCTTTTGCAAGCTTATGAGACATGAACTATTTTCTCTGGTTAGCCCTCCCCTAAGGGAGAATACTCATAGCATGCTAATTTAGGTAGTTTCTCTGCAAGAGTATCATGTAAGATTGCCATACATTGCTATGACACTATCTGGAGAAAGGAATTTTGTGCTAATGAAGGTAATTAGTCCACTTGTGTCTGCCACCGGGTCACTGGATAATTTTGGTCACAGCGATATCCTTGACTTGGTTTGTGCCAAAGATGGCTTGAACAGCAAACTTTTTATCACCTGAGCTTGTCTGTATTTGTGGAAATTATCTTTCTTTCTGGAATGCTAAATCTCCTCAAAGTCTCCTGCTACCCAGTGGCAGAAACATCTCCTGGTGACATGGGATGAACCAGAAAGGTGCGTTTTGTTTTATTTGTGTCACAGTGAATTTGTGGACCTGTGGCTATGGAAAAAAAAAATAATAAAAAAAAGCCTTTTTCCAAGCAAGTGTTCATGGAAGCCCAAGGAACAAGATGAGTGTAAGCTGGTAGTGGTTTTTACTAGCTTTTCAGGAGAACTGAATTTAGCCACATTTTTCTGTTGGTCAAGGTAAGATACTCAGTGCTGCCTTTTAGTTCAGCAAATGAATGGATTTTTGGTTGCAGTTTGACTTAATGAGTTCTATGCATTGACTCAAAGTTGAGATCTTGTTTAAATTAAACAATTGTCATGTATGCAGAGTCTATTCTGCTGGTGTCAACGGGACCACGTGCATCTCCCAAACCCTACCCTAAGGGCTCTGTCAGAAATGAGCTCAACCCATTCCGTTGACCTAAACAAACCAGGTTTACTGATGACAAGAGATTAAAGTTTGTGATAATTTTAGTGGCAGGAAGCTGAGAGCAAGGCTCCTGGTTTAGATGCTGACGCTCAGCCAGCCTGGGAAAGGGTTTTAAATTTTCATTGTCACCAGAGAAGTATTTGCAAGGATTTTTAATATGCCGTCGTACAGCCTGGGCAATACAAATGTGCGCCCTTTTCAAAGATACACCTGCTTTTTTTTTCCCCGAGAATCACTCACTTTAAAACCAGCTACGACGAAGGAATATCTAAAGTAGAATTTTTAGCTGGTGTGTGTGATTTTGTTATATTCATTTTCAGTAAAAGGCGAGTGGGAAGTGGCGTGATGCATAAAAGAACAGTGTGCTAGAAGCCGATGTCTACAGGAATTCAAAAACCAGGACTCTCAGATTTTCAGTGAGCCGTACAATATTTTTAATCAGGGGAAGGAATGAATTAACATATCTGTTTTACATAAACCTGCATTTGGATTGTTGATAACAATAGGTAGAAATCTCCAAGCTGAAGTGAACCTTATTTAAACACGGAGTGTGCCGGTTCTGCTGATGTTTTGATTGAAGATGCAAATCTCATTGCAGGGGTAGCTGCTGCAGATGACCAATATGTGCAGAAATTTCAAATCTGCATGGGATTCCTGCAAGTGTGTCCCTGCTACAAACAGAGCTTTATTGTGCAGGGAGGAGGGCGAGAGTGATGGGCTGAAACATATGTTGGTTCTTATAGTTGTGCTGGGGAAACCACTGCTCTTCTGCATCAGGGGAAAGAGCAGCACAGGTATGGGCATTCTTAAAAGTATTTGCTGGCTTTGTGCTTGGTCTGTGGATGTTATTTTGGATCAGGTGCCCGTGAATATTGCATAGAGATGGGTTTTAGACACCAGCTCCAGCAATGCCCCTGCCTTGCAGACTGGTTGGCCCAGCTGCTTCCCACTGTGCCTCTCTGGGTGGTGATGCTGGGGGCAAACGGGCTAAAAGGCAGAGCAAATTTTTGCTAAAATTGGCAATCAACACAGTGGTTAAAAAAAGGTAACCTTGATTTGGAGGGCTTTATCTTGCACAGGTAATCTGACAGCCCTTGCTGCCATGCTTGATATAAAGCCCGTGGATGTTTTCTGTTAGCGCATTCAAACCCTACATGCAAAATTTAGACTTCTGCAAGATTTTGGAAAGGAAACTTGTACACTAATGATCCTGGGGGACACACTGGCTGGTCTGCACGTCCTCAATGTATGACTTGTGCAAGGCAGAAGAGGAACGGATCAAACCATGTCAGGAGTTTTCCCAGCTCCCTCCTGCTGACTTGGTTCTGACTGTCAGGAACAAGGAGAGATTTATCTCCGAATAAGTGATTGTCACTGAACTGATCCCCATTTACAAATGCACTCTGGGATCCTCTCAGAGCATTGTTTTCCAACTGCTTTCTCAGCTTGCTCTGAGACTTGACTCATTCATGGTAGAGAAGATAAAGATTTGAGTAGGATCTGGATGTCCTCTATGGACAGGTTAACATAAAGCAGGCTACTGCTGCATCAGCTGTAGGCCACCAATGACTTTCCATATATTAACCTATATTAAAAAGGACTGGAGTAGGTCTGACTAGATGTTTAACAACAAAAAAAAAATGTTTTACTTCCCCACACCAAAGAAATCAACCCAATCTGCCTTGAGGTCTGCTGCTCCCTCCCAAGAGCTGTAATAAAAGCCCTCAAGTGAGGCTGGTGTTAAGGGTTAAAAATCTTGGTGGCGCTGGAAAGTTCCTTAGACAGTCCTGATCTGAAAGCACGCATCACTTCAGTCTTAAGTACAAAAAAATAATATTTCAAATTGTACTTTGGACATGATGTTCACTCTTTTGGCTCAACAAACAAGCCAGAAATTGTTTTTAGATTTCCTCCTTGGCATTCACAAAGTTTTGCCTAGACCCCTTGGAGACTTGCTGAAAGAGATTTATTTATGTGCATTGCAAGGAGCTTGCCAAATAAGTTCAGCTTCATGTTTTTTAATATTTTTCTAAATTTAAAAATTAATAAAAAGAATAAACTTTTGATTTAGTCGTTATTAATTATGAATATTTCCATCTATTCTGCCTTAAATATCAAAGGTAAACTGAAGCTAAGATGCTGCTAGGAAGCTAAAAATACTGGCAAATGCCCTGTCCCAGTTATGTGTATGGGTTTTGTAGAGTGTTTTCTATTATTTTTTGGGTGACACTTTCTCCACTTTATCAACATTTGGAGATCAGCTTGGAGACTTCCTTTCGAAAGAGCTCTTGGCTAACTTGCTTCTATTAACTTCTGAAGTGTTTTTTGGAAGTGCTGGAAGGAAAAAAGTAGTCCTGCCTTAACAAAAAGGACACACTTTATGAACTGTGATATTTTCCCCTTCAAAGTAGGAGGAAAAGTTCCCAGACTTAAGTAGGAGTAAGACCAGATTTGCCCTCCTTTCCCATGTACATAGCAGAGCTGAGGTCACTGCAGTCAAAATTAGGGTTTACTCCATTTGTCTCATAAGTAGTAAAACATAATTACTCTCGCTGTTTTGGGGTCTCGGAGCGCTGTGGTCCAGTTCAGAAGACTGGGACATCCTTTGCTGTACTCATTTTGAGCTTTAGATTTGGTTTGATCAACTATTTGATTTAATTAAAGTTAGTTAAAACCTATTCTGTCCGTGTCGGATGTAAATGGTAGTGTGCTATTTTTCCTACTTGAGCCTGTTCTGCCATGTGTAAGGGGTGCTGTATGTTTGAATGTGCAAATGAGAGACTGATAATGGTGTGGCAGTATTAGATATGAGTTTTTAATAGGGAATTTTAATGCAGCCACTATATCAGAAAGCAAAATCAGAGCACTAGAAACTGTAGACATACTATACCCTGCTCCGTGGGTTCTACACCATCGCTGAGCAAGCTGTTTATCACTAGTGCTGTTTGTTTACATGAGCCAGTTATAGCAAAACTAGCTCTGGTTTTGCCATAACTAAATCCCAGTGTGCTCACTGGGATCAAAGAGTAGCCCAAGTATTGAACTAAGTCCCTAGTAAATTCATTTTAATTGTTTTGGAATAATAAAAAAGAAAATAACCAAAGGAAATGGTGGCAGAAGTTACTTCCCCAGATTTTTTGTTGTTTCTGTAATTTGTTTATTTTTTTTAAGGCACAGGACATGTACTTACGTGGGACCCGAGAGTAGTGCTAGTGCTCAAACTTACTTTCCTCTGCCCTCAGCCTTCATAGCTGTGTCTTGCTGTTCAGTAGCTCCGGGTTGAAGGCAACTTGTTCAATGTCACGGCTGGGAGCAGGAGGGAGGGGGGGGAGTTGTTATTTAAAAAGACTCTCCCAGCCCCTTCTCCAGGGCAGGAGGCAGCTGACTGTGGGTGGCTGTGGGAAGCATCAGCTGGACTTTACCAGACCCAGCAGTCAGAACTGAGGGCAGTGGAGAAAGAAGTAGGAATAGAAATAAGCCAGGCTAAAATATAACTTCGTGTCAGCTATCCCCTCTCCACATCGCTGTTTGGTTTCGTTCCCTCTGAACTACATTTTGTGGTGGAAGGATATTGAAACAACTGTCTCTTTTTCCTTCTCTTTTCCCCCCCCTCCCCCTCTTTTTACTATGTAATATAAAAACAAAGAAGTATATTGTATGAATATGAATACGTGCCAGAGAGAGCTTTATAGGGTCATTAATACATTTCTTGGGAGGTCAAAAGACATGAAACCGAAGGGCTTGTGCCTCACAATAAAAGTGAGGCATGTATTGTTGGCCCAGGAAAACATGCCCTGGAGTATAATATTTGTGTATTTAAAAAATTATACTGGCAGAAAATAGAGGGGCAGCTGCAGTGCTTTGGACTGGGTGTAACAGAAGTGACACAGGTGAGGGCTGGAACTGAGGTCGTAATGGTGGGAAAATTGGGCTTTTGCCTCTTTTTGGTTCTTTATGAGGTAGATAAAATTGTCTTAAGAGTTTAAAAAACATTTTCCTCCTTGCGTGCGTGATTTTTTTGTTTTTTTCTTTAAATACAAGAAACTCTGGTCACCTGTGCACTAAGTTTTGGATGCATGAACAGGATATCCCATGGAAACCCTGGAGAGGGGGAAAAAAATTAACTACCTAAAGCAACTTCTGACATTCAGAAAAGTCTCAGTTAAGGCAGAAAACATCACCTGACCCCCCTCTTCTTCTCTGGGGCATGTTGGGGGACTTCCCATGTCCCAGTGCGGGGATGTGCCCAGGGCTGGCACAATGGACATGGTGACCTCCAGCCTTCCCTGGGGATTGTTGTTGCTTTTAATCCTGCTCTGCCAACTGGGGCAAGGGTGTTTTCCAAGAAGGATTTCCAGGAAGCTCCTGTCTTTCCTTGTAAAAGACAAGGAACAAACTAGGTAGAGACAGAGTTCTCCTAAAGAAGGAAGGTGAGAGAGAACTAATTCTGTCAAGTAAAATAAAAAATAATAATAATAAAAAAAAAAACCTAAAAATTTCCAAACCTAACAGCATTCTCCATTCAAGCCCATTCTCCACCCAAGCCCTAAACCATCCAACTTAAAGCCTTCATGGCTTTAACCCTGCTTTGCTGGCCAAGTCTAACCAGATTTTAAACGCATTTGCATTTGGAAAGCAGGGAAAAAAATCCCTTTTTAACATCCACCTAGTCACCTTGATCCTACAGAAGAAGGAATGGATATATCTTTGTTTTGTTCATGTAGGTTGGCACTGGTGTCAAGCAGAGGGTTATGGCTGGAGAGCCTCATCTCACCCTCCCAACTTCTACATGAGCACGAGGCTGCCCTCAACCAGCCTCTTCCAACGCCAGGAGAAGTTGCAGCTTGCTGTTTGTTTAACACTCTGACAAAGATTTTCATTATCTTACCACTAATACACTGCAGAAAATGGAGCCATTAGAGTATGGCAGCATGCAAATGTAAACATGTGAATAATTTACACTTCCAATGTTAAATAAAAGGATTCAATCTCCAATGGAAATCTGACAACAAATACTCATTTCTAATTTTCAATAAGTAAACTTTGTGACTTCTCAAAAGCCTTTTTTTTTTTTTTCCTGAAGTGTGTTGGCAATTTTGACACTTGGACATCTTTGGGATTAAAACATCCCTCTGGTCAACAGAAGCACGGAGAGTCATTATAAAAATGAAAAAGCTAGAAATAATTACAAACACCACGAGTAGTAGCAATTTTGGGATCTCGATGTGCTACAGTCAACAGAAGCTGTGCCTTTTCCGTGAAGTTTTCCTGTGGGATGTGAAAAGAAAGAAGTGGAGGAAAAGAATTGCCGTGTTGGCTGGGGCTGGAGACTGGAAGGGGGCCAGCACTGAAATGATTTTGTGATGGAGGAGGCACTGGTGAAGTTGCAGGAGTGTCATTTATAGGCAGAGCTTGGGAAAAGAAGGTGAGATTTGCAGGGGGAGTCACTCCCTGCCAACAGTGGGAGCACCCAGTGTTCCCATGATAGATGTCTCTCGGTTTCCACTACAAACTTTTATTTCCAGAGGTTTATGAGGCTGTAGTAAAAATCCACTCAGAGTTTACACTTGGTTTACACCAGGTCTCTGTCTACCAAAGTTTATTTTAACAACATTTTTATGTGGCTCTTCTTCAGGCGGCTTCAGTTGAATAAAACCTGATGCACTCTGGTTTCCAATGTTGCCGTGGAGTTTTACCACCAGAATGATTTCTGTGGTCAATAAGATCAAGTGGCTCATAATTATAAGTTCAGGCTTCCAGCCCAATCAGTGGGGTTTTTTTTCCATGGGATTTTAGCATGTCATTGATGGTCAGCAAGAGTTTCATAAAATGCAGAGATGCAGTTGCACAGTAAAAGTGTCTTCATCAGAGACTGGTGACGCCTTGCCTTGCTCACCTGATCCAGTGCCCCGTGTCCTGCTGTGGCTACCCACTGACCCATGAAGTCATGGATTTTGGGAATTATCATCTTTTTAAATCTTCTTCTGGTTACAGTGTTGGAAATGGGCTTCTCACCAGAAGATTGACCTGCAGTGCCCCTTCCAGGGTTTTAATTGGTGATTCTGCTCCTTTGTGGTACATAATGTCCATACTTGAACACCGCTGCGATGTTGATCTGAGTGATGCTCATTTGTCTGAGCTTCAGGTTGGACAACACAAAACTTCTTTTCATCTGCTTTGGATTTGTGAGCGTTTAATTGACTGTGTGCTTTGAGTCTGAAGCTCTTGATCTGGCTCATCTGTGCTGATCAGTATTTTTTATACTGCGTCACATCTTCTCCTATGTGCTTCCGCCTAAGGAATAATTGTTACCTACCAATCTCTTTATATTTCATTAATAAATAGGTTTCCAGCCCTCCTTTGATTGTTCCCATCATCCTTCTCCAGCTCCTGGGACTTGCACAAGGCTGTTTTCTTAACATGAAGTAACCAGCGCTGCAGTCAGCAGTCCAGAAAAATCTCCATCCTTAATTTATATTCTTTAGCATAGTTCCTACAGAAACTTCTGTCTAATGTGACTGTGTGGTCCTGATTAACATCAGTAATCACTGAGACTGAGCTGTTCAATAATCTCTGAACTGCTCTATGGGTAGAGAAAAAGAGGAATAAAAAGTAAAATGGCTTTTGGATTGTTCGTGAGTAAAGACCATCAAACTTTCCACAAAGGATTTAAAACAAAAATAATGGTACTTTCCACATCTTCTGAGTTTAATTTTTTTCCTGTGCCTAGATGGGGAGGAATGTTGTTCTTTGCATTAGTGGATTTTTACATGGTAATGAGAGAGGAAGGGAGAGGGAGGGGGACTGCAGGGGATGGTCAGTTGGAGGAAACCACCTAAGCAGCCCCCTGCCCTTCTCGGCAACCCCGCGCCTGCTCTGCCGCCTGGGATTGCAGCATTAAGGGTGAGACTTTCATTACTCCCTTTGCACTTTTGGGCTATAAAAATATTTTAGAGCGGACTGAAACCCGACACGTTGAAGCAATCGGGGCTGGCTGCCTCGTGGTGGGAGAGGATGGGGCTGGGAAAACTCTCCTTGGTGCCAAGGGCTCTTTGTGCTGCCCAAGCGTGGTGCCCCTTGGATACTGCATATCACCATCGCTTCTGCTAATTATGGGGGCTCTTGGTAGGAATCTGAGTGAAGGTGGTGTCCAAAGAGTGACTGTTTCTGCGGGGCCCTGCTGGCCAAGGTGGGGCAGAGGGATGGGGCAGGGTAAGGCAGTGTGTAGGACTGGTGTGGTGGTGTGCCCCAACGCTGTGCTGTGGGATGGGGCAGATTGACTTGAGAAAACAAAGCACAACTAGCCCAGAATAACGTGAGAAACTTCAGTTTTCAGAAATCACTTCTTACATCTATATCTAGGTGTGTATACACAAAATGTTTAGTATACATATGGATCTGTGCGGATATATATGTACATATCAGAGAGGACTCGTGAATGTCCCTTCACGTTGTCTTTACCCCTTTGCTGTGCTCTGCCCCTGCCAGCACCCTTGTCCGTGGCAGTCACAGAATGGAGATAGGCATAAAATATTGCCTCTTAGCACTAATCAGTGCTGGTTTTATCACAGAAAATATTTGGCTACGCCAAGGTACTGCCCAGCACCATGTCTTTTCCCTGTTTTCTGGTCTCTNTGAGAAAACAAAGCACAACTAGTCCAGAATAACGTGAGAAACTTCAGTTTTCAGAAATCACTTCTTACATCTATATCTAGGTGTGTATACACAAAATGTTTAGTATACATATGGATCTGTGAGGATATATATGTACATATCAGAGAGGACTTGTGAATGTCTCTTCACGTTGTCTTTACCCCTTTGCTGTGCTCTGCCCCTGCCAGCACCCTTGTCCGTGGCAGTCACAGAATGGAGATAGGCATAAAATATTGCCTCTTAGCACTAATCAGTGCTGGTTTTATCACAGAAAATATTTGGCTAAGCCAAGGTACTGCCCAGCACCATGTCTTTTCCCTGTTTTCTGGTCTCTTTATGACCTTCTGCCTCCTGGTATTGTGGAACTAGAATATACGTTAAGAAGGAAAGATGTGTGAATTGTTTTCCTTTTAGAGCAACTTGCCTTTATTGAGATGCATTTGTTATCCTGGACTCCTGAGAAGCACCTTGCCCTTTTCTTGCTCTGTTTTCCATTTCTGTCTCTTCTTTGTGCCTAACTTTATTTTCTCTTTATTTTCCTTTTCAGCTTTTCTTTTTCTTTACATCTTCTTCCTTTCTCTACTCATGCTCATCCTTCTTCTCATCACTCACTTGATTTAAGGTAAGGAGAGCACATGCGAAGAGAATTGCCATGTACCAAAGTTAAAGATATATATGGGATCCTTCATAATGCGGTTCACTCAGGCTGGTGATAGTGAAAAGGTATGTTTTCCCTGAGCTTGCCAGCAGTGTAAACCATTCAATTGATAACATAATACGTTTTTATGGTCTCTGTATAGCGATTTTCCATTTAAGTGTAAGTTAAATTGATGAATTCACATAGAGGCATAGAGGAAAGTTTTTCCTTTTTCTTTTGTAGTATAAATTCTACATGAACACTCCTGCCCTCCATTGTGAGTGGGTTTTCCTCCCAGCCATACATGAAATGTGCCCTTAGGTTCCGTTACAAATAGGTTTACACTGATGTGTATGGCTGCTATAAGCATTATGGTCTTGATCCTGCACTCATTGAAATCAATGGTCACGTTCCCTTCCCTGCAACAGCGTGAGATCAGAGCCTGCAGGTCGCTCGGAGAGCACAAAGACCTCATGGCTTTGTTTTTTGGAGGCTTTTGCATCTATTTCATGAGTGTCAGTTGTTAGCTGGCTCTGCTCTATCTGCTGTTCTTGTCCCGTGGCACACAGCATTCACATTTTGGTGCTGGCACAGGCAGTTGCGTAGGAATGTTTCGTTGTAGGTTATCCAATTCCAGAGTTTCCCCTCTTGTTCCTGTTGGTCTGGGAGATCTGTTACTTGAGCTGAGACTTTTTCCCTCCATGAAAACTAAGTGGTACTTTTGCCAGGTGGGTAATAGAAGTGGGGTCTTCCACCGAAACAGGAGTTGCTGCAGGGAATGGCATTTGTCATTGGGTGGGTGACGTCTTTTCTCAGTAACTCTGCTGGTTGGAGTGCCTGCCTTTCCCATGAAATGTAAAACGTGACCATTTGTGCTCTCTAACAGGATCCAGCGACAGTTTCAAAGTGTCTGGTCACATTTCAACGTGCCTAAGCTATAATTCACCCCTTGAAAATACATTCATCAAATATATTTTCTGTACTCTGTTTCCTAACGAGGGCTCACATATTTATTTTCTGTGCCAGCACTGCTATATTTCACATGAATTCTAATATTTCAGTAGTCGGTAAGGAATCCTCATTCGTATGGATTTCAGCTCCACTTGGCTGAAAGGTGCTATTAGAAGGAAGGGGCTGCATGTTTGCACAGTATTAACTAAAATAGTGGATTATAATCTTTGCCACGCTTCGTGACGAGGTAGCCTTGGCATGTCCACAAGCACAAGTTTCAGAGCAGCAAATGCCAGCTGCCCCATTCCTGTGAGCCCCTTTTGGTCCCCAGTTCATGGAATTGTCTAAACACGTGCCGATGTCTGTTCTGTGCGAGCACATGGGGAATCCATTATTATTCAGAACAGCCTTCGGCAGTATTTATAATGCACTTAAACTTTAGGGCATAGCGAAGTAATGCCCTGAACACGGAAGTGTTTCTCAGCAGTGGGTTGAGGCACCACATCTGGCAACATCTGCAGCACCTGGGCTGGAGCAGAAGCAGGGGATGGCACCAGCTGCCCCCCATTTGGTGTCTGGGTGGGTTTCTAAGGATGCTGCTTCATTGCCTTGCCCCTCGGCCCTTCAAACAATAGTGATAAGGGAACGAGTCCGTTTTCTGATTATAGGAGCACGGGAGACACGGGAAAACTCATGAACAGTTGCCTTGAGGCACGTGAAACTTTTGAGCCAACCCCACTTCAATGGCATTTTTGCCATTGAGGGCTCTCAGGGTTACCTTCCTCGAAACATGTCGTGCCACCTCTGTACCGGAGCCGTGCTGGGAAGTGGGTCACTCCTTTGTTTTTAGAGTAAGAATTGAGCTTTGCAGCCTCTTTGGCATACCAATAAAGCCAGCAACAATAAAAGGGAACAGTGTTCATTATACTGCTGTGTGGGGAGTTTCTTTAAGAGTTGGGCCCTAAATGGTTTTTAATCCCAGGATGCACTGATTGTGATAATGTGGAGAGGCAAACCCAGCATCAGTTATAAAATCATTGCAAATATGAGTGGAATAAAAAACGGTCAAAAGGATCTTGTTACAATTTTCTGCTTATTCCACTAGGGTTTAAGGAAAGTAAAATAGGCAATGATTTTGTTTGGGACCTGTTTATGAAAGATTACTTTTTGTATAGGTAAGTCAAAAGGTTAAGGAAGTAAACAGAATTTAAATACAGTCAGTTTAAGTAATTTTTTCTGTTGTTTGCCTTAACTGCTTTCTAACATCATAAAAAAGCCTGCAGCAGTCAGGTTAAAAGAAAAAACCAAACCACCTTCAGCCAACAACAAAAGCCTGCACCACGCCAGCTTAAAGAGCAAAAGCTGTAAAAGGTAAGATATGGCACACCTATAAAATATAATTTTGCTTTTCAGGCTGCAAAAGTGCTGTAGATCTAAAATTACAATAAATCTCCAAATGTCCAGCATTGATTACTTCAAGCTTGTGGCTTTAATGGACAACAGAGCAGCACATTATGATGCCATGATTAAGGAATTGTGGAAAAGAGTGAGAGTGATTTTGGACTTTATTTTGGCACCTTGCAGAGCTCAACGTTACCACAATTATTGGTTTTCTGAAATATGTCCCTATGCATTATTCTGATCAGATTACTTGCATTGCACAATCCTCTGGTGAATAACAGGACAATAGCACAAAATAAATCTCTCTCTGAAATTTAATCTCCATGTCTGTAGACTGGCAAGAAGAACATCCACATCCCTCTGATAAGAAGTTGTATATTTTCCTGAATGGTGGTATATTTTTTGTTTTATAATTGTTCTTAATGTAAATTCTCAAGCAAGGAAGCAGTGATGTCAAAGATCTTTGAGGAAAGAAGCCTTGAAATATGGGTAAAGTGTTCCCATAAGCTCAGCATGAAGAAACCCTAATTTTCTTAGTAAACTACAGGGGCGGGTGAATTCGGTGGCTTACAGAAATCATTAACCTTTCCCCTATTATTGGTTCTCAGTGTAATTTGTTTGATAATCTTCTTCCTTGGTGAATAGTAGTCCAGCTTATCAGCTAATAAAATATCCTCCCGTACTCCTGCAATGTTTAGCACATTGTGGCTATGATACAGCTGACAGTAAAGCAAAATTACCTGCTCTTTCTGAGGTTCGCTTCTAAGCCAGGGATTGGAAAGCAGCCCATATTTATGGACTGAAGGGTGAGCATGTGTTTATTATTGCTCATCCACTGAGCTCCATGGACAAGCCAGAGAATAATTGTTATATTAAGAACACAGAAAATATGCTGAGTTTTAAGCACTCAGCATTCACTTGCACGGATTCAGATGTAAACCTTTATAATTGTGCAGATGTTTACTAATCCTTGAGACACCCCTTAAACAACCTTCAGCCTACACCAAGGTCAACAGAAGAAATGGCTTCAAGTTGCACCAGGGGAGGCTTAGGATGGATATTAGGAAAAATTTCTTCACTTGAAAGGGTTATCAGGCATTAGAACAGGCTGTCCAGGGCTGTGGTGGAGTCACCATCCCTGGAGGTATTGAAAAGCTGGGCAGATGTGGTGCTGAGGGACATGGGTCAGTTGTGGTTTTATCAGAGTTGGGTTGATGGTCAGAATCAATCTGAAAGGTCCCTTCCAACCTGGTTAATTCTATGATTCTTTGAATATGTTTATATAGATTCATGAAAGGTTGTGTTGATATAACCACGTTGCCAGTGGCTGGTCTTGCATGGGTGTTTGTATCTGCAAAAGGTCGGTGTGAATTCTGCTGGGGCAAACTCCCTGTGATTGGGTACCCTGAGCCTCTCTGGTTTGCTGGGTGGTTAGTATCTCTCTGTGGCTGCTGGAGTTCCCCATCAGGCTGGCATTCAGTCCCCTCTTGGCTGGGAATCTCTCCCCCAGGCAGCCCCAGCTCGCCAAAGCGGCATGGAAAACATCATTAGCAGGTGATGGCAGAGCCTGGGTGGCACGGCGGGGACACTGCATTAGCCTTTCACCTCTGCTGAGCTGGGTACCAGCCGAGGCTCAATTCACAAGTGAAAATTGGATTTGGGAACTTCATTTCAGTATCTGTGCCGTTTTCTATCAGAAAATCCGCTATGCAGGTGGGCACAGCTGCCAATTCTGCTCTGAGACACTCCAAGGCTGGGGTGGAGCACTGGACATTGCCAGTTGAGATGAAGATGTATTGGCAGAGGCACGGGTGGAAGTTCACCCGGCAACCGCTTACATGATCCTGGCTCTGTTCCTGCTCTGCTATCCATCCTGGTACTTTCAGCTGCTAAATAAATCCAACTGGAAGAAAAGTTAGTTTTTCTGTGCTGTGTGCCTATTTCCTGTAGAAATGATGGAGAAGATTATTGAATTTGTGTGGTTCTGGACTCAACAAAATCCCTGTTATGTTTGAACAGAGATCATCGGGACCTATAAACTGACTCCGCTCCAAGGAAGCACGACCCAACAGCACCGTGTTGCTTTGCATCCAGAGAAGCCCTGGCCTTTGCATTCTATATGTGTGCACGTACAGATAGGGTGGTCCCCTTCCTTCATGCTGCTTGGGAGCGGGTGAGCCGCTGTGTGCTGTGCCCCACGAGCTCTGCGGGTGGTGCCTGCTGCTAGAGCATTCCTGCCACCTCTGGAGAGGTCAGAGCAGCTGCCAGAGGCAATTCTTGGGTGATTGTGCTCTGATTTAATGCCCCTCAATAAGAGAGAGCTAAAAGCTGCCTGTCCTCAGTTCTTCTACTCAGTTGAGGGATTCATCTGATCCCCAATCTGTTTCTCGTCTGTGACTGGAGCGAGATGCTCTCTCTGGCCCACCCTTTTTATATCTCATTCTTCAGAGTTCATTTTTTCCCTCTCTGTCTGCTCTACTTTATTTCCAACAATTATATTTTCATCAGTTTCCAAATTTCACTGGTCAAAAGTACTGCAAAATGCCCTAGAATCATAGAATTGCCTAGGTTGGCAGGGACCTTTCAGAATGTCTAAGTCCAACCATCAGCCTAATGCTGACAAAAATCATCCATTTGGAAGAGTTTTGCTTACACTATCTTAAAACTTCCAATTCAATGTCTAGATAGTGTTTTTCAAGCTTGTTGAACCCTGCAGAATTTGTCACTAGCTATTGTGGGCTCTAACCAGAACTCATCCACGCTTTGCTTCACCAGACTCGCTCCAGTATGTCCATGTCTCCCTTGCACCAACCAGCCCAGAACAGAACCCAGTGTTCCAGGTTTGGCCTTATGAGTGCTGAGTTGAAGATGTCCATGTCCATGGCAGGGATGTTGGAGTAGATCACCTTCAAAGATCCCTTCTAACCCAAACCAGTCTACAATTCTGTGATTCCTCCTCCTTTCTCTCTCCTCTCTTTCCCCTCCCTCTTTTCCTACTGCAGTGATTTAAGCTCCTTCCAGGCTTTTTCATTGCTGCTCCACAGCTGGAGAAGTGGCTGTGCCTGTCCCCGGGTGCGTCTGCAAGGTGCTGGCTCCCCTGGTTCACTCCCACCCACAGGGTACCACATAGCTCTGCCTTACACAAAATCATTCTTTGTTCTAGTGTGAATTAGGTGCATTTGAGAGTGGAAAAGCTCAATCTGAACTGTTTTCTCAATGTCATTTTTTTGATACGGTGCTGTGAAGAGACAATGATGAAGAAGAAAGGCGATGGTGCTCAATTTTATCTCTTCCAGGAGCACTAACAGTGCCAGCCAGAGCAACCATCTCTTTATTCTCTGACTCTTCTAGCCTGGAAATGTACCAGCAGATAACTTGCAGTGCAAGCAGCCTGGTATTTCTGTAGATCAAATCCTGTTCCTTTTATTAATGATGGGTTTGCTCTGGCTTCTAGTGAAGGGAAGGTTGGATGGCTTCACGTGGAGCAGGTGAGGATGCTAAAGCAGTTGGTGGGGCCGTGCGAGTCTCAGTGATACCTGGATTCATCCAGGATCTGCATTCACTTCACCTGTTCCAATATTGCACAGGTTTATGGGCTATCGACATGTGGGAAAGCATCCAGGCATCTCACTGTCCTTGCAGAGAGAAAAATCTGCCTCATTTATTCTGCAGAACAACATTTGTCCTGCAGAGTAACATTTATCTGTAGCCAACGTGGGTTGGCTATCAAAGATTCTGAGAGAATGGTTTTAATCACTCGAGTTTAAAACACAAAACTGAGAAGAGAACTTTCAGATTAGAAACTGCCAGTTTTGTTAACTTAGCAAAGGTGTTGCAGAGTGAAACGATGACGCTGTGGAAGTTGATGGTGAATCATCCACCAGATGCTGAATTTCTAAGGAAAGTGAAGCATTGTAAGTAAATACATCGGCATAGTGCAATTCACCTCATCTAACTGCCACCTCTGTGATTCTTCTAGGGCATTGTCTGGTTCATGTAATTGAAAAGTATTTAACAAATATTATTTATTATGTTTTGGTTTATCTTAGGAACTTTCAATGAAAGAGGGTAGTATTTATTCCTTTAAATGATTTTAGTACTTTATAATGGCAGTTTACTGGTCATCAAAGAAGAAATTGAAACTCAGAAATAGAGTTTCAATTTCAATTCAATTCAATCTATCTAACAAATAGATATATGTTGAATTTCAGTACTTTGCTTAGCATTAAAGTTACTTAATAAAATCTTGACTTCTGTGACTATTGCACTGGCAAATATTCAAATCACAGAGAACTCTATGCTTAGTTTTGTCATAATTTCTAATTAAGTATGTTTTATAGCCCTTAAATTGTTCAAGGTTCTTTATTAATCTAATTTTCTAAAATACCCAAAGAGGTCTGAAACTTCGAAATTCCCAGCAAAGATTTTAGTAGAAATATTTTATAAGTTCCCAAAATGAAATAGCTAAAGTCGATGTTTTAAAAAATAAATCAGATCAGGGAAATTAAATGGGAAATTAAAAGGTTTTTTTTAGATCTTAGTTTCCAGAGTCTTAGGAAGCTTGTATAGATTACTTCAGAACTAGATAATTCACTAGAAAAAGTCATCTAAACTTTATATATGGGTGCAGGCAGTGGAAGGGTCTTGAAAAAGCTTGAATGTGGCAAGAGTCAAGATACATCAGTGCAATGCGGGCAAGGTGGTTGGCATGTCTGGATGAGGAGGAGAAGGCCTTCAGGAGAGCATCCTGGTGGGTGGCCTCTGCCCCCTTTTCTCAGTGGCTGCTCCCAAAATGCCTGTTTTGTTCAACTGCATGCTCAGGCTTTTGTGCAAGATGTAGGTCCTAAGTTCTCAAATTTTGTAATGTGCCAAAAAAATAGTATGGTTAATTTAGCAGCAATGCAAAAGCAGAAGTCTCTCTTTTTTTTGGTCATACAGCACAGTGTAGTATGAGTATGGAGCGTTTCTATGGTTGTAGAGATGGAAAGAAGGAATTGGAACAGGTTCTCTCCTTTTGAAGATGGTTTGATATTCAGAGTGACCAGATTTAATAACTGTTGATTAGCCTAACGTGTCAAAGAGGTTGTTTGAATGTTGGGACAGTGGTTGGTTGGTTGGTTTGCTGGTTGTGATGCTCACTCTAATTTTGTTTTAGGCAAAGTAGCAGTTGAGAGTTATGCATTTTGGACTCTGGGAAGGACCTTCTAACTAGCCTGACCCTTCCAGCATTTGAGCATTCATCCTTTTGACTCGCTGCCTCACTCTTCTGGGCTTTCTGAGCATCTATACATTCACTGAGGCCAGGTAGTGAGAGGGTGTATGGGGATGTATGTCCTTGTTAGTGCTTCCAACATCTTCTGGGAAGTCAGAAAGGGGACACTGGCCATGAGCAGGATGAAAGATCTCATGCAGTGACCCAGGAGAGTTGTTGTGGCTGTGGAGCCATGAAGGAGCTGTCTGTGGATGGCATTCGATAGACTACATACCCTCTGAAGGCAGGGAGGGGGCTTAGTAGGAAGCCTGGAGTCATGACAGCCTTGGCCACAGCCCAGCTGAAGCCCTTGAGATGGCTGAATTCAGTGACAGGGGATCAAACCTGCAAACGTGGAGCTGCTCTTGTGCCAAAACACACTTCATTATCAATCCAGTGATGGCTCAGAGCCGAGGGCACAGCGACTCCTGACTGTCCATGGCTGGGTGCGATGGGGCTGATGTGAGAACACTGCCAGGGAACTTTGGGGCTGGTAGTCGTGCTGCAAGGTCAGGTGGTTACCTGGCTTTATTCTTCTACATCATTTCAGAAAAACTTGATAAGTGCATTCTGAAAATCTGAAATAAAGCAACTACCAAGTAATCTGCAGATACTAATCCCCCAGTCCTTTGGTCCTGTTCTGATAGAATCATAGAATTGTCGAGGTTGGAAAGGACCTTTCAGATTGAGTCCAGCCATCAACCACTGCCAAAACCATGACTGACCTATGTCCCTCAGCACCACATCTGCCCAGCTTTTAAATACCTTCAGGGATGGTGACTCCACCACTGCTCTGGGCAGCCTGTTCTTAATGCTTGATAACCCTTTCAGTGAAGAAATTTTTCCTAATATCCATCTTAAGCAACTGGTGCAACTTGAGGCCATTTCCTCTTGTCCTGTTGTTCGTTGCTTGTGAGAAGAGACTGACTCTCACCACTCTACAGTATCTTTTTTTAATCTCTATTTCATCAAAGGAGGAAAACCTGGTTTACCAGTAGTCAAGCATCAAAACAATGACAAACTTGGCTCACGTTTTGGCTGCCCATTGAGTATTGAGAGCTCTGTTACCTTGTCTGTGCTGGTTTCTCCAGCCTTATGTTGCTCCTTCAGTTCTCCTCTGCCCTGTCTTTGCCAAGGCAGGACGTGAATCTCTGGCGCAATGCCCCGAGAGGTCGTTATTTAACAAAATGTACTCTGCAAAATGAGATCTTTCCGTGTTTCCTCAAATGTTTACACTTTGGCAGCTCGTTCGTTCCTTGTCCCTGAGTTTTAGTTAGTCACCGAGAAGCCATGAGCTCATCGGAAGTAAACAGGGCTTGTTTCTGTGCCGCGCTGCCCGCCCAGCATCCCTTTGTGCTACCAAAGGTGGCAAAACATTCCTAACGGGTTTTTTCTTTCTTTTTTTTTTTTACTTTCTCTGTAAACACGTCTGAAAGGGGGGAAAAGAAAAAAAAAGAAAAAAAAGAAAAAAGAAAAAAAGAAAAGAAAAAAGAACAATGCGGAGCGGCGGCGGCGAGCGGTGCGTCCACCCAGACAGTTTAACCCTTGGGTCAGCGTGTTTGTATTTCACTTATTGGATTGTTAATAGATTTTCTTCATTTGTGCGAGACATTGTGAATGATGTGCTGAGGCCTTTCTATTACTTCACCACCGGCGCCCGTGGTCCACCTGTAAGAAGATAGCGGTAAAAGCTGCTGGAGTTTCTACCTCTTGACAACATCCCAGCTGTAGACTAGCAATAGCAATCCTCCCGTGGCAGTTTTAATTATCGGCCCCGGCGATACCATCAGTAAGTGTGTAATTACGTGTCACTTTCCTGGCTGTTGGGTATGAAAAGTGGAACCAGTGAGATGATGATCGTTGAAGCTGTAGACTCATATTTAAACAATTCAAAATGTGTAACTGGCAGTGTCATTAAACAGAGAGAGTCTGACCCCAGCTGTCAGTTACTTTTCCTTATGCAGATTTTTTTTCATGCTGTCTGTCAAAAGAGCTCCATGGGCTGAGATGGGACAGGAGAAGGCAGTGAAATGCAGAAGTGCTGCTCTCCTCCGCTCCCACCGAGGTGGTCTTTTACCCTAAATAAATACCGCTGGAGAGATTGTAAATAAACGGCCGACCATGCAGGAAATTATATAGACTTTGGCCGTGAATAAACAAAGGGAGACTCTCGCACAGATATTCGACCCTTCACAAAATATGAATAAAATCTGACTCATTACCCTGAACTTAAAGAACAAGGCTTATGGTAATTTGGGGGATTCATTACCCAAGGATAAAAATGGAATAATTTTCATTTCCCCATTTCCGCCAAAAAATTTTTGAAGCTGTGGCAGGTAAATGAATAACCTGAAGGTTATTATTATTTAAATGCACACGTGTGCACGCACACACATCTATTTATATATATCTGTGTGAGGGAGACACAGATGCACACACACACATATCTGCCTGAGAGATAACAAATTTTGAATATTGTTTTCAAAAAATAGCAGGATTGTGAATCACTTTTAACTTCAAAGTCGGCAGATACTCCAAGTGTGTGAAGTACGAGGAACTTGTCACTTGGCCAATATATGCTAAACAGATGGAAAAAAAATAAATATATGTGCATAGGAGTAGGCAAGTAAAGCACATTTTTTCTGCAAATAGAGTCAGAAATTTCTAAAAATGACAAGTCTTTGCCGGCTGAAGACAGGCCCACTTTGACTGGGAGTGGGGAAAATACTGGCCTGCCGAGAGTTAATTTTGGAAACGCAAGCAAATAAATGGAACCAAACTTTAAATAAATAAAAAATTGGAGGTTAAATAAACATTAATCTGTGAAGAGAGAGAGAGAGAGAAATATTCCTTTAATTTTTAAAATGTTTGCCTTTCTCATAACAAAGCGAAGTTTCGGTCGCAAACAAACAACGCTGTCTCCAGCCTGTAAGAGACCTTCACTGCAGGCTTTGGAGTTCAGGTGGGCTCCAGCAGCAGCAGAGGGACAACAGACCCGTGCTGGATGCTCAGCCTTTGAAAGGGCCCTGCACCCCACCTACGCTTGCAGATTTTAAGGCGAAATATATTCATTTGGTGTGTGTTTCTCCACACGTCTGTATATAAAAGCTTTGCATACATTTCTTGTTTCAAAGACAATGCTACGGAGTGGCACATACAGTAGTGTAGGCTATATTAATTGCAGCAGTACTTTCATACTTGAAAGTAATAAATAGGCACATATTAAATCCTCTAAGGATTAATTTGTATTTTATCAGCTGTGAAAAGGGCAATTTTTTACATATCCAGACTTAAGAGGTAGCCCTATTAGACCTTCATTGGAAAACAAATTCTGCATATATTTTGTACCAGGGCTTGCTTTCTATTTTCTTGCCTTTTCTCCCTTTTCTCTTTTCCATTTTTTTTCCTTAAAAAAAAAAAAAAGAAAGTACAAAGCATTTCTTGTAGCTAGTGGTTTATGTGATATAATGGTGAAGGGGAAGCGGGGTGCGTTGTGGACAGCCAAGCAGGGCTCTGGCAAACTCTGCCTCCCCGTTATTTGCTGGAGCTGTTTGGAGAAAGCCCAACAGAAAATGCCACGCGGTAAGGCCTTAAGTGTCGTGCTTTCCTGTAGCATTTGAAACATACAGTGCTTAAGGTCATTCGGGTTTCCATGCAGGCGTATTAATCCCGTTGCAGAGATCCTCTTGGTTCTATTTACAAGTTGTTTTGCTGTGGCTGCTACTGGGGAGTTGCAGGGGAGCCCTCCCCGACGCGGTGCCTGAGCAGGCGGTTCCGAGGAGCCGGTTTCTGCATGCCAAATAGCCCGGTTTCTTTGTCTTTCGGGGAGTCATCTGTAGGGTTGAGTATTTTCAAGTTCTGTTTCTGTCCTACTTGCATGTTAGCTGCAGGCGATCCGCATCACAGGGAGGAGGCGGCCCCTTGGGGAGGGCCCACTTTTCTGCATTTAGTTGGTTGCTTTGAAAGCAAAGGATGCTAAAAAAATTAGCTCTCTTTTAGGAGTGTTGGGTGACTTGTGCACAACAAACAGATTCCGAGTTGAAGGCTCCTGTGCTATTTTTTGTGTGCGTTGCCTTTTGAAGGAAGGCAGGCAAGTTGGGGTTTTTTAAAGGGACACTGCGCATTTTATACCCAAAATACAGAGGTGCTTCCAGCAGATGAAGGGAGTTGGAGCTCACGTCCTGGTGGTCTGGCTGAGGTGGTGGGACCTCTCCTGCTGTGGGTAAGGAGAAGAGGGGACTTAGCAAAGTGACTCCTAATGGTTTGCAGAATTGCTGGTATCCTGCGCTCTGTCCTTCCCCGCTGGGCTTTCCGCCTGCTTTCACGTGCGATTGAGCATGTCGGGGCACCGCATCGTTCTGGGACGGTGCAGCCCACCAGCATGCTTCTCTCTAGACCTACTTTGTCCACCAGAGCCCAGATCCTCCCAGTTCCAGGACACCCCTTGCTGCCAGTTCTTTAAAAGTTCTCTACTCCAAAAGTCCACAAAAATGTTCATTAACCCATTTCTACCTGAGACACGAGAAATTAAAATATTGGCTCAAAAGTTATTTTCTCTGTCAATTTCAAATCATAGCAAAGTTTCTTCCTAAAAGCATAAACTGTATCAATAAGAACTATAATTTTTTGTCACCTTCTTTCTTTTCAAAATGCTCTGCACTTTCCCAGTTCATCTGAATTCTTCTTTTACGAAATTGATGGCAGTCTGGGAAGAAATTTGGGGTTCTGTGGGCCCTTGAAACAAACCTGCTGTTATTATCTTTGGTGTCCCTGGCTCTGGGTGCTCAGTGCATATTTGAATGGTCAGATCTTAGATAAAGCAGCGTCAGAGGCACGGTCAGCAGTGGTGGTGACCCCATGAGTTGGTCAAGGAATGTGACAGCTGAAGAGCTACTCAGTGAAATCATGGTCCAGTTGCGACCTCTGGTTGGTCAAATGACCCAAATTCATACTTACTCTTGGCACCCACTAAACACGACACATCAGTGCTGTGGCTACTCTTCACTGTTAGCTATTGAGACAAAAATCAGAGGAATAGCTTGCTAATAACAGCAAGAACTCTTGAGATTTTCCTTTTGAGGGCAGAACTGCTATTCTGGACCAGTCCCCAAGTATGGCTATGAGAAAATGACTATTTTTGCGTTATGTTTTGGTATCCAAAGGATCAAAACATGCTGTACCAATAGGGGTATTTCCTATTTCAGTAAGGAAGAAGGCGTGTTCTGCAATGGAAGAGCAACCAGCCTGTCTTGTGATAATTACCACCCAGCTTCAGACAGAAGTTTTGTGCTTGCACAAAGGGGAGCTCTGCAGAATTGCCACTGGTGGCACTGGGGAGTCAGTGGGCACCAGTACAGGAGACTGTCAATGTTGACACCCCTGAAACATAAAGCACAAGACTCTGGTTTTAGACTATTTAAAACAAGGTAAAAAGCAGTTATAGTGGCTGAATCCCCTGAATGCAGTCAGGTTAGTACTTACAGGATTAAGGGAAGCAGGATTTCTCTCAGAAGTCTTGACCTGAGATTGTGAAACAGTTTTCATTTTCTCTGGTTTCAGTGTGTTGTTATTGCTGCATTCTGATAATTACTAACCACCTTGGCTTAATCATAGATTTTCCTCACAAGCTTATTGTCTTTCTTATTAAATGGGACCAACGGGGCATTGTCTTAGGAATGCTTTAGGACAAAACGTACAACTTTGTTGCTCTGTCAAGGAACTCCGTTTAAGTAAGACACAACCGAGGGGCTGTGATGGCTTGTTTGAGGTGTTGCAAGGCTCCCTCTGTGTCTCCCCTCAACGGGTGGTTTTCCTTCCTGACCTTGTCCCCCTTCCCAAGGCCATGGCTGGTTTCTCTCTCCGTTTTCTCTTCTTGCAGAATGGCCCTGGGTGCTCTTGTGATGGTTGCCCTATTGCAAATAAGAGCAAACAATAAAACATCTTAGCTTAATATTTGAAAACTATCTCGAAATTATGAAGCAGGAGATGTACTTTGGTTATTGCAGTGGAAAGCTATTAGACAAGTACCCCTGGTGCATGGAAAATATATGCTTTTAACAGTTTTAATCCTTTATCAATTATTCATATGTGAAGGTTTTTCTGTATTTGTACAGTTTGTTGGACGGAATAGCAAGCAAGGCTTTATTTGTCTAACAGTTTTGTTCGAACTCTATCCGATAAGATATTTAACACACCCAAACATATTTAATTTGAGAAATAAAGAGCCATTCTTTCTGTGGGGTTTTACACATCATTCTTCTTTATTACGCCAGGTTTTGCTCACCATCCCATGCTCTTCCTCAGAGGACAGAGACAAATAACCATTCTCCACAAGGACAATGTGTGTCTTGAATGCATTTTAAATGCTGCACTTTGTTATGATTGCAACCAACATTTTAAATATGCTGCAATCAAATTCCAAAATGACACGAGAAAAATGACATCAGAGAATAAATCTATTAGGCTGCTCAGGCAACAGGAATGTTTGAGCTGGAACATACTTAGCTTGAAAGTTAAAGATTGAGTACAGTGTTTATTTTATTTGCTTAAGAGAGGCAAGCCTAATTCATCCCTGTTGTGGAAATCAATGGAGTTACAGTATAAATATACTCTTCAAATATATTTGGCATATTACAGGAGTTAAATGGCATTACCTAAATATAGTTTAGCTTTTAAATATCACATGAGATTACTGATTTACTTTTACATTGTGCTTGGTTTGTTTAAACTATTCAAGGGTCTCACTCAAGGCATACATAGTAATTCCGCCTCTAGGCCTGGAAGAGGGAAAGCAAAGCCAAGTGAGCTTCCTGGTGGAAGCTGATGTGGGATCTGGCTCCGGAGGTAGAGACTGGAGCAGCAGCATGGGTCAGACACCTATAGGCTATTTTATCTTTTTCTGATGTACTTGATGCATTGCAGGAAGGGGACCCTAGCAGAAGTGCATTGTTTTTAGCCACGATGCAATTAGTGATTTTTGGAGATATCTGAATAAGCAAAATTCTCTTGTTGCAACTGCTCTGAGCCCTTTTGCAAAAGTCCTGCAGCTTTTAAGCTGTGTTTGGAATAAAGTTTCTTCTAAGTAAGAAAAGGAACCCGGGAAGGAGTGAGCACGTTGGGGTCAACCTTATGGCTGGATCCTTTCCTAGGGCTCTGTGTTTTGCACCGTGTTTCTCAGAAACAGGCTTCCAGCTGGGCTAAAGAACCCTTCGACTGGTCGTTTGCTGTATCATGGACTATTTCCTTGTGGTTTTTATCAGTGTAGAGGAACACAAGCTGTACGATAAAAGATCTTGGAGAAAAAAATATCCCATTGAGCTTCCTGCTAAGAATGATGCAGATTTTGAGAAGGAAACATTTTTATTCAAGTAGGATCACCCATCCCTGGGGTTTAGTAAATACTTCAGGAATTTCTGGGCCGAGTCATGCTGCTTTCTGGCTATGCATTAAGCTATTAGCTCCTGTTACTGTTGGTATGAATGTTCCTTATACGTCTTCCTGAAAAATCCCTTTTAAAGAAAATAAAAGACATTTTTACATTCAAAGTTCTTAAGTGAGCAACGCTGGGTTGATAGATTTAGCTTGTCTTACATGAAAAAAATAATAGTAGGCAATAAAGTGGCATTCAAAAATGGGATTTGTTTGCCTTCAAAATTGTAGCTCTAGTTTTCTCCAAAGAATCGGAGCTCAGCAGGTGTTGCCTAGGTAGGAAAATTTCACTTAAAGATCTCTGAACTGTCCCAAACTGAAGTCCATTCTCATCCATAACGTAATTTAGCCCTTGACAGATATATAGAGCTCTTGTAGCTTTCTGTTCTTCACAAAATCTCCTGAGCTTCAAGTCTCACTGACCAGATGGGTTGTAATTTGGCCTCTGACATGGTGCAGTCCTGCTGGAGGGTGAAAATTACCTGAACTGGCCAACGCTGAGGTCACACTCCTGTCTCCTTGAAGTCGTTTTCTTTTTTTCTTTTTTTCTCAGGCTCCCGTTTCCCAGCACGTGGATCTCTATTTTCTGCATTTTGAGTAGTGCACAGTAGTGAGACGTGGAATACTTATCCCCTCGGAAGTCAGATATTATATTTAAATGTCTTAAGCTGCTGCTGAGTATCAGTCACAGGATTGATTTAGCCTCGGCAATATCTGACTCCACAAGTGGGATGCTGAGATTGCCCTTTGTCGGGTAGATTGGAATACTTTGCAGTGTGTCAGGTGTCAGAAACAGAAATGTATGGCATATAAATGTGCTTAATTAAGGAGGGACTTGAGTGCTTTTCCAGACTGAGACCTCATGGCAGAAAACAGCATTCGTGCGTATTTTCCATGTCTTAATTTTTTGGGCAAAATGAAAATGGAATAAAGATACTTTAAAAGTACTCCAATCCACCCGCCACTTTCCCTAGAGCTGTTACTTCCTCAGACCCTTGTGCCTGAGCCAACGGTGTGAATATACTTAGGATGAAGTGTGGGAAGTTTTGCTCTTGTCAATAACAAAAACCAGAGATATTTTTGTGGTAATGTTTGGGCTTCCTTCTCTGTTTTAATCGAACTTCATTCTCTTTGCTGCTCAGACATCTATCTGAGCTCCAGAACAAAAGGGAGGGGAAAAATACAGATCACATCTAACTCTGGGAATTTCTGCCTTGTCTTCAGTTAGTTGAGAAGAAGGTATTGCCTTTGACTCTGTTCCTCTCCAGGAGAAGTTTTCTCTCCTGGCTCCTCCATGCAGCCCTGGTGGGATGTCCCCATGGTGTGGCCGTAGCAATCACATGTCTTGCAAAGAAGAGTTTACCATTTCACCTTTGCATCCCCCTCTGCTCTTGTACACAGCTTAATTTTTTTTTATTTTTTTGCTTTCTGCAGCAGAAGTCATTTTTTGCAGGTGCAAAAAGGAGCCTTTTATTTTCCCCATCTTGAGAGAAAAGTTAGAAAAAAATACGCTTTCCTTACTGAAAGGCAATATTTTGCTTTTAGCACTACTTTATGTGCGGCATTTTTTAGCTCCTCTAATCTTAAATTCAGTACATGAATGGATGGATAATTTCCTCCCTGTCAGTTTTTTCCTGCTTCTGAATTATTTACTACTCCCGCAACTTGTAGCTGCGAGTCCACTTATGTCTCGTTGAGCTGTAGCCATGCAAGAAGCTCCCCTTTGCCCGCCGTCCTGGGGGGCTGCCTCTCTGCTGCCAGGGCAGGCAAAGCCCGGGGTGTCTGGGCTGGAACCCCCCCCAGGGTGTCCTGCAGAACCCCGTCCTTAAGTAACACAGCCTGAATCCGGCTAATTTGTCTTCATCATTCATATCTCCCCAATCCTGAATCATTTTGGTTGCCCTCCACTGCACCTTTTCAATCTCCACAATGTCCTGCCTGTAATATAGTGACCAGAATTGCACACAATATTTCAAATATACTCCCACTAATGTCTTATATAAGGTAGTGCCAGAATAACTTGCACTGATTTATAATCCTTACAAATATATATATTTGTTTAGCTGCTGTTGTTGTTTGGTTGGTTTTTTTTTCATTGCTGCCAAACATTGAACATCTGTCTGGTGGGCTGAAGGCCTGTTAAAGACAAAGAATGAATCACATTTGCTACATGACAAAACAAAACACCTTTATTTTTTATCATTGTCTAGCTTGAGTGGTGATATAAGATAAATATAAAACAACAAAAGGAAAAGAGAGTTTAGGAAAGTCAAGTAATAAGGTGTCAGGCTGTAAGTTAAGTCTTCCAGTGACTGAAGTCAAAAAGTATCCACGGGCACTTCACACCTCTTAAAAAACCAAAAAATCGCCCAACAGGGCAGTGATAACAACGTCCTGTTCAAAGTAGGGAAGCCTACCCCCCCACTTTGGGGAAGATGCAAAGAGGATGACAGAATGTAGATGGGAATTTTTTTGCTGGTTTTTGGCCACAGGAACACGCAGAGCAATGTGTGATGCTAATGCACAGAGTTGGGGGTGTTGATGGTGCTCTATTTGCGATAAAGCTTCTTAATGGAAGCAGATTGCCTGCAGTTGCCCTGTTTCTGTGGGGGAAGGGTCTGTTTCTGGAGTCATACCATTAATATTTTGAAGTAATGCCTTTCAATGCTGTTATTTACAGTAAAGAACAATTGTGAGTAAATATTTTCAGTTCTGTGCTTGTAGAGGAGGAAGCAGTGTTACCAGACAGCCTTACTGTGAAATGTACTAAAACATCTCCCATTCCCAAACTAGCCAGGCCAAAGATTAACATTTTGTGGAAGATGTGAAAATCAACTTGAGAAAACATAAAGCAAGTGTGGTCCAGCTGAAATTACTCTGGGAGGGTGCTGGGAATGGCAGGCCACAGAAGACTGGCAAGTAGAAGACTGGTTGGACTTGATGATCCCAGGGGTCTCTTCCAACCTAAATGATTCTATGATTCTATGATAAGTATTGTCTCTTAATTGTTGCAGCAAGGTTTGAACTCCACTTGTTTCCAGTTTCAGAAGTTTTTGATGGCTTCCACCTGAACCTGGTCTGAGCAGGTGACCTGCATTATATATAGATAATATTATTATATAGTGCAGGTGACCTGCATTAATAGCCTCATTTTCCCAAGACAAGGTGATGCTGTTAATGTATGGCACCAGGTTTTACCTTGGCTAGTGGCCATTATCACCAATAAATAATGACTCATGTTACTTCAACTCCTGCTGAGGTCTTGGGACATGAAATTCCTGTGTGCTACCAATGTAGATCGAACGTAACCTTGACATTAATCAGACAGGTGAAATTTAAGGCTTCCCTAGTTTTTCCATTGCTGCTCTTGTGACAAATCACGAAGTTCTTCTGCATTTGGCTGATGAGGTCCAATATAAAAAGACTCCCACCTTCATTTTCCCCTTATTGTTTTAATTTTTTTTTAAAAACACATTTAATCTATTAATATGACCGCTACGGTGTTTACAAATATCTCTGCCTTCCTAGTCCTTTCCTGAATCCTAAATGGACTCCTGTTTCCTGAGAGCAAACAACAAATGGAGCAGACCTTTGAAGAAACCCACCCTCGATTAATAGTTAATGATGGCTCAGGAGAAGGAACAAAGCCCGTACGATGTGAACACGGATTAGCCCTTTTATAAACACGGCCAAACAGTTTGTAGGAGCGCCGATGCCCGGGAGCAGCCTGCTGTGCCCTCCTGCCGAGACCAAGGCCGGGCAGCGGGCTCGGCGCAGGGGGCCAGGGGCCCCCGGGGTCTGCGCCCCGCCTGCCCCCCTCTCCCAGACAGCAACCAGCTGGTTGATGCAGGAGCATCCCCTGCCGACCAGCAACTGGCAATAATTGCCTCTGCCAAGGACCCGGTGTTAACCCTCTTTTCCTCTCCCCAACCACAGAAACGTTGTGGTTGGCCAAGGTGGATGGCCAGCATGGGGCTCCAGGCCCTGCACATCTCATGGGTTGCCTCTGGGTTGACCTTACAAACCCCTTTGTTTCCCTCAAAACACTTGGGTCTTGTCTTCTTGCCTGGCGTCAGGGCATCGGCTGGTGCTGATGGGGGTTGGAGCAGAAGCGGCGCTTTGGAGGTGGAAAACTTCACATCCTCCTACCCGCTCCCCGAGCCGTCCTTTCTCGGGCAGAATATTTTAAGTTTAGGACTTCAAATATTTCTATTAATAAATTACTATGCATCATGTCAAATTAGCATTGCCATTACTAAAAGATTAATAGCGACAATGCGTTGTGGCACTCCATTGCTTCAGGGTGATTTTCTTTTGTTCATGCTTTGGCATAATATTGTGCGGCAGAACTCTGGAGCATAAATTCAGCCCCAGCCCCTCAGCAGAAGAGGGAATCCTAATCACAGTAGAGGGCGAGCAATTAGCGCCCGCTCCTGCTCCCTAACGAGCCCGCCCCAACCTCCTGTGAAGGTTGCCTTCGAGGCGAGAGGCACCAGGGCTAATGCCGACCGATATCCCTCACGCTTTGCAGATAACAAGATAGATCCTGACGTTTATATGCTTTTATTTACTAAGTGCTCGGGAGGAATAAACAACAATAATTTGCATGTGAAGCCTTTTTATTTTAGAGCGTGAATAATTGGTGGGTTAGCGGTGGTGTGTACACTTAAGTGTACATCACGCCAACTGCAATCTTTCCCTTCATAAATTCTCCATCCTAACTGGAGTTTACAAGGGATGGAATTACTCTCCTGCTCATGTCCTTTTCCATCGTGCTTGTAAAAAGGAGGAACTTTTTTTCCCCCCTGCTTTTCCCTCCTCGGGCAGGGACACAACACCAAAGCAATTAAGCAACGTGTCTTAGCGGATGGGACCGGAGATGAAGGGTGGGAGTATATCATGTGGCAGTGTTTTGTCTAAAAGATATTCAGGAAAATTTCATACCTGCACTTTAATGACGGGCCGGGAGAGGGAAAGCATCTAAATCTCATTTTGAGGCACAAGCTTTCTTATTTTTTACTGGTTTAACAAACGACTTTCACAAGTGAAATTATTGCGTTATCATCTATTTGACTTCACGCTGGATATATCAGGAAAATATCTTCATGATGGCTCTCCTTCTTGCTTAAATATCAAGTATTGGTATTTTTAATGTTTTTGTAAACATTATATATTTTAATACTTGAGAAAATGTATCTCATAAATAAGCTTTATTATCTGTCAAAAAGGATGAAAATATAACTTTACATTTCTGTTTTAAAGTAATTTTAGTGCCTATTAGCTATAAAGTAACAGTTATATATAATTTAGAGTATGTAGTCACTCGAAACAACTTGACATTTTCACACAAACACAGAACCTTAATAATAGTCTTGGGATTTCATTGGAAGTATACACCACTACAGGATATTAAAATAACTTATGGTGCACTGTAATTCTTGTTTTGTATTTGTCCAAGTAGTTTTGAAGCATGCTATAAAGTAGAAAAATAAAAACCTAAGCTCCAAAGTCAGCTAAGCTGCATTCTTAAAGTTATAGCAGTCTTTTCATATTAAGTATGATTAAACCAACTGACATTTCTGGTTGTCATCTTTCTCCTCTTCCTTCCTATTAATATGCTATGCTTAAAATGTAAATGCTCTGCATACTGCATTTTTTATTTAAAGCCCTTGTGATTGTTTGCTTAAAATAATGATGCTGATTGTATGCATTCAGGGATCATAATAATAGCATGAAACCAGTAATTTACTTGTTGATCTTAGAGTAAACTCCAGATTTGTGCAATGAAATACTTTGCCAGGCGCACACACGGTTGATCGCTCCTGTCTTGAACTCAGATTTCTCCAAAAACCCAGAGACTTGTGCCTATTGTTCTGCACCCCGGGCAAAATCGAAACCGTGGGGGCAGTGGCTGGAGATTCACCAATCTGACTAGTTTCTCCTTGTAATGGTGTGGATAGAAAAAAACAGTGTCAAAGTTTCTCATAGATTCTCTTTAAATAACCCTACAGACTTTATTGTGATTAAAATTTGCCAGAAGATTTAACTTGTTCTTTTAATTGTAATTGAAGTGGCATGTGGGTAGGGATTAGGTGAGTGTGCAGATGTGCACAGCAATTTCATATGAACTTGGAGGAATAGCCTTGTTGCCATAAAAGGCCCGACCAAATGTTCACAGATGGAATTTGAGTGGACCCTTATTGAACAAACTAGTAGGGCCCACTTGGGTCATTTCCACATCAATCCCATGTAGTCTGTTTGGAAAAGGCACAGTCCAGGCCTTTTTGGCAATAATTATTCTCATGCCTGATCCATTAATTTTTTAATTTGCATTGGGGTTGCTCGGTGACAGCACCACTGCCATCAACATGAAGGGAAATTGTGGCTTGAAGAAGATTGCGTGTGGCTATGTTGATTTTTTTAGCCTTCCTTACTATGATATGCTTAGGCACAGAAATTAAGTGTATTGGTGTTGTAGTCAAATATAATCCAGAAAATCTTGCATATAACTAAATAAATGTCTTGCTCTGTCAAGAATATTTCAAAATATGGTGATTATTGGGGAATTTGAGATAAGGAGATAATCTGGTGACACAAAAGAAAAGAACATTGTAATCCTACCCCATATTACCAATGTTTCTCCCTTTCCCTACTTTCCCACCCCAATGTTTATCTCCTTCTTAGTTTGATGTTGCTTTTAGGCTGTCGAATTTATAAAAATGCATATGAAAAACAAACCAATTCATAAGTTTTTCTCTTTATAACGTTCTTCCCAGGAGCCTCACTGAGTTTGTACCCAGCAGAAGACAGCAGAAATGAAATGTAATCATTAAACTGTGAAATATGGAAATATTGCTAACAACGCAGTAAAGCTGACAAAAGACTAATTTCAACATAACAGGTTTTAAACAATCCGTCAGGGTATAGAAGCACCTGTTACGCGGGTTGGGGCTGGATGTCGTTACCAGGCTTGGCTATAGCTGGGGAACATTAAGGCACCCTTGAGCCTTCCCGCCCTGCACTGGGCTCCCACCAGCGGAGCTGTGATTCATAATGGTGCACGGGACACCTTTTCCCATGGACAGGCAATGGAGGGCTCAGAGGTCTGAGGTTTTTTTGCCAAAGGGCTTGTTTCTTCCGTGGTCTACCACACCTCTTCTTTGGCCTGAGCGTTAAGGTATCATTTCTGCCGTGACAACTTCATCTGAGGCCTCAACTAAACCTTCAGAGCTTCCTAAACTTTGCAGGGCTTAGTATAAGCCAGTGCATAAAATAAAAGCAGGCAGAAATCACTCTGAATTGTTCCTTTTGGTCTGTATCTACAGTCTGCATCACCCCTTGTTTGGGATTTTCAGTCTGTTTCAGTCTGTGCTCGCTTGTCTCTGCTGCCATGTAGGTTTTACTACTGAATCACCCGTCACTTCTTTAGAGCTGGAGCCCTTTCTCTCCAATTGCCTTATTCCCAAAATTTGTTAGTTTGAACAAAACGTAGTTGTGGTCCAGAGCAATTCTGATTTGGAGTTTGGTTCAGCAAACCTGAAACATGGACTCCGGCCCCTTTCTAGTTCTGCAGGAGTTAACCTTACCACCATGTCTCTTTAAACTGAAAGTGTCTGGTCAAATAAACAGGAAGGCTAGCTAATAATAATGTATATATTTGGCAGATGTGCAGTGCTATATGTTTCAGAACATCCCAAAAGAATCCTGTAAACTGCTTCATACCTGGGAGTCCTTTCACCCATCCCTGAGGTGGGACCCAGTCATGGTTCAGCCAGTGTGGAGCCACAAACCAGAACCACTGCAAAGAAGAAATGAAGAAGTTTTCTGGAACTGATGGAAAGTGAATGAGAGGTTTTGAGGAGCAGAATGTGTGCACCTTCCCAGACACTTAGTGCTAGAGAACCACCCCCATCGTTGAGTGAAATAGGTACCTCCAAGGCAGTCATGCAGCCCAGAGCATGGTGTTGGCACATGGGCGCTGATGTTGGCAGCCAATGCAGCTCCAGGGAGAAGAGGTTCCTACTATATTGAAAGCACCATTTGCTGAAATATCTTATATTTTCATAGTGATCTTTCTAACCAGACTCGTTATGCTAAATCTTATAAAGACCTTGAGTCCACTTCCACTTTCTTTGTGATCTTCTCTTTATCCTCAGCCTCTGTTTCCACACCATCTCCCTGTCTCTGCTGATGGCCTTGCAGCAGGACATCTCCGTATTAGAGACAAAGAGTATGAGTCTGAGTACGGTATGAGTGTGAGCAGTGGATGAATAAAGAAGCTCAAGTCATGAGTTTGAGGGGAATAGCAAGACATGCGGTTAAGTGTCTCAAATAGGTGCTGGAGAGGAGGTTGTGGAGAAGAAATGGACTGTAAGAAGGCCACAGATGAGGATTGATGGAAGTAAATGGCTAAGATCTTTCCTATTAAATTCCCTTGGCTTGATTTCAATGATATTTGGGCAAATATTTTACAACTGAGTTCAGTACAGAGAGCTTCCAGTTACATTTTGCAAGTAGGATTCAGCGCCATGTTTCAGGCAGAGTTTCTGCATCCTCTCGTGCTTATAGAAGCCCGACTTATGCTCTTGTGCTTATATCCTCTGTAAGAACAGTACAGAAACTTGATGCAAGAGACCAGACAGATATTTGGTCTCAGCAGGGAGCTTTCTTTCATACAGTAATAAAGCCGATGGCTAATTTACTGTACACAGCTGTGTGGGCTTTTGCCGTCATATACCCTGCGTAAGGGTATGTTGTTGTGTGGGTTTGGTAATAAGGTAAGATTGGGGCAAGAAAAATGACCATTATATTAAAAGTGCTCAGCGTGTTTTAGTTTTTCACGTCCTTCATAGATTTAGAAGCACAACTGGATTTATTGAAGGAGGACAAACCTTGGTGTTGGCAACACCCTGGTTGTTTGCTTCAGATTGGGTGGTTCAGGTAATCTGGGCAACTCGAGAATACCAGATAAAAGCTGGAAGAACCAAATCAGGAATCTATATGCCATTGCAAAGTTGCACCTCTCTGAAAACCAGAAATTGCCCATTTGCTGTTCCAGGGCCAAAGAGGTGGAAACTTCTCTTTCTTCCTCCCTAGGATAACTTTATTCCTGCTAACTTTTTACTGCTGGTGCGGAGGGAGGAGAGGTGTTTGCGTTACTGAGAACTGGGTTGGATTTGTGAGGCTCTGGGTGTTTGGTGTAACCCACCAAACTCTGTGGGAACTGCAGGTACCCCCTATTTCTGAAACAGCAGCTCCTGCTTGCACTTTATGGGGAGTGTGTGGGAACTTTATCTCTTAAAGCTCAGATTCTGGTAGCATCATTCAGACCGTACTGCAGAGGTGGTGTCATAACTAGCAATCTGGCCAGTGAAATTTGGATGCAGCTCAGTACTGACTTTTTTCTTTTGCTTTGCTTCACTCCTTTTCTTTACTTCATGCCTTTTTTTTATAGCTTATAGTTGAGTTTTTATGGTATTGTTGGGCATTTTTACATGCTCAAATATGTGGAAATTTATAAATAAATAAAGCAATTCTGGAATTGAAAAGCACAATAATATGAATCACCTGGCTGTGAAAAAAGGGATGTAATCAAAAACTTGGTTTGCCTCTGTCTGTCTGGGGTATAATTTCAAAATGTTTTAAAAAATTCTTTCTTTTTTTTTTTTTTTTTCTTTTTTTTTTAACTGGGTCTCATCTAAATAGCTGAGCAGGAGGGAAAAGGATTAGAATATTGATCAAATAAATAGGCACAAGGCATAGAAAATTAAAGTGCCGAATGTCAGCAGGAGTGTGATAAGAGAGCCCATGTCTCTGTAGCCGGGGTTTGTAGCTCCTAAAGGCAGCAGGTAGATAAAGGAGCGTGTGGAACCAGGAGGAGTTCCCTGTGGGACTGCAGATGACATTGTAACAGATGACTCCAGATGACAATGTAAGAGGAGGAATGGAAAGAAATTATATTAACAAACTGTAGTCGATGGTTATAATAAGATTTGAACTGCTGAATAACCGAACCTGAAAGACCAACATATTTTTCAAGATGGTTTAGAAGGATCCCACGATTGAGTATGTCAAAAGCTGCAATTATGTCAAGAAGAATTACAAAGGATGGATTCCCAACATCAGATACAATAAGTGTATTATTACAAATCCTGATGAGCAGAGATTCACCACCGATTTAAAAAAAAACCCACCACAAAACAAAACTGCTCTGAAACTTTTGTAATAAATTACATCCTTAAAATATGTGTCTTATGACCTTATGACTCTTCCTCTCCCCTAATACTGAGAGAAAAAAATAGATTTAAATCTGCTTTACTGATTACTGGAACATACGGGGATTAAAAAATCCATTTAATACAGTTTTAGAGTTTTAGATAGTCATAGTGGATAATAATACCTTTATGATATTTTCAATATGTGAACCCAGCAGAGGACAGATTTGCTGAGAAACCTACCAGATATTGGCTCCAAGGGGTTGCTGTTGGATAATGATTTTGTTTCCCAGATTCGAAGGCTGAGAGAGAAACGCATGAAACCATGGATTTTTTTGGTTGGGTTTTGGTTTGGTTTTGTTTTGTTGTGGGAAGAGGTTCTATAATAGGTCGATCCGTTTTGTGGCATAAATTTGTCAGGGGAATAAATGTGTCTAATACATATTTTTGATGATTGATAATGGTATTCCAAGTCTGCTAAATAAGGAAGCAAGACATTTTCTTTCTATGTTTAAAAGATGGGAAAAATAGCCTGAGTGGTATAAAATGACACAGACGTTACTAGTTCAGAGTTTTTTGAAGTTCTGAAAATTTTAGCTACATTTAGTAGCCTAGCTCCTTTCTTCAGCAAGAACAACAATGTGCTTAATATTAGCAATTGGATATTTAGTGACTCACACTAACCATATGTAAATATTAAGAGGTTCAAACACAAAATCTCTCAAACTCCCAAACTAGGATAGAAAAGCCAACCCTAAAACATCATAAATCCAAGATTTGAGTCTTGGGTTTTTTTTTTTTGCCAAGTGTGAGAGTGATTTGCAAATCATGTTGTTGACGTTGGGTTTGCTGCCATGTGCCCGTCGCTGCTTGTCCTCCACACCTTCCAGTAGGGAGCAAAGGGCTGGAGGAGTCTGCTGAAGGTCCAAATGAGTGACAAGGGCTAGAAATGGGGAAAGGTTTTGTTTTCAAACTGGTGGGATTTTCAGTAGTTGAGCACTATGCAGGTGAAAATGGTTTCATGAAAAGTGAGAGTTAGAGGTGTGCTCACTGCCAAAGAAACGGAAACACCTCCCGCCAATCTGCATCTTTAAATACCATCAAACCTCTCGCTTTATTTGTACCTTCATTTAGCCTTTGCGTTGGTCTCCCTTTTACCCTTTTTTGCTTGAAAATGTCTTTCTGCTGAAGTTGCAGCTTTGGCTTCTGTTTTGATAATCTGCAGTGCTTGAAGCAGCTCCGATAAATAACATTTGCAAGAGCAGTGGATGAAAAAAAAAAATCTATCTTAATTAGATGCTTATTGAAATCTAGCACAAACTGTGTATGAAACACGATTTCAAAACCGAAACAAATATTTTTACATTTATATATACTCGCTAATATGTATTCCTAACGCCAGTGTCACCCACAGCTTTTCTGAAACAAATGGGAAAATGGAGATTGCTGCTGACCTCAGAGCTTTCTAAAATAAGTTTCTCAGATGATTGTAAAAATCTATAGTCGAGTCATTTTGCAGCAGAGGATAACTTTTTGTTTGTTGAACTTTGCGAGGAATGGTGGTGCATGGGAGGGGGACACCTCCTGCACGGATACAGGATTCTGCTCGCTGTTCACTCTTCTATTTTCGTCACCAGTGCCCTGTTTTATGAAGCAGGATTCTTTTCCTTAGCGTCTGATATGATGTGATATGCAATATAATATTCAGTATTGAATTCCAAGACTTGGTGTTCATATTGTTTGTCATCCATGTTCTTACCTTGTGAAGAATCTAATAAGGAAAATAGCCTGAAAACTTCATATTTTACATTTAAAAAAAAAATCAGTGTCTGATGTGGGAGAAGAGAAACTGGGTCCAAAAAATAATTTATCATTATCTGAAAAATGGCAAAATGCAATAGAGGAAAACCAGGGACATGAAGCTGGAGAAATTGTATTTCTTCTGTGTTTTCATCTCTCTGTCTGGTTCGGTTGTCACTGATTGTATCCCCTGCCAAACGGTGCAGTCTTTCCAAGCACGTGTGCCTGTCACCATGCCAAAATCTGGAGCTTTATCTACTCATTGCCTTTGCCTGCCCAGCTGGGAGGGTCTTCTATGGGGCCAGCTCCTGCAGAGGTACCTGCTCCTGGTGGCTTTTCCATCCCCACTTTGCTCTCCCCAAGCCAGGACTACCCTTGCTCACCCCAGCAGGCATTGTTGGGGAAGTGGTTCAATAAATTTGGGGTTATTTGCGGAGGAAGCCATTCCTGTGAGCACTGAGGCTCCCTCCCAGAGCCAAGCATCACGCAATGCCAAGTGGGATGTGGAGTTCTGGGGGGGGACGGGACTCTCCAGTCCCTTCAGAGAGCTCCATCCCAGGGGTGGCTGCTACCACTGGAGCTGCCAGCACAGGACGGGAGCTTGGTCTTCCCTTTTCCTCCTCTCTGCAATCCCACTCCCAGGAATACACTGGAGAGAGACAAAGAGCCTTTCATGAATGCAAATTTCAGTAGAAGTTATTATTTTTTTTACTTTCATGGCAAAAGAAAAAGAAAAAAAGTTGCAGGAGCAGTGCGGCTTCCCCACAAATCCCCAACTAACCCTTGCACTCAATTAATCTTCATGACCTTCTAAAGCCCCATGCCATGAATTCTACCTTGAGGTTAGGAAATAGGTCTCGTAGTAGTTCCCAGTGACTCCTCTACAGCTTTTGTGTTCCAAGCCTTCAGATGTTGTTGATTTGAATTTGAAATTTCTTTCATGCATAATGTCTTGATCTGATAGAGCTCTTTGCTTTCAAAGCTGAGCTTTAATTTGTTTAATCTGGCATATTCTTAATTATACGAGCTGTAAATTTTATTGTATTGTAAAGCCCTGAAATACACGCGTAAAGACGCAGCGCCAAGGTACGATTGATTAACGGGACCATCTTGCTCTTGGGTGTGAGAGTAACATTCATGGGGGGAAAATGAGGGGTGTCTGCAAAGAAAATCCTGGTGGAGAAACACCATCCCCCAAACACACGTGAATCCATGGAAGTAACTTAGCGATGGGAGTGCGTGGGCCAGGGGCTGGGCTGTGATCAACGGGGCTGCTCTGCCCATAGGGTTTTAGGAGAAAGTGGGAATGAGAAAAGGAAATGGCTGAAATATCTTCCTGATGTCTTGCTGGGAGGTTGACTTCAGCCCCCTTGTCATTCCTGATGAGGTAGTTTCCGGATGGCATGGCCAGGACGGGTGCTGAGAGACGATCCATCCTTCAGCAAGTGTTGCCTGGGCTGATGTTACCCCGGTGAACAGGGGAGCCGCGGCAGCGCTCGCGGAGGTGGCGACACGCGGGAGCAATGAGGGAGGACGCACAATTATTTCATTATTCATGCATCGGATCTCAGGAGACTTGATATGAAATTTCAGCTTCAGAAAGACCAGCTTTTTTTTTTTTTTTTTTTTTCTAGTGAGGCAAAGAAGCAGCTCTGCTAGGTTAGCTGGTGGGAGTAATCCAGCAAGGCTTGGTGTTTGACACGGTCAGAAGGCAACCACGGAAAAGATCTTTCATTTTAAAGCAGAATAGGGGGCCATGCCCTGCACCCTGAGGTGTGCTGTTGCACTAGGGCATTGGGGAGGAACTCTGTGTGCAGTTATCCCTGCTCTGTGCAAAAGGGAGGGCATTATCCATGCTGGCTGCTTTGCCGTGCCCTCCAGGTGGTGGCAGGAATTGCTGGGGCCTGAATTATCTTAAAATTTAGTCACTGTCAGTGGTCCCTCGGGAGATGCAGAGGGGGCTGTCTGTGTAGTTTCCATTCAACCATCTTGTCCTGTGTCATTAGGGGCACTGCTCAAAATGGTGCCAACTTTTTCACGCCGTGACTTTGGTTGCACGCTGCCTTTCATCAGGAACTTTGCCTGGTCTGTCTTGCAGGCAGAGTCGTCTGTTACCTCCAGATAAAGATGGGACAGTTTGTTAAGTGACTGATGGCTTTTGCTAAGTCTTCTAAGTAGGATTAGTGTGGGAAAAGGCCTAGCCCGGTGATTGGTAAATTGGAAAACCAGGGGCACTCTCCTCCAGACGATTTTTGCATGTCCATTCATGTGCTTTGATCAGAAGGAAAGGTTACAGGAGCTTGCTGATAGCCTGAGCACTGACTAGGAGAAAACAGACACACTCGAGACAAGAGTCTAGGTCCTGGAGTTGTGTCAGTACATGAAAGTCCACTCTCCCAGAGAAGGTATGACTGCAGCCTTAGCGGTCAAAGAGAAAAGGCTGAAAATTGTGACTCATTCTGTAAAAACTTGTGCAATCCAAAGCAGGTATGTTCATATCTCCTGCAATAACATGATTTAGAGATTCTTATTCATGACTTTTCCCTGGTGATAGATGAGAATACCATAGTAGCTGTGATTAAAAAATCAGCAAAATATGTGCTGCTTTTGCTGATTGCAGTGCATAAAGACTAGTTTCATTATTTGTGTGTTTTGTGGAGGTCTCCAGCGTGTCCTACTGATGTGTTAGCAGTGCTGTGTTGGGAGCAGAAGCCCATGCTGGGGTAGAAGACCACATGGCTCTTTTTATTTAGGATGACTACTGTATTAGTGGAAGTCATGGCTCTGTCTGCGCTCAACCTAATGTAGAGCTAGAGTCCAGCATGCATATAGGGACGTTTAGTCAACTGGAATTTCAACACTTATATTGCAATGGCATTTCTGAGTATTTCGTTCAGGTTACTTGTCTCTAAAGGCTCTTCGTGCTCCAGTTGGCCAATTTACTTCAGCAGTGGTAAATTAATTTCTCTCCAGCCTGCTATTTATTTCAGTATCATAGTTAGGCAGTTTACATTATTACTGACGTGGCAGGTAAGGGCTCAGCTGCTGGGTCTCCTTGATGTCCACTACTCGCTTCACCTCCAGCAGCTCTCTGAAGGTTTGTCACTTCCAGGAGCTTCTCATGACCATAGAGTCAAACCCACAACACACTGAAACTGATTTAAAAGTCCTGTGGATGCTTTCCTCCTCCTTGCACTGGAATATATCTTGCTTCTGTCTAAGGTTCGAGTCACTTGTGATCTCCCTCTCCTTGAATCACTGGGAGACATTCCATTGACTTAATGGATCCCATGCACACTGGAGGATGCATCACGCAGTAGCTCAAGCACAGCGATTCCCAAAAATAGTAAGAGGATGTCAAATCATTTTGGTCAGGGCTTTCCAGAAGACCCTTCAATTTTACCTACCTACTGTTCAAAGGCTAATATACTGCTCGTTGGTTTGTTCTGAAACCAGCCATCATTTTTGTACTTTCATGCATATCTTCGGAAAATGATGAAAATATTTCACTGCAAACCAGAAAGCAAAGAAAAAATAAAAACCAACCAGTAAACTTGTGTACAGTGAGATAAAAATCAGTATTTCATTACTTATTTATTTATTCATTTATTTAAAAATCTTTAACCAGAAAAATTCATTAAGATGCAATATCTCACGTACAATGATGGCCTAGGGACGGGAGATGGATTAAAAAATGTAAATACTATTGGGTCTAATGTGCGTACCATTAACACAAATATGAAATTAATGTAAAACTTTCTGACAGTACAAACTTAGTTTTAACTCTTTAAATATATGTTAAAAATAATGCAGAATGGTGGTAGGCTTTGGCAGATGATAGATGCAGTAAACAACTGTGTCTCAAAAGAGACAAAATGTCAGCAAAATAATTGCCTAGCAGTACTTCATATCAATTAATTCATTTGTATTTAATTAAAAGGAGTCATAACAATTGGCTGCTGTATAAAAGCCCCTTAGCTCTAGAGTCTTCTATGCCTTTTCTTGGTTTTCTGGGGCTGGATATTGTTAGTCTTTTTGAATAATTCAACCCAGATCTATTTCCTAAACAGAAAATCTATCTTTGAGTTATTCCCTTTTCTGCAGGGAAGTAGCAATAAACAGTAGCTTTGTGCCTCTTATAAATGACAATGAGGGAGACTAGGGAGGGGATTTCAAAAAGTACTTGAAACCAAAAATGTTGGGGTTCCTAAATCAGTTTGGTGCTTCTAAAGACGTATGTTATCCAAGATGACTCCAGTGAACCCACGCTGAGGGTGAGCGAGTGCATTGCTGGCCTGGCCATAGCAGTAATGGCCCAGCAGAAGTGAGGCCATCACATCTAAATTTACTTAACCTTTCCTCTATGGTAATGAAGTTCATTTTGTGATGGATGATGTTTACATCTGCTCCTGTACATAGCCAGATCTACAGCCCCTTCCAAACACTGTCCTATTGTGCTCGCTCAGAGCTATTGAGCATAAATATGATCCATACACCCGGTGAGGAGTCCTACTGGTCTCCCCAGGTAATCAGTTGAACAAGGGTTGGTGGCTGCCTTTATGGGAACAGGCAGTGGTGGCCCATGTGCCACCTCCTACCTCAGCCCTGTGCTTCTGGCTACCTCGCTCCCAAAACTGTGCTGGGTCTGCACGTTGAGCAGAGCTCCAGGGTGGTTTTCTTCTCCTCATCAGCAACAACATCTCTAGAAAGTGGCAGTGAAAATGGTAGCTTTTGATTTATCTGCTTTTCTCTGTCTGTAGATGGAATAAGTTACAGTTGTTGACTAAATGATGCTTGCTGAACCAAATTACTTTGTTCAGAGAATTACCTGTGATTGTTTTCATTCTTTAATAATTTCCTAGCTGATTCACAAACTCTGATAATCTGTGGTGCCTCTCTCAGTCATTAGTGCAAATTAACAAAGTCTGCTACTACACAAAAAGTAAACAATATACCAACTTCCATCACACGTGCTATGGGGTATTGTCTGGTACTAAAATACCTCTGGAGACACCAGTTTCTGAAGTAAAGGATGGCTGACCTGGGGAGAGACTGTGGTTTTAGGAAGAAAACACAAGGAATTTGGAGCTGCTTCCTAGGTGGAGGTCATCAGCTGCTCTGGGGGCAACCCGACATGTGGAAGTATGTGTTTCAGGAGAGCCCCAGCCAGAGACATTTTGCTGGTAAATCATTACGATCAGGAAAATATCCATCACTCGGATGGAAATACCGAAGTGTCAGAGAGGTCAGTCCAGCAAATTGTTATGGTGGGTTGAGTTTTCCAAAGTCTAGGCTGAGCTGCCACCACAGATGTTGGAAATAAGATATTTTCTTGTGGAGAAAACTGCAATGTTTTCTGCTGTTAGATGCAGCATCTCCGCAACAGTGATTTGTCGATGCATTGATGCTGTCCGCTCCCCCAGCCTTTGGGGTGAACCAGAGGTAACATTCGCTTAGGGGTGGGTTAGGTGGGTCAAAACATCACCCTAGAGGGGTGTGAGAGGGGCAGGAGCCTGTCCCTGGAGTCTACTGCTCCTTGGGTTGCCCATACCAGAGGTACCCCTTGCTACAGGAGGAGTTCCCTGTGTAGATGCACAATTGCCCTCATTTCTTCCCAATTTTGTCCTCCCCAAAGAGGGAAGCTCTCCCTTGCCCTGCCTGGCGGTGGTGGTGCGGAAGGGTTAACCCCTGTCAGCTCCCCCCTCCCCGCCTGCTGAAGTGCCTTGTTTGCAAAGGATTGATAGAGTACCCTGGAGAGAAAGATTCGCATTTTCACTGTTCCGTGTCAGGGAATGAGGTTGTGTGATTTTTGTGTCATTTTGCACTACCATATTTCTTCCATTAGGAATTCTAATATTTCACAACCTCTGTCAAGGAAACTGCTACTCCTAATGCATAAGGCGAATGCATTCCAGATGGCCTCGTAATCCAGTTCAGGTTTTTCACATACATTATTTCAGTTCCACGGCGGGTCCGGGCTCAGGTTTGCCAAAGCTGGTTTCATGATTCATTTGCAACTGCAACAAGTTAATCCCTGAGCGAATGGCTGTGTCCACTTCAGGTGAATTCTTCTTGCGTGCTGGCTCCAGACATGGGCTGGTAAGAGGTGCTTCCAAAAGAGCAATTTATATTCAGCATCCTGGTGCCAAATTCTTCCTCTCCATAGCCATGGCCAATGGATCACGGAAATGTTTCTAAAGCAAGAGGTTCCTTAATTTATGGGTGGGATTAGCGAGTCATTGAAGTTGGTCCAGGTCAACGCATGCATTTTAAAGCATCAGGAAAAATACCGAAAAGGGGAAAGCCCAATGAGCTTTGGACATAGAATATTATGATTAAAAATAATTCCATGGATGGAATCATGATTAGTGCTTATCTTTGTTAATTGTCAGCCCAACAACACAAGTGATAGCAAACTGGCAAAGTGTGACTTTATGCAGATTTCCCAAGGTTGCGTAGGGTCAGCCTTGTTTTCTGTTTGTTTCTTTGTATATGTGTGTGTGTATATATATATATATATATGCATTACATTTCATTACACTGTTGTCTGGGAATTTCCATAAGGCTGTGCTGGGTATTAAATACAATTTCCTATTTACATCTTGACATTTGAGCAAGCATTGCCCCAGTTTTGCTCATCTGCGGTACCCTTGTCGCGGCTGTGGGGAAGCCCAGCTCGAGACAAAGCTGTCTCCATCCCTTTTGGTCTCCTTTTGTCTCTGGCACATTTTGCTCCATCACACCAGCCGAAATGAAATGATATTTCCTGAGCACTGACCTCTTCGACACATGTGGACTCAGCATCTTAATTGCCGTTAGTGTGAATCATCTAAAGCCAGTGCATAATTTCTCAGGACATTTATAGGAGATCTACAGTAGACATTTGCTCTAAATAACAAAAATAAAGAAATCCATAAATCCCATGAAACTTTCCCCTACTTCATTTTAAGTTGTTTATACAAGGAACTTCATGTCGTAATAACACTTTTTGGCCTTTGTTTGATTGGAAATTTCTATTAAACTGTTATGAGAAAATAACTTTATGCTTCAGGTTTTATGTTTCAATTTGATTAACAGCAGGCTTTTACAAGGGCTCTAGCGCTGCCGCCTGCGCCGTACGCAGCCAGCGTTATTGCACTAGCTGTTTTTCTGCATGGAGTGGACTTTATCAAGAAAATTATATTTCCTGCCCATGACATTTTGGAAACGTATTGTATGTCATATCCCTGTCTTAAACGCTGTTAGTGCGAATCATCTGATGCTGGTTTATAATCTTTGTACTATATTTATAGCAGACCGTTGCTCTGTAGTGTTCTAAATTTCCTGCTTATGATGCAATGGCAAAAGTCATTAAACATTAGCAGTAATAGTATTTTCACTGTAATAAAGTGTTAATTACTTCCACATGTTAATCGAGTTGGGGGGGTAGAGAGATTTTTGCTATTGTTACTGTGCCTAAAATAATTTCCATGTGATAATTTTCCAGGATATCAAAAACTGAATAATTATGCACTAATTAAGAAAGTAGAGCCTGCTCTGGAGTTAAGACTGCATTAATTTTAATGTTTTTACAGTCCTTTAATTGGGGAAAGGGCTGTAAATTGAGAGCTGACGCACTCTCCCACCACAAGCAGGCCTGCCTTTGCAATCTGCCTCCTGTACACCCCAACCCAAGGTCAACACAAGTTTGCAAAATCCCTCTGCTCTTCGTACGAAATGTATTGGTGGTGAAGCGTGCATCTATCACTCTGACAAGCATTTAACTCTCCGAGAGCACATGCTCTCGCTTCTTAAATTATTAATTGCATTAAATACATTTTCATATCGCGGACTGCTTGCTACAAACTGTTCCCGGGCAGGGAGACGGTGGTCCCCCCGCAGTAGGAGACACTTTGCCTTCTGGTGGTTGGGCTGGGAAGGGGTGGGCTCTGGGAGGCTGAAGGGCTCGTGACTGAAATGTGCTGCGCTGCCGAAAATTGCTGAAAAAGTCATCCTTGCAAAGTCTTTATTTTTGTTTGTTTGTTTCTTTTAATGTTGATCACTTGGCTTCGGTTCTCCTCCCCTCTTTTGTTCTGCACTAATGTCTCTAAGTCCATATTGTTTTGGTTTGTTTATACCTTTGCACTTATCAGCTCGTGCAGTTTTCCAGGGTATTCTCCCTGTCACACCATTATCACAGGCAATGGCATCATCATCCGCTTCATTATCATCTCTGGGTCATTCCAGCCCAGAATGGCTTCGTGTTACAACTAAAAGGAGGAATCTGGCAAATGGATCATATTATCTCCCTCTCTCACTCCGGCATTTGAATGCATTATACAAGACGCAGTCTTTATATTAACAGGCATCGTGACCTTTGCCTATAACATGTTTATTTTAGCAATACTTGCTAGTGCTGCTGGAGTTCAGCTCCTGCCAGTTCCCGATGCTATTGTAAGCTCCGTGTTGATACCTCGCTCGTGCCAAAGCAGCTCCCAGGCTGCAGAGGAAATGTTAAGGTGGGAAAGATGAGCTGAGGAGGCAGCTCACATCCCTGCCTGCCCCCTGCCCGCTGGGTGCCCTGGCAGCGGGTGGTCCAGGGACCATCCTGGGGGGCTGTGGAGGGACCCAGTTGTGCGGGCACCATGTGGGCCCAGACCTGGGGGCATCAAGGGCTTGTTGATGGCAGAAAATAAAGTTTCACTGGGTCAGTGTTAGCAATTAGCTCCTAATGTCACACCCAGATTCTAAGGGGAGCATCTTCTGGTGATCAAGGTTTGGCGCAGGCAGGATCATAGAAAATGGGGATTCACACTGTTTTAAAGCACAGACTGCTTTAAACCCACAATGATTCAGGGGAAACTTGCTGGGGATGTGTTTGGTGTGAGGGTCCTCAGATGAAGAGGAGACCAGAAACAGCGGAGCCTGGTCCCCCATGGGAACCTTCAGCAGAATGTGACATTCTCCCCTAACTCTGAGCTCCCATTTGATGAAAGTTTGAATCTCAGACCTTCTTCTTGGTACCCACTGTCTTTGTTTCCATTTGGTCATTAAAGAAAGCACCTCGGGCATTAATAGAAAAATTAGAATTTTTTACTAGAATGCCTCTATATTTCCTTGGTTGAATTGCTGTTTGCTTACATTTTAATTACATATCTCCTTGAACATCTCTTCCACAGGAAGAGTTTTGTAAAGTGATAGGAATTCCATCACCTAACATTTTTATTGTACCTTAGTACCTCAGGCAGATCCAAGCCCAACTGAGAAATGGGACCCCTTCTCCATCTGACCTCTCCTGGAGACCTCATTGGACAAACCTTGTCTAGGGCTTCCTTTAAAATTTTCTCAGTTTTCTGATTTTGTATGTTTCCTGAGAGCAATATTTTCATGGCTTTACTGGTGTTGAGCTCAATGTATGGCATCATTTCAAAGAAGCTGGTGTAAATATCGTGATGATAGGCATGAACGTGGATCACCTTGAGCTTCCTCCATGTCATTTCAACAGTAAACATTGAGAAGACAGTAGACACTTGCCAGTCCTGCAGGACAAAGCATATTCGAGACACTTTTAGAGGTGTTCCCGAAGTGTGTTGATGCATTTAGATGCGTTTCCCTCTGTAGCGACGTGAGGCCACATAAGCTAAAATCAAGCAGCTTGGAAGCATCTTTGCAGTTTACTCTTCCCTGTGAAAAACAGCACAGAGCAGTGACCCCCCCACCTTCTGGAGGTGGGGGTTTGAAATGTAGACTGAGTGAAAGTCAAAGTTAAAGGCTCTTTGTCCTGCATCCTAACGAGAGGCACCTACTGCCCAGGCTTCGCTTTGCAAGATGCATTTGAGGGTTGGGCACGGGGCTGTGGCAAACTTGCGGGTGGGATTGCAGCCCAAAGTGGAGCTTCCTTAGTTATTTTTCAATAATATTCTTACAGGGTTTTAATGGCTCATCCCTTTGAGGCAAGATAAAGAGTGTTGTGCTACGGTTGGTGCTTTTATTGCCCCCGTCCAAGGGTTCGGGTGGAAAAAGCTGTATTTTTCAATGACCAGGATACTTTTGTCCAGTTAGAAAAGTGTGAAAGATCTCTTCAGAGATGAGTCTGCCTGCTGTTTAAGAGGGAAAGATTGGAAGAAAGTTAACAAAGACGAATCACAGAATGGCTGGCAGAAACATTTTTCACCCAACTTTTTTTTTTTTTTTCTTCTCTTTCTTCTGCTCCATTTTCTCTATTACCATTGCATTAATTAGAAATTTAGGTAAATGACATAAGTGCCCTAATTTTTTATTTCTGCCAGGAGAACAATTAGGCCATTAGAAGTAACAAATGGCCTGGACGCATGTTGCCTGTTGAAGATTTCAAGCTGCATTATTTCTGACATGAAAAAAACAAATAATAGTTGTTTTGGCCAATTTTTACCATAAGCAATGTCAGCTTTAGCAGATGCAGTGTACCATTGGCTTTTTTTTTTCCCCCTCCTCTATTGTCATGGCTCATTAAAGTATGCTGACTCTTGTGGATTCCCATTTCCTTTAGGTAAATAGTTATTTACATGAACTGCGACATTTTTCTTTGGTGACAATTTCTAATTGTTCAGGCAACCAAGGGTGATGTATTAACCACTCTGCATAAAGCTTCACCTATGAAATAAATTACTTTAAATTAACTATCCTTTCAAAAGAGGCAAAATTTCCAAATGGACAAATTAGGCCCTTCCTAGCCACATATGGTAAGTGTTTTAAGCATTTCCCCACTGGTAGTGACTCTAGAGAACAATTCTTCATGATGGAGTGGAAGACTTCTTAGCACATTTGGGGGTCCTTGGCGTGCCAGCTCTCGCCAGCGCTGTGCTCTGAAGGGCTCCCTCCGCCGCAGCACCGCGCCGGCTGCCTTCCGCGCCGCTTTCATAACTTGGGGCTCTTACATTTTTAACTCTTGCCATGCTCTGCTGGAGGCCGGCGCAGAAGAAACCTCCGCCCTGGGGCAGGTTTTAGCTTCTCTTCTTTTTAAGGGAAAATTTCCAGCTTTCCCAAAAAGCATATGTCAGGACAACCCGGCCTTTTTGCTAATCACTGCTGCCAAGAGGTTCTGTAAGTCTTCAGTTTGTATTTCTTAACTTACAACTTCCACTAACAGACCTGATTCTGCTCATTTTTACAACTAAACTGGGAGGAATCCCACCAGAGGCAGCGGGGTTACACTGGTGTCAGACAGTTCACCTGCATGAACTGTTGGTTTATTCCAAAAACAGGTACTTTAAAAAATATCTCTAGCCTTGTATGCAGAGTAGGTGGGAATGGGCCACCTCTCCTTCAGGTCAGAATTTTAAAAGCACTGAAATGAATTTGAAAAAGTCCATATCTATTTTTTAGGCTCCTGGTCAGCTTTAAACATGTGTAAGCCCTGGCAGACCTGTGTCCTCTGGACTTCTCAGCACATAAGTCCCGTTTCAGCATAACCCAGGGCAGAGCCACTTAGGCACTTTTGAAAATGTTACTGACATAACTCTTTCCCCAGTGTCCAAGTCGTGCCAAATATTGCAAGATAGAAACCTAAGAAAACATGTTTTTCTAATTTAAGTCATAACTTGACCACATTTCAATGTCCACATTTTGTATTTAGAAACTACGAACTTCTTGCAAGGAAGCATCCAATCAGTTTAAATTATGCTTAGTTTGTTTTTATGGTTTCCCATGACTTTTTTAGGCCAGCGTAGTTTCCCGTTTCCCACACATTAGAAGTCAGTATGTCAATACTTTGGAATGTATTAGGCTGTTTAGCATAATTCGAGCACACTTTTGAAATGGTTTCTACTAGAAAAGACCTAGATATTGTACATCCATTTTACAAAAATAGCAAACTACAAGAAGATTGTGTTTTCTGTTTGTATGGGAAAAATTTAATTAAGAGTTATTTTGGTACTAATATTTACTCTACAAGAGTAATTAAAATAGAGAGATCAGTAAAATGGGTGTAGCTCTAAACACATGTTCTTGCTTTGTTTAATTATGTTGATTAGGTTTAAACCCCAATTTGGCATCACCTCCCTTGTCTTAATATGTTGTTGATGAAACCATGCGGAGACCTGACCTTAATATAATCGTGACAAACCTCATTTGATTACCTTTAGCTAATTAAAATATACATAATATGTACCATAGTATTATTATTATTCATCTTGCACTCCTCTCACCCTACCTTGTCGTGCTGGAAAGCAAATCTCATTGTGAGATTTCTGTCTCGTAAGGACCTCGTGCCTTTTGTATAATTGGGAGAGGTGTTTATTTCATGGGCCAGTTATAATAACAGTAATTATCATATAAAAGCTCTGTGAATTTTTTAAATTGCGACTTGGTGTTAAGTTTACTGTGGCTCTGTGCTGGGGCATGTGGGGAGCAGCCTGTGCTGTGCATGGACAGTAGTGTCCCCCACCCCATCCTACATTCCCCTTCGTTTCTTCTTCCATTTTGAGACCAGTTTACAGCTGCGTTCCCCAGTCCCAGCTGCACATATTGCAGTCTATATTCTTCCCGTCCTGGTTACCATTAAGACCCAGGATCTGGCCCTGGGCTTTGGTGACTCTTGGCTTAGGATAATAGGTTCTTGCCCAGAGCAGTTTCTTTGATACCAGACACTCATGTGTTCTTTTGGAGTTTATGCACCATAAAGCAAGATATGGCTTAGAAATGCCCCAGGAGATTCTCCCTGCCCACCCTGGGGGTTGTATCTGGTCCTTGGAGGGACTCTGCTGGGAGAACTGCCTGGCTCACATCTCAGCTGGGCGTGTGGCTCAGCACCACCCCACCACCCTCACCCCACCACCATCAACCCATCTCTATCACAGGCTCTTTTTTTCCTCTCAAAGCCATTCTGCAGACTGCCAAGTGTCTTAGAAGGGCAACTAATGGCCATACTGTGAACAACATTAGTTATAGTTGATTAAAATATTTTTATAGTGTCTAGTGCTGTGGTAGCAAGGACACCATCATAGCCTTTAATTTCACAGTGGTCTTGTTAGTTTGATGGTGTCGCCATCCCTAGTTTGTACCTGCAAGAAACTACAACACAAATAAAGCAAGAAAAAGTAAATTTAGAAGAGCTCGAAATGGAGCTGCATGAAAATTTCAGAAGCAATCAGATCTGAGGCTCCCCATGAGTATGTTGAAAAAAAACTAAAATTGAACCTTAGCCCGTAGCCTCAGAATCCCAGGTTGGTGCCTTCCCCTCTGGGCCATTTTTCCTCTAGGGTGAAGAAAGCACAGCTTTTGCCAATATACAGTTGGTGCTGAAAATTAACTTCCAAAATGCATTTAGAACTCTTTCTGCTTACAGCACAGGTATGATGCAGGAATGGACTTCATTTATCAGCCAGGCTCCCCTGCAAAGCATTTGGGTGCTTCCTGCCTTGATTTTCTTTCAAAGCATGTTCGCTCATCATCCACTCAGCAGCAGTGGGAAGTTTTCTTTTAAAATAATTCCTCTCTGAAGAAGTTGGCCTAAATAATAATAAAAATAATAAAAGCAACAACTAGTGCTATATTTATTTTTAATATTATTATTACTATTATTATTGTTGTTGTTGTTATTGTTATTATTATACCAAAGCAGGGCACATGGTGAAGCTGCCAAGCCATCGTGTATTGATCTGCTGTGCAAAGACCTCACTCCAAGTGAGGATTAGAGTCACCAGTGTAACACAGTTGGGTCAGACACAGTTGGGTCAGAGGGTGGTGTCCTCTGTCCTGCCTGTAGGCTTCAGGTCCTCATGCCCACAAACAGTGGGTGCACGGGGTGGCGGCCCCGCGATCTCTTGGTACATCTCTTGGCTGTTGCTGTGATGCTCCAGAACTCATTGTGAAGAAGTACCAGTATTTCACCACTAGTGGGTTGAGGAGGTTAAATTTTAATGCTTCCATCTTCCCACCAATGCACCTCACAAAAAAAATAAATAATGGTTTAAAAAATGTACAAAATCTAATTTAAAATGACATTGGGGTTTTATTTAAAGTCATGGAAGCTGGTTAATTCCAAAATGCTCTCATTAACTCACATCATTTAACAAGTTTCTATTCATTTAGCTCTCTCTCTCCAGAGCCTCTCAGCTGCTCTACCTCAACACATTGACAGCCTTCTGTGCTTCTGCTTCCCAGGGGGAGCTAAGGTGACTTTAAACTACCTTTTCATTCTCCCAGCGTTAGGGTGCAGAAATGAAACGGTGCAACTCAGCTGGCTCTGGAAGTCTGTCTGAATTATGGCGGGTTCCCTGGGCTGCCCTCCTCCCCGGCACTGTGCCCTCCCAGCTCCCCCTCCACCTCCCTGCTCCCAGGGCTTTCCGTAGTGTCCTCAGCTCCTGCGTGGGGGACATTTCCCAGGGCTGAGCTATAATTACTGAGCCGTCACGGGCCTTGCAATAAGTGTAAAAGGGTTGGAGGATAAATGAGGATGTCACCCCACTTGTTCACTGCAGGCTCTGACTCTTCCCCTTCCATGGGCCTGTCCTTTACATTTCACTTTCAGCTCTCTCGGCAGCCTGGCTTATTATCTTCCCCATTTCCTGATATTTAAGGTTATTGGCTTTTTTGTTGCTTGTTGTCTTCACCATTAGCAGCAGCTTGTTCCACACTCTGTGCTAAAACGACTCCCTAAAACTCGTTTGATATGCGTTCGCTTTTCTTTTGTTTTCAGTGGAGACTTCTAGAGGAAGAGTTAGCGAGTCATCCCTTTTGTCTCCCTTGATTCCTTTTTCCTTTCTTTTTCTTTTATTCTCCCTGGAATCTGGAAATCTTCTTTCCAAAAATAATTACTGGTATATGACCAGCAGATTTTTGGAAGCTCCGATTTGAGACAGAGGGCTTCGAGTGGCTGCTGAGCAAACACAGTGACAGATCCTCCTTTCAGATATCTCCGGCTCAGAACATCCAAAATTCTTAGTTTCTTCTGAAAACATGAAGCTTTGGTTTTTTGCCTCTGGTTCTGCAGTCAGACTCTACTGCTCTTAGCTATGGTGGGCAGTCAGCCCTGCCAACTTAATGATGGGCTTTCAGCCCTTGCCTTTGATTTTCTTATAAAATTCTAGAGACACTGGATCCAGTAGACTATTGCAGGTACATCACTTTGTTGTTGTTGGCATTTTTCTCATAGGTAAGCGATTGTTCATGCCAGACACAGACATGAGAGATGGGCACGAGCAAAGTCTCTGGTGCCTGACCTTACCAGAGATAACACATATGCCTTAACCTGGAAGAAAAGCTGGTTTTAAGGAGTTTCAGGGGTGAAATCTGCTAGGTATGCCAAAAAATTAATTCCAGGTATTGGTTGGAAAAACACATGAGTTTCTTCCAGAAAAAGCAGAATATTTTCTAGCTCTGGAGAAAGTGCAGGGTCATGAGTAAATGATCCTTTCTGAAGACAGAACCCTGCAGTGGCTGCATTCTCCAGACAGCGGAGGGTGGTGGGAGCAGAACATCTCCTCAGCATGCTTTTTGTCCTTCTGAACCCAACAAGACAAATTCATGTTCATGTTGTGGATGATGCCGCAGCTCAGCCTGGCTTCCTTCATCCTCCTTTGGAAGAGACAGCACCCTATTGTGGTCAGCCCCCAAAAGCTTTTCTGGTGTTGATTTTCCTTGCCATAAAGTTTCATAGTTCAGGAGTAAAGAACAGGAGAAAAGACAAATTTGGGGGCAGTGAAAAATATCTCCCGGTGATGCAAGAATGACGTTGGTCTCTTGTCTGGAGGTTGGAGAGGTCCCACAGCTGGGGCTGGGAGCTGCTGTGCCGATGGCAGGGATTTCTTTGCCTTTTTTTTGGTGGTTTTGTTTTTTGTCCCTCTCCAAAAAATTGGACCAACCCCAGTGATTTGAGGAGAGACACTGAGCAGTCACCAGCAGAAATTACAGCTGCAATTTCAGGCCACCACCGCGCCAGCCCTGACCCAGAGGTGACAGGCACAGCATTCCTCTACCCGTTGCCATTTAGTTCTCATTTTGACTGATTAAAAGCCTTTTGAGCTTTTTATTTTTATAGTAATTTGATGCGTTATGTTAGTTTTACACCGAGCACTTGCACTGGGTAAGAATATTTATTCCTGAGAACTTACTTAATCAGTAATTGCATTTTACTTAGAAAAAACACAACTTATTTTAAAGAAAAAATAATTAAAACATGTTTCCTCTTGATCATCTGGGGATGAAAAACTATATTTAATCATGCAATGGATTTTTATTATTTTTATTCTTGTGTTATAGCCAGTGTACAGTGGTTTTATCTCCTCTTTCTACTTGCAATAACATATTATTTGACCATGAATCACTTTAATGGATTGAAACATAAGCATGTGAATTGAAAAATAGATACATTAGTCAAATCAATAAATAAATATGAAAATATATTTCTACTATGAAAAACCATCTTGGCTACTGTGTCCTCCAACTTGGACAGAGAAAGCTGAAATATATAGCTGTAAAATATGGCTTGCCGTGTCAACTAGCCAGTGCCTGCAGCCTAAAAGGAATTTTGAGCACTGGGTAAGTAGTATTTCATCAACAAAATCATAAAATAAAGACATTAAAATGAAGGAATGATTGAGTGCTGCAGGACGTTTGTAAAATCACCCTTCAGTCTGGGGCTGGAGTAGTTTAGTATTAGACATTGCATACTTTTCATATAAATTTGCTTACAAATAGCATGCCTTAACAAGCAATATTGCCAGACTGCCCCTGTAGCAAATATTTTTTCACTCTGTTGCTAAACAAACTCTACTCATGTATTCTATGGCATGGCTACAGTAGGTATAAATAATACATCCTTAATATTATAACAAGAATACAGTATAAACCTTCACACGCAGTATTAAGACCTTGTAATGAACCAAGGCGGGGTTTGAGCCACTGAGAAAGCCATTCTCACGTATTTGTCAGAGTGAGGGTCCATCCTATTCTGCTTTTACAGTACGTTGGGGTAAATCCGAGGCTTGGTTTATCTCAGGGCAAGTTGCTTGGGTTTGCACCATGCTAAGAGCAGAACACGGCCGTTTTTCATTTACATTTGTGTGACCTTTGTTCTACCAGGTCTGTATCTTCGAATTCCACCTCGGAAGCCGATGAGCAACCTCTACGGCTACGGATCAGTGCGAGCAGCTCAATAAAACAGATATCTTAATTGTTCCTCTCGCGTGGTCTAGAAATAAGCAGGCTTCAGTGCCTTTTTTTTTTTTTATCTGACATCCAGTTCAGAACAGAGGAGCTTTCAATTTCCTTTCAAGTTGCTAATTAGCTGTGTAAGAGAATGGCAAAAAACCACAGACTTCACCAAAGTTTATTTGCATTTTTCTACCTCGGCATATTATGCAAATATTAAGTTGTCATTTGCATATGACAGGAATATCTGATATTGTTTTACTTCTAGTCACTTCAAATGCTGATATAGAGTGAAAACGTGGATCAATGTAGGATATGTTTTATGTGTTTTATGGGCTGCATCGTTGCTTTTTGACGGATACATCTTGCCTGTGAACTAGACTTTGCGTGTCGCCATCCCAGATACCCTTGCTGAAAGGGCTTTGATGTGAAACTTAAATGATGAGCACACTTGGCACATCTAGTGAGATGAAGTGGCTGGAAATTTCAGGTTAAAAAAACCAACCAAAAAAGCAATTGCAAACTTAGAAGCAACAGTTTTTGCTTGGCTTGTGGCATAACAACTGCAAAATATGCACCGAAACAGCAATTAGAAGGTATCAGAGTCAGGTAAAAGCACTGTCAAAAATAGCACTTTGAAGTGAAATTTCCAACAGGTAAAATGAAGTAAAATTGCAAACAAGAACTGTGCAATTAACTTGTCCTGATGACAGTGCACCCTCTTGCTGGGACCCCTCGGAGGTGCTAGGTGGCGGAGAGGCAGGCCCCCTCCCTCGGGATCGGGCTCCACACACAAATGTCTCCTGAATCTCTGCAAACAATCACACTTCAAATTATTGGGTGGCTTTATTGTATTTTCAGCAATGTGCTTTGCTGGCAGTAGAGAGACAACTTCAGAGGTAATACCCTGGAATCTCTTCCTGTTATAGATGGCTGTAGCTCATATATATAATGTGATTATTTCTTTCATTAAAGGAACTAAATAATGTTATTAGATTTTGCTTTTTTTAGTGCATCAAATGGTTTATTTTACTGAGCCTGGAATTATTCTTTTCCTGAAATCCAGAGGTCATTTATTATACAAAGCACCTTGCGTTTACAGAAAAGAAAGGCAGCAGCTTTAGCTGTATTTCTTGTGTCTGCTTCCTCATTGCCTGAGTGTGAAAACTTTATTGCTCATTATCTACTGGGCTGTGATGAAGTGACAGATGATTTATTGGGAGCCAAAAACCGTGTTTCAATGGTGCACATTTTTATCCTTTTGTGTTGCAGCCTGCCAACCCCTCTAACTGCTGAGGCAACAAATAAAGAAAACTCACTGCTGGAGGGCCCTGTGACCATCACTCATAAATGTCCACATTTCAGATCCCACTCTGTTTCTAATTTGATTCAATTCCCTTTTGTTGCTTAAAAATTCAATTTGTTTAATTGAGCTGTTTGACAGTAAAATCTGAATTCCATGCATTTTAACCATTCATATTAAATTTCCCTCCACATAGTACTTTTATTAATGTGCTTTAAAAGAGGTCACTTTAATTTAAATTTGGTGACCTTACAAGCTTATAAAAAGATCTATATGCTATCCTTCTCAAACTGAAATTAAATTGAATAAATGTAAGATAATGTTACAGTAGATATTTCTGGCTGAGGTTTTGGGTTCTGCAGAGATGAAACCTGCCCTCAGATGCTAAGGAGGGGGCGTCTCTGCCCTCCCCACCTTGTTTTTCCATGGAAACAACATCGATGGAGCCAGGAACTTCCCCCGATGGGTCAAAGGAACCATCCCAATTCGTGTTCAGCTTCATGCTGAGGTTGCAGGGACAGTTAGGCCGCCATGGGTCTTTGTTTAATAACTACCCTCTCCCTGGCTTGGGTTGGTCCTTTTTCTTTTTAAAGAGGGCTCCATCCAAATTGACATTTAAATAGCTGAGCATCTTTTCCTTCAGGATTAATAAGAAATATTGGAACCGGTGCGAGACTTTAAGATTTAGTAAACTTTAATCTGTAAAATTTAATAGCAATATCCAAGTCATTATGAGTATATAGGATGCCATATGGCTTTACAAACACTTTTAAGCAATGAGTTATGTTGCAAGAATGGGTTTGCTGTGTATCATTACGTCCAGGTAAATGCCAGGATGATGACATAATTGGTAGTTGGGAGTAAAATACAACCCCTGTAAAATGTTACTAAGGTAAATGTAGCAGGATTGTAATTCATTATACATAAACATGACTAGTAGTTATTTATCATTTTATGAAATACAGAATAACCCGGGCTCGCCGGGTTTTGCTCTTTCTTCATTGCTTTATGTGAAATCTCAGCGAGGCTCTCGTCACAGCTCCCGCTTTTACCTCCCTCTAACGCTTTGCCCATGCCCTGCCCCCAGACCCGGGCCAGGTTTCTGCCCGCCTCGCTCCCTGATGGCACTCTTGATATACAAACTCCTAAAAAAAAAACACCAACCCAACCCTGGCCTCATTAGGAATGATATCCTGCCACTTTCAGACACTGACAAATTTACGACTTTGGATTAAAGGTCATATGAGCATTTCGGCCATTAAAGCGGTCCCGTTCCGCAGTACCTGAAACCGCCAGGAAATACATTTTTTGCACACAGATGCCCGTTCTGTTAGTTTCTGCTAAAGACATACAGTAATAGTTTGAAAGCAACAAAAGCCTATTTTGTACCTGTTCAGCTTGCAAGTGTGTTAGCCCTAGGCTACTGTTTAACTTTTAACCCTCTTGTTCACACAGCGTACATGCATAAAACTACAATGTACCACATAATGAAGCAGAGCCGGCAACATTTGTTTTATACTCTTTGCTATAGGACACGCTTCTCCCCGGTTCTAAAACCAGTTTGGAAAGCAAAACAAAACAAAACAAACCCCAAACAACCCCAAACCGAAGGCGTATTTCTACAAAATGAGCGATTCTGGTGGTTTTTCGCACGCCTTTAATGGCAGAGCCCGCTACGCTCTGTGTGTGTTAACACAGCTTTCCAGTGCAAAGAAATAATTCAGCACAAAATGATTTTGAAGAAGAAATTCTTTTGCAATTCTTTTTTTGGTGTCTGATTTTAAAACATTTTATCAAGCTTCCACTGTATGTGCCAAACACTCTCTTGTCAGGTGTAGGATGAACTACAGTATAACGGTGAGATATTTCTTTCCCTCATAACAATCTTGAGCCGCAGCCCATGATGAATTATTTGTACCATCGCAAGGAAATTCCCCTCTTCTGCACTTAAACCCGGCAAAATTACACACCAATTGTGGCAGAGCAAACATCTGATGTGACAGCTGTAGAGCACACGGAGATCCATTGGTCCATTGGTTAATCAGCAGATTTTAATGGTGCTGGGGGATATGTGGTAGCAGTGTCCTGAATCAGAAATGCCTCTGCATCCTCGCTAATGGGACCGACCTTCTACCTGTAGATGAAGGGTTCCCGCTGTTTTAATTCTTCAAATGTTTAAAATTAAAAAAAAACAAAAAAAAGGAAAGAAAGAAGAATGTGGAAAATCTGCCATAATTCAGAACACAAAAAGGAAATCCTGTGGATGAGTCAATTATATGGTTCCTAATGACGGTTCAGCCTGGAGGCCTTGTGCGAGGAGGGGAGGAAATAGGGGAAGATTAACTTGGTTAACCTTCTTCCCTTTCCCTGTGCCAGGCAAGTCCTTTACTTACTGTATTCCCTCCTCCTTAAACCATGCTGTTATTTCCCACTTTAGTTGGGGACAGCTTGAACTTCTACTCATCTTTCCCAAATTTTGTGTAATTTTTCTTTTTTTTTTTCTTTTTATACTAATAGTTAAAATGGGAAGAAGAGTCCAGTGCTGAACTGGAAAAAGAGACTTAGGGGGTTGGGTTGTTTCTACCTGTCATTTTTAATGTGTCTCATCATATGCTCAGGAAAAAGAAGATCACTGCTTTTTAGGCGGCTCGTTATTAGGGGTATATCCCAGAAATTAGAAATCTCCCCAAGATTTAAAGCAAAACCTCAGAGCCCTCTAAAGACAGCGGTATCTTTAGTGAGCTGAAGGCCTGGCCAACTGCAATAATGATAATGATAAATAACCATCATTTATTTGTATACATGCCCGTATCATTTAGGACCTCATAGTGCTCCACAATAAAATCAAAGAAACATTAACTTGAAGTAAACAAATGGCAAAACAAACATTAGCAGATGGGCAAATCAACAACAAAAATAAACAAATCAGCAGGTCAGAGGCTCGAACGTGGAGATAACGAAGGCGTTTGGAGCGGGGACGTCAGTGGAAGCAGCAAGAAAGGCTGAAGGAAGACTGGAGAGCTCCTTGTCCCCCAATGTCCTGGTGTGCACGGCACCCTAGGACACCTTTGGGTAACCTTCTGGTGCCACTAACAAAGCAGCTGCCTGGATTCTGAATTTCCAATTAGAGCTACGTGTTTGCAACATCGTCTTGGTTTTTTCCCCCAACCCTGAATCTCCCAAAACACCTCCCGGAAGCCATGTCTGTGGGCAGAGTTGGATGGAGACACCATGAGTGTTGTTAGACTGAGGTGGACATGGGCAAAGTGCAGAAATCTGGGCTCTGGTTTTGCTTTTCTGACCTACTTTCATTACTGAGACCCTGATTTAAAGAGCATATAAAAGGAAGAAGGAAAACCTTATGAATCTTTCCAGACCTTTGGTGTGGTGACTTGGGCTTGTGTGTCTGCATCTACCAGGGACTGTGAACCTCTCCTGCGCCTGGTTCCCAATAAATTCACGGTCTGTAGGTGAGCTACAGTCGGCATAAGCATTTTTTGTCAAGGCAAGTAGGATCTTGCTGCTGTGTGGAGAATATTATTATTATTTACTGCTATTGCTGATACTTACTTGTAGTACAGTTGGACCTAAAACTTTATTACGCTAAGCATCAAATAAATGCTTACTGGGAAATTCCTTTCTCTGAAATGATGGAGAAATGTCTTTATAAAACATTTAATGAAATAAATTAATTGCAATTCATTATTCTCTCTGCATGGTAGCAACCCCTATAGCTAAATATGCAGGACTGTACAAATTTGACACGCCAACAGATGGGAAGCTCTTTGGCCTGAGATAACAGATGATTTGGAGCTCAGCATAACCTTTTTCTTCTGGTTTTATCTGAAACCTGTGAAGAGGTTGTAGAGGCAGGGAGGTACCTTCACCCAAGCCTTGTTTAGTCTCAAAACACCAAGAAGCAGGAATATCCTGCTGTCCTCCTCCTGTTCATGTGTATTTCAGAGGAGCTCACCGGTGGTACGTGGTGATCAGCTGCTGGTGCTTTAACCAGAGAATACAAATGGGGACTCTGTTTGCTTTTAAAAATTCCATTTGCAGACTATATAAAAGACAGATACAGATTTTAGGGGAAGTTTTGAGTTGGTATATGCGATATCAGTATTTCAAACTCATTCTGGATTGAGATGCACCTAAAACATGACGTATGTAGTTCGAAGCCAATTGAAAACTTGCTTACAAAATTTACTGTGCAACAGAAGTGCATAATTAAAATTGCCATCTTCAAATACTTTCCTCTTCCCTCCTCACCAAAGGATGATTTCTGCTTGTAATTTCAGCTTTAACAACTTCTAGTGTACGTGAAAAAAAAAGAAAGAAAAAGGAAAGGAAATGTGGGCAAAGTACCTGCATCTTGGCTTGCCTTTGAGTGTCCTTTGTGCTTGCTGGTACCAGGAGTGAGGATCTCACTGTGTTTTGGGCTGTGAACATCGACAGTGAAGGTAAAGCCCTGCTCCTGACCAACGTGCACGTTGGGAAAACAGACACAGGACCTGGAGTGGGGAAGCAAAAAAGCCCCAACCGTTGCCTGTGAGCAGGACAAGCAGCAGGAGCACTGTAACAGCGTGTTAGCCAGCACAGGTTACTCTTTTGGAGTCAGTCTCACAACAGAGGTTTCTTTTAAGGTGGAATACAAAGCGTGCAGGATGGAAGGAAAGATAATAATAAGCAGCAAAACAGTATCTCTTCGTAATCAGGCAAGGATTGGGATAATACTGGCAAAAAGCACAAAGCATTTTTAGGCTTTTTATAGGCATAAAAAAAATAAATAGATCAGTATATTTAAGCTTTTTTCTTTTGCCAAATTCCTATCGAGCCAGACCTCAGTGACAAGGTGAGCAGGAGCGGAGGCAGCTGGGGCACAACTCCCTGAGCTGCCCCGCTGATGGTGTGGCACCTGTACTGCTCCAAGGAGAGAAGTGGGGCTCCTGAGCCTGACAGTCAATCTGCAGTCCCTGCATTTAGATTATTTAATGCCACAAAAGTAAATAAGTGATGATTGGCAAATGGACAAATCTAATGCAGTTTAATGCACTGGAGCAGCCATAAAGCATGACTTCTCCCCGGGCTCATGACAGTAACTTTCCTTTGTGACTTTGGACATTGTAAGACAAAGAAAAGCTGTTGACAGACATGTTCCAGGTCATAGAACAAGATTGCATGATCAATAACATTGAAAGCAAACTTCAGGACAAGAAATACAATTCCCGGCATCGACATGACAGAAAGATGCCACTAAACATTCTGTCCAGCGAGGGCTTCACATGGGGACGCTGCTAACGTTGTGCTGTGACCTCTGCAAGGCTGTGCCCACCTCTGGGGTCCTGAACTTCAGCTTCATCTCCCACTTGGTTTTGTACTTCCACACGTTACATACAGTGTAGAAGTGTATTTATGGGGGGACGATACCCTCTGCAATGGAAGGTAAGGTACCATCTGGCCACCTCGATGTCTGTGTGGACATCACCTACAGCACCAACATGTTTTGGAGGTGTCATTTCGAAGCCAGGAGAAGAAATGTCACACCTTGTACACAACCAAGGCATGCTTTACATGAAAGCATGAAAACATTTTGACTTATATTCATGATGTTCAGGTGAAAATAAGCAGGAAAAAAATAAGAATGCATGCGTTTGGNGCATGATGTTCAGATGTAGATATGTAAAAAGATGAAAATAAGAAGGAAAAAAAATAAGAATGCATGCGTTTGGATGCTCACATTTTAAATTTCTCCATCAGATTGTTTTGAATGATTAATACTCTTTGTGCTCTGTTTTCAAAAGGCTTCTCTAGGCACACAGGCAGATGACAGTAAAACTGACATCGGGGTGGCAGTTTCCTCCTTTGCAGAGAGACATGTGAAGGTGTGAGAGAACATGTCTGTCTGTTGATGAAATTCCTGTGTATTCCGTGAGAGCTGCTTTGAGAGCTGGGCCTTGGCTCTTCTCTCATTTCCATCCATCTCAGGCACGTTCTGCTCTGCTGGGTTTGTGGGTGCAGGTGGTCCCTAACTCCACACTTGAGGAAGCATTTAATAGCCAAGAAATAGCAAGATGTGGAAATGCTTTATTCCAATGGTTTAGCCTGAACGCAAAGATGGAGCTCAGCATTACTAGAAATGACCTTACCTTGTTAAACACCACGTGCAGGAGGAGAGCATCTGAAAATTAGGAATGTGGCTTGGAAAAAGCAGGAGCCCAGCTGGAGGATGAGTGCTAGGGCAGCCCCATTCAGGCAGCAGCTTGCAGGAAGGTTTCTGGGAGAAAGGTTTATTTTCCGGGGTGTGTAACTTTGGCAAAACCAATTGACTCCACGCTCAGGCTTGGCATTCCACATCTCAATCTGTATGTAGATGCTCTATAGATTTAATAATAAAAGAGTTGTGTTGTTTCTAAATTGCAGAGAAAAGAAAAACAAGAAATAGAAGATGGTTTTATCCTTGCCTTTCGGTGCTCCTTGCTCTTTTCTCACCGAGACTTAAATCTGCAGGGAGCTCTGTACAGGCAGCCCTTCTGCCTGCTGGAGAGGAGCCTTCAGGTTTTCAGTCCAATTGAAGTTTGGGTGTCCAAGAGTGGGGTCAGTGTTAAAAGAATCAGTAGCAAAATTTGGTTTAGCTCTAACTCCAGGTTCTTGTTCTTAGAGTTTGGCGTGGTCAAACCTGAGGTTTTGGGTTGAATTCAAACCAATAAGAAGTTCCATGTTTTATTTTCAAGTTGGCAGGCTGCTATACATGGTTATGCCTCTTAACAAGCTGAGACATTATAAAAGATAAAACCTTTCCCACCTCTTGATTTTAATACTGATTTTTTTTCTACAAAACATCCAGCATTTTAGACTATATTTGCAAAAGGAACCACTAAAATTGTGCTGGGGCTATTTTGCACGTAAAATGTTGTTTGCACTGGAAGGGTTTAAACACGCAAACCCAACTGTGTGTCCCCACCAACCATGGGAGCAGGTGACCCCACACAGAGCCCTGCCCCCGCTGCCCCACTGAATTTTAGCTTTTCCAGTGCCCTTTTCTCTGCAGATCAAACCTGCAAGGTCTGAAATCACGTTAAGCCCCAGACCTTGTCAAGGCTTATGCAGGTGCTTAGTTGTAAGCAGCGGGTCATCCTGAAGAACTCTGAGGTTACATCTCTATTTCCAGGGGCACCCCTAGCAGAGCTTTAACCAGGAGGGCTGTCAGTGGCAGCAGTGACCATGGAAGGTCCACCCTCAAGGACAGAGGAGCACACATGAGCTACAAAAGCTCATCCCTGCTTCTCTAGCGATAGTGTTTGCTTCTGCAAAATGTTTGTTTAGGTTTTTTTGTGTGTGTGTGTGTGCTGGCCTTGCCTGTCAAAAGGGGAGAAACCCTTTGGCTTCGGCCCTTGCAATCACTCATACCCTTTTTTCATTTGTGCCTTCTAACCAAGTGCTGCTGTGGGAGGGCTGGGGAGAAGAAGATCCTGACTCATTTTAATGGTGAAGGCAGCGAGAGAAAAACAGTTGTCAGTTAAAAACCATCTGAGTCATTTTTAATAGCTCTTGTAGCCCACGAACGGGGTTGAAATGATATATACAGGATGGCAAAATGCTTACCATGAGCCCACACAGCTCATCGGTTGTCCACCCTCCTGATACTGTTTATATAATTTCAATCACTAAGGCATCTTTGGGTGCCTAAAAGCTTGAAAACAGTGCTTTTCTGAAGGTAACTTGGGTATGTTCACAATCTCCTTCTCGGGAAGCACTCCCGACTGCAGGTATTATCTAGGTATTAGTATCCCCATTTGCTCGTGGACAGAAAAACCAAGGTACAAAAGAAGCGAAGGCAGTGTCAGGTGTGGGGTTAATCTGTAGGAGTCATCCTCTTGAGCAGCATTAAATACAAAATCCCACTGAGCTGCTCGGCGGGACAGGGGCCACTGTGGGCAAGGCTGCCCAGACCTGGCTGTCCCCAGGAACACCTCGATGTCACCGCCACCTCTCCTCTCCCTTCTCTCGGCCTCCTTTATGTCCCCGGCATAAATCCTCTTTATTCGGGCTTTGTGTCTGGGGGCCGGCAGCGGCGTTTGTTCCCAGACGAGGTGCAATGCCGAGGCTGAGGGGAAACTGTGGGAGGGGGAATACATGCATATATATATATTTATACAGGTATAAATGCATTCATATAAAATATATGCACCCCCCCTAACCATGTGCAGACACGGAGGGAGATTTTAGCTCCAAATTGTCAGGCTTTAATAGATTTAAATCAGGCTCTTAACGCTATTTTAACATATTTTTTTGTGCGTGTTTAGTAACAACAGTCATCTTAAATTGTAGTGGCACATGGCCAGAGGGAAGAGAGGTGTTAATGAGACTCACTATAAATGGAAGGAGCTCGGGAGTGACAGTTTTCCGGAGCACTGTTGGCATCGGATCGAAGAGACAGGTGGTGGCACAGGGCTGACCGATCACCTCAGATAATGATGAAAGAGGAGTGACAGGGGTGAAAGATTCAAGGACCACTGAAGAATGGCGCGGGGTGTCGGGGAGGGAGCAAGGGGGGGGGAAGGCAGGGGCCATCAGCCAGCCCCGACAGGCACGGCCGGCTCCCCGCACGCCCCCGTGAAATATGAGCGGGGCTGATAAGGGGGAAGCAGAGCATTATCGATATCAGATGTGGAAATGAGTGGACTTAGTAACCTATCTACCATTTGGAGTAAGTATTTACGGTTTCCATGACCAGAATCAATCAGGTTTGAAATTCATTCTTATTTGGCAGAGGAAATGTGCACTTAACCTTTACATTCGGGGTCTGCTGATGAATATTGACCTAGAAAAATATCCCAAAGGTGTTCTGTCCGACAAAAAGTTATTTAATAATTTTGTAAATGATTGCTGCACCACGGGGACTAAATATTTAGATCGGAAATCCTAAGTTTAGATGGGTGCTGGACCAGGGTGCAGATTATTGCTAGACTGAGAGCCCTCCAACCTCTCATCAACCAGCCATAAATCAGGGGGATGGAGGAGTTCAGACAGAGCAAATTCTGGTGACAGCCACGTGACGGACTCACGGGGGAGAAAATGAAAATTCATTCCCTGACAACCTGCTACAGGCTGCAGGTATGGCAAAGGGGGGAGAAGCTAAATAGATCTGTATCAGCTGCGAGGATGGCAGACCCCCATCGTATGGAAATGCGCGAGGAGGGGAGGTGAAACCCGGAGCCGCACACAAAATGCTCAAACGTCAGAGCAGCTGAATCACCTGAGCAAAGATTATATAAAAATGTAAATTGCCTGCTCCTGACCCAACCGCGCTTAAAAATGAAGGGACAAAGAGTGACAGGAAAGGTGCTATTATTACAGATTCAGGGTGATGCACAGTCACTGCTCAGATTCCTCTTCGGCAGTGGCTGGGAGGCGAGCTCAGGCACTGAGAATAATTTCCCTGCAACTGCCCTCTCCTATTTATACACCCGATCCGAAAGCTTTGGGGATGAAGGGAAACGATCCGGTGGATTTGAAGGGGCTTCCGAGCAGGATCCATGCAAATCTGCTCTAGGCGGGGATTTTGCTCCCTGATTATTATTATTTTTTTTTTTTTAATCTAACTGAACTTACTCAAGATTTTCAGTGTGCAGCTAAATATTAAATTCACTTTAAGAAAGATTATTTTATAAAGCTGTTCTCACTTATGCGGGTGTAATGATCTCGCAGACGAGCAGGAATTGCTCTGGAACGGGCAGGCTGCTTGGCTTTACAAAAGATCTCGCTAATGGGTTAGATCAAGTATTGTTATCCCTAAAATTAAATGCCAGTGTTTAAAACTCCATTTTTATAAGAAGAACTCGCCATTAATAATTTTTAAGGCTCTTGATTAAATAACTAAAAGTGCATTATTATTGGGTTAATAATTACTTCAGATGTGTTCAGATTTTGGTCATTTTCCCTGCATTATTATGGCACGGAGGCAAAATTTCACTCATATATTTGACTTAAATGACAGTCTTTTGGGATTTGCAACAGAAATTATAACTTCTGCTGCAATTTACATGTTAAGTTCTGTAACCCCGTGATAGTTCAACCATTTGTAAAAGAACAGTAGGTGGCCTAGTGGTCTAATATTCAATGAATAATTTTATCTTATATCAAGCACAAGGTCCAGTTTAATGTTTCATTACATTAAAATTGCACCGGGTGACATAAACTTTGTAATTAAAAGAGCATAACTTTTCTGAAACGGTATAGATGACTCTGGTGAAAAATCAGCATGTTTAATCAGGGCATTACATTGCTATAAACCAGGGCTGGTTTCATGTGTATGAGGTGCTACTTGTTGAAAACAAGCCATGTTTATTGTCATTGTTTGTAGCACTTGAGGATTGATTTCCTTGATGTTTTACATCCAAGAAGTAGTACTGTGGCATGGTGCCTGCTGGATAAAAGAGCAAAAGAAACCACCCCACAATGAAGAAAGAAAGGAGCCATTGCTGTGGGGTGTTGAATTTCTTGGGTGAGGTGGTGGTGGCCGCCTCTTGGTGCAATTGGGTATTTGGGGCTGGGTTTGCCTTTGGCAGAGCCAACGAGGTACCATGCCCTGGCCGTGCTCTGGTGTGGTACCAACTAGCACAGCTGTAGAGGGTTGGAGAGCGTGTCCTTCTCTGGAGTGATGCAGCGGGTGAGATGCCCCAGGGCCCTGGGGGGGTTCGGAGAGGAACCGCATCCCTGGGAGCAACCCCCAGGGCACATCAATCTCCACTTCGAACTGCTTCTTAATGGCCCGAGAGCTTTCCAAAGGGAACTGCACCGCAGTATGCTTTTGCATTAGCTTTTATTTGTCTTTCTAGATATTACCATTAGTCATCGTTAGTTATGAGGCAATGGCAGATATCAATTAGAAGATGAAGTATGACTGAAGTCACGTGCAGGTGGTAATGGAACTGCTGCAGAATTAGCTCCTGGCGGCACTGTGGCGTGGTGGCAGTGGCTCCAGGGGTAGGAGGCTCCACAATTCACCCTCTGCTGTGAGTATTTTGGGGTTTTTTTCTGCTCATGCAGCTGATTTTTGCTTTATTTCATTGTGTTTCCTTCTGTTCCTTTCATTGGAGTGAACTGAATCAATGAACTCCTTCTTGTTGAGCCAGAACAGTTTTTGGACTTAACAGACCAAAAGTATGGCACACCCGTCTGTGCTTAGATCCTTGCTCTCTTTCACCCCAAATTAATTTCTTTCTCATTTAAAATTAAAATACTTAATTATTCCACTGGTAAAAAGAAGAGCAGGTGAAGACTGCTGGGGGAATCATTGGTCCTGGCAGAAAAACTGTACTAAAAGAGCTGGAAGACACTCTTTAATGTCTCGAGATGGTTCCAGTCGTTGGTTCCTAAATCGTGGTCTCTGAGCTGATGTTCAGAGAGCGCTTTGAAGGGCAGGTAGGTAATGGGAGTTTCATTGCACAGATACGCTTATTGTCATAATAGAAAAAACAGAGCAATTTGTAATGGGTTCAAGAGACCCGATAAATCTCAGTTCTTGTGTCAGACACAGTTCGCTAGACACAGCATTAATTGACGCATTATGTAGCATTTGTTAAAATACATTACCTAGCTGTTTTTTACTGTTCATCGAGATAAAGGTTTATATTAACCCCAGATTTTCTGTTGATCTTTGTTTTCCTGAGAGGCCTAGTGATACAAGGGTGGCATGAGATGGAAAGAGAAACAGATAGCAGCTTTTAAAGGTATGGGAAAAACACCTACCAATGCAGATTCCTGCAGAAAAAAAGGCAATTTTTGAAAATGCCGTGACACCCACCTCTCCTCCACCTGCCTGCATTTCCAGGCACCCAAATACCTTCCCAAACCCCGTCCCCTCTTGCTGGCCCCAGGTTTGCAAGCCCAGAATTGAGCCCAGGTGGCCGGACCCCCGGTCTGGTGGTCTGGCTGGGTGCGGGGCTGAGCTGCGTCCCTCCCCCTGTGCAGGCAAATGTGCTGTGTGTTCTAAAAAGAAAAGCCCAGATTCAAAGATGATGTATCTCCTCTGATTTCCATGCAGATACACCAGGAATGAATGTATCTATTATGTTGGGGTCTGCCGGAATGTTAATTTTGAAAGTCATTTCTCTCAATCTATAATTATATCTTCTTTGTCAGAAAGTAGGAATTTCTTAGAGCAAAAGGGATTAATCTCAGTCACTGTTTTCAAACAGTTTGAGTTAGGTAGTTTCTGTAAGACTATCATTTCTTTTCTTTTAAGCCCGTTAAATTTTGCCCAAGGCTAACATTTTATACCCAGAGTAAATCTTACTAAAATTAAGAAACAGAACATACAGCTGCCCTTATTCCTGGCCCACAGATGTTACCAAAATCTGATTAAAAAACCCTTAATCTTCTGCTGCACCTTTTCATTAGTGCAATAATCATTTTTGCCAAATATCTGGCAGAGGAGGGTGGAAAAAAAAGTGAAAAATATGGGGTTTTGATGATCAGCATCTTTGAAAAGACTCATTGAACCTAGTGGGAGAAATGAGGACTTGGGGTAATCCATGTGCTGAAATATTTTTGCTTCTTTTTCTAGAAAATGTGCAATTTGGTCAGGCAGAAAAAATTGAACAGAGCCTTCCAAGCAATAAATCACTGGATTGCTGGTGACATTCATACAATGCGGATATAGTGTTAACTGTATGAGTCAGACAGCCCTTACTGCACTCAGCCTGTTCCTAGGAGGTGACCTTGCCACGGTGTAGTAATCAATCATTCTGGCACAGGACACACTGTTTTTGTTTAATATTACACTATTGGAATATATAGTAAACAAAGTGCAAAGGAAATTTCGAAGGCAAGCGCTATATAAGGTGGGCTGTAATATTTTGCAGCCCGAGGAGCACCAACAGCATCCTCTGCGCGGTACGTGCGCCTCCAGATTACTAACTTTAGGCTGTTTAGCAGCAGCAAAGCCTACGTGACTCTTCTCAAATACTTCAACTCTCTGCGCAGCTCGAGAGGAACAATTCAATGGAAATATGAAGTTAGGATTACCAAAAAAAAAAAAAAGAAAAGAAAAAAAAAGAAAAAGATTTACTACCGTAGACACTGCAGCCCAACATTTCTTATTTTGGCACTTTTATACAGTGCATACATCACGGCTTTCCCAGCCAAATGACAGAACAGCAACATCCCTGAACTGCCTGGAAAAAAAAAATTAAGCAAACAAATCTTAATTAACTAGTAAAAATTCTTTTAGTGTACGATAAGCGAAGTGTTACTGCTTATAGCCAAGAGGTTATATTGGATTTCCATGCATGAGTTATACCGTGAGCCAGTTAATTCATGAAGTTTGCTGTCAGAGAATAGAGTAAAGCAAGACAAAGGCAAACTCTTCTGAATGAAGGAACTGTAAGTGAAATATATTTGGTTCTCACTGTTTTCACATACAGTAGAGATGAAAGATAATGCAGCAGTAATTGAGTATATAAAACTACCTTGTCAGAGAGGTAGCATTAATGTCGAGTTTGCTCTGGATTTTCACAAGAGCGAACCACTATGTTTGCGCTGCAAAGAGGTGAAGAATCAAGTCTGTTATGCCTAAGATTTCATTAGGTATAAACGTGGACATATATCATTTTTTCAGCACTGCAGCCTACTTTTATTTTCTCAGGGTCCTGGAGCCACCCATGAGCCATAGGATATTGAGAAGGGACCCGGGGCACTGCTTGGGGTGACCAAACACACCCACATGCCCTCACATGGACAAAAAAGCCAGAAGACTTGGAAAGTGAGCGAAGGCAATCAGTGAGCACACAAAGTTTTGGCCCTGGATTGCAGAGGGAGACAGTTGTGGTGATGCTTTCCAAGGTGATCTGTAGGTTTTCTTCAAACGGGTTTGATGCTCTTTCAACTTGAAACAGTTGAGAGATGCTGCTCTAAAGTGTCCATCACTGGGAGATGAATTGTGCTTTCATGGTGGTGTGCCCTGATGGAGCAGGGTCAAGGCTGCCTGTGCACATACCCCTCCTCAGCTGTCCTGAGTGAGCAGAGGTGCTGCTGGCCAAGAGCTTCACATTTTCATATTTTTCCTCAGCTTTTGGGACATGGAAATCATTTGGATAATGCTAACGCTTCACTCGATCTTTAAGCAGCTCCTTGGGGAGCGTGATGAGTCCCAGTCAGCAGAGCCATGGTCCAGCCCCCAATGATGAATGACTGGCAAGTCACACCATTGGCAAGAACCAGCCACGAGAAGCTCACATGCTACTGGAGGTTGAGCTTTCGAAGCAGTGCCACCATCTGCAAGTCTAGAAAGCTCCACATCCTCACGTCTTGCCCCCAAATGCTTACAGAGTGATTCTGTGTTGCACAGCCCAATTGTCAACATCACATATGCGTGGCAGGATGGTGTTGCATGTAGTTATGGTGTTGCATGTAGTTATGGTTATTTCATACCTGGACAAAGATAAAGAGGAGACCTGGTGTTTCAGCCCATTCTGTGGGTTTATGTTGTATTAGCTTGGTCACTGGAGCTAAATCCGTTTCTCCCCACACCCAGTTACCATGGGCAGGTTGGGGCTGCTTGCAATGGTGACCAGCCCCTTCAGGTGACCCACAGGTCTATGTATTTAATACTGTAATTCCTCATTATCCTTCTGAAGGAGTCAGAGGGTCTTCGTGTCACAAGTGGCTGGTTGTTTTCAAGGAAAAATTAGTGTTGCACAGAGAAGATGAATGTGGGATGCATGAAGCATGCCTAAATACTGAATTCTGTCCTTTCATCTGGTGTTCATATTTCTGAATTTCAGCCAAGAAGGGGAAGAGAGGGGAAATAAGTATCTAAGTGCTCTCTCAATTTGTCCATGAGCTCATAGGTTTCTTTAGTTTCAATGTATGTGCAACAGAAAGTAAGAAAACCCAGCCTCCTTGTAAAACGTCAAGTCAGAGTAGTTTTACACGGGTGTACCTGAGAGGAGAGTTTGCTGTAGTATTAGGGAAAGCAGCAAATTAAATATTTTTCCCAGGACATTTCATTTTGCAATACAGTTCCTGGCAGCAACATATTTGTTTATCTGCCATCAGTGCTAAAAAAACAGGCTGATGTTCTTTTCCTGGAAGAAAGTATTGCAGAAATGTATGTCAGTTATATTAAAAAATGTGTTTTGAAACTTTCAGTATATTAGTTTCAAATAGGTGTTACGGTTCTTCACAGCAACTATTAAATTTCTATGAAGATGCTTACCATTAGATGCTGACTGGTAATGTTGATTTTATCTTAGTTGTTTAATCATTCTACAAATAAATGTATCGTCAAGACAGTAATGTTTTATGTTATGTGAGTGTTAGCTCTACATTATTAGCCTTTTTGTGAATAATGATCAGTTATTATAAGATGCTCAACAAAGACTTAAAAATGAGAAAGTTCTGCTTAAACATAGAACACCCATTTTCTAGGTTAACCAAGGCAAGGAAGCCCTGGGAAACGCACCGGCGGGTTAACCTGGATTCAGTGTACAAATGCTATAAAACCCTGTGCCAGTTCCCTCCCAGAATGGCATTACATCCCCATTGCCATGCCTCAAATCAGGTGGGAATGATCATTTTCGCTCCAGTACCGCTCCGGTGTCCCACCTCCTTCCGCAGTAACGGGTGTCGGGTACTGTTTGGAATCGAAAGGATTAAGCCATCACCCTCCCCGTCACCCCCCCACCCTCCCCAGCTTTGTGTTAATTTATTGCTTTGGACATTTTCATATCTGATTCATTTTCACCCACCACCAGGTGAGGTTTGGGGGGCCAGAGTGGAATGGCTTTGGTTTGGGGGGGCACGGTGCCGGCAGAGCCAGGGGAGCCGGGTGCCGCAATCTGCCGAGGTGCGACGCAGCAGCCCCACCGCCGGCGTCTCCGTGAACGAGAGGGGAGATTGTGATGCTGTTTGAGATCCCAGTGCTAGACATTTTTCCATAATAGTGTTATTTCCTCAAGAAAATAAAGGGTCACTGCCGCACACAAACGACATAACAAATGCTGTGTCGAGGGTAGGGTTTGGTTTTTTGTTGGTTTTTTTTTTCCTCCTCCTGTTTTTATTTAGTGATTATGTAGAACCTGCCGGAAAGGTGTTTATTTCTGTTTGTAAATTGAATGCGCTGGGTGTTTTTCTCCAGCTTTGCCCCAGGCTCTGTTGGATGTGATGATGGAGCTGGAAGCCGAGGCAGACACCAGAGGAGCGTACGTGGAGGGAATCCGGCTGGAAAACAAAGCCCTGTTTTGTCATTTCGTGCCTCTCAAAAGTCCCACTCTGTGCAAGCAAAATGTGAGTTAATACACGTTAAAGAGGGTGAGCAAACTGAAAAAGAAACATACAAAAATAAATAGCAACCTCCCTGGAAGCACCAGGGTCACCCCCTGTGTGTGGGTACAATGGGGCCACCAGACAGAGAGCAGAATCGGCCCCAAAGAAGCCACCCCCGTCCTGCCACCCCACACCATCCCCTCTCACCTCCTAACGTCACCCACCTGGGACTGTGTTCCTGAATCCCTTTCCTGACCCGTTTGTGATAGGTGAGGGATGGAGAACCTCACCCCGTGGTGGGTGTGTTGCACACGGACACCTCCGCTGCTTTAATTTCACACATATCTATTGCACACACACAAATAAATTCTCCCATACCATTTTATTGAATTTCTAGTAAGTTGGCAGACTAAAGTGATTTTTAACACTTCTCAATTGGATTTATGATTTCTATGTCATCCACCCTGCTTCTGACATTAGGAAATGTTCAACATGAGGGAATCATTCACTGGTTCTTTTAACTACACTATAAAACATTTTAGTCTCCTTTCTTTCAGGAATCCATAAATGGCTAATTTAATCACAGCCTTACAGCAGAAACCCCCAGTTTCTTCTGCTAATTATGTGGCCGAATTGTGGTGCTTAAATCATTATGATACGTTGGGGACAGGTAGGGTGCAGATTGTTGGGACATGGTCACCCGTGGCCAGATCATGACTTGGTTTCCAAAGCATCGAGGGTCACCTGGGCTTGGCTCCTTGCTGTGGGACACGCAGCACAGCATCCCAACATGGTGTTTTCAGGAGATCCAGACAAAGCTGTACAAAAATGTACAAACCTGGGAGCGTGTTAAACTTTTTCAAAACTGAGATTTTCCCAGCTCTCTGGAGCGGGGACTCTTCCCCCTTCCTGACCTACTTGGCTTTTCTGACAAATTAGGACTAAGCCGACCACAAAAAACCCCCCAAAAAATCTTTACAAGCCACATGCGCTGTGGTGTTGACTGAGCTTTCCTTCCTCCAATGCCCCTCCAGCTGAAGCATGTTTGAATTTCAAAGGTACACGGAGCTGGGTGGTGAGAGGGCTGATGGCAGTGTGAAAGTACACACAACCCCTGCTCATGCCAAAACTCCAGACAATTACAACTATTAAACCTTTTGATTCTCAGGCCACTTGAAACTTGAGCTTGTGGGGTGTTTTTGTGCTCTCCTAGGAGGTTTCTTGCTGAAGTGGCCATAGCTTTTTCATTGCAGGCACCACCCATGCCTTGGAGCAAGTGCTGCAACCTCGATCCTCCCTTGGAAAACTAAAAGTTGGACCTACAGCCTTGATCATCATCATTCCTGAATTGGGTGGTTTGAGACCTGGATCAGGCCTATGAGGGTCCTGTTGCGTAGGTGTCATGTGCTGGTCCCTCTTGTAGCAGAGATAGGCTGAATCCAGCACTACAGCCCCTTGTGAGTCAGGCTGTGCATGTAAATCACTCTCTGACCTTATGTAGAAGGAAATGTTGGGGTTCAGGGAGCCACTTGCACACCTCCTGTCTGCTCTGTAGAGAGGGTATCAGGGATCTCCAGTGAAAATATTTGGGTTAGAAAATAAATAAGGAAAAAACAAGTTGATGGCTGCATTAAAATTAATACACAGAGGAAAGATTTTAAATCTGTTTCAGCAGCTTGATTTGCATATATAAATGTGTAAACCTTTGGAATCTGTATATGATTTTATTGAAACTCATTTGATCTGGTAATTGCCAAGATCCACTATTTGTACATTTTTTTCATGTTCTGTGGTTTATGCAGTGCGTAATTTATTATACAAACAGAATTTCTACATTGTGGCCAAAACCAGGAAACAAACCCAAATATCCCTCCAACCCGAGATCTTTGACTTCTTCTACAGAACATACCTTAATTCACACCAGCAGCTTTATCTCTTTCTAGCAAAAATGTACATATAATAATTGGATACAATGAGATGATGAAGGTTATAATGAGGAGGGAAAGAACATATTTTCTGGGTTGAACCTACGCCTGTAACATTGAAGAGCTCTGAATATTTTGTCCCCTAAACTTGTTAACCTGCCTGTGCAGGTCTTCAGACATATGTCTTGGCTGCCTTCTCTGGGACATCTCAGGCCCTGGTGGTCTTTTGGGTGCAATCTGCCTTAATGTCACCCTTTTGATGGTTTTAAATATAATTTCCACTTCTTTTTTTTTTTTTTTTTTTTGAGAAAAAAAAGCATCTGTTTCCCTGGCATGGGTCTCAGCCCACTTCTGCAAGCTTTGGTCTATTTGCCACAGCACCTCTGGTCTTTGTTGCCCTCTTCCCTCCCATCCTCAGGCTCGTTCCCTTCTCCTTCCCCCCTTCTCTGCTCATTCCTTTCGGGAGCATTTCCTGCACTGGTTCCCATTTCCTTCCTCCCTCCCTCTCCCCCACACCCCAGCAGCACACACAGTGCCACCCTGACATGACACCTGATGGAGAATCCTGATTTGCAGATGTCACCGCCTACACCAGCTATATTCCATCCTGAAACTTATCTTAATCTGTAATAATCAATATCAGCATGCAGAACCATATGCACCATTAACTACAATTTACATTTGATAATATACTGTTTTTCTTCATTAGGGCACCGTTGCCGTCACGATGCCCTTGCTTGGGGAAACGCTGGGTGACAGAAAGCCATTGTCCAACTTCTTTCTCCTTGAGCCCAAACTCCAGTCTACGTCCCCTTGCCTGGGTTTGGATGGCAAATGGGACTGATTTTCTTCTTGATGACCAGAAGTCGTTTTTCAGTCAAGTTGGTGCCGATTACCTGGGGGTAAATGAGACTTGTGGTTTCTGGGAAAATGATGAGAAGGGAGCTGGCCAATTGGCAGTTCCCACCACCTTCAAGAAGCAGTAGGTGCTCAGGGAGCAAGGGCTAAGTGAGGATAGTGAAAACACAGTGAGAAGAGTTAATAAAAAACACTAAGAATTATTATTCCTTAACTAGTCTCAATTCTCAAGGGTTAAAAAAAAGATGGGTGTGTAACAGTGTGGAAATGCAAGCAGTTGTGGGAGCCACACGCTCAACTGTTTCCAGGCATAACTTTCTATCTCAAGTTCAAAGGCTTTTGGGAAAGGTGCATTTAATATAATATTCCATGAGTGTAAGGGGTAAACCCGAGACTGGTGTGTGATTGTAACTGACGAGAACCTGATTGCTAATATGGGGATTTTGGCATGTTTTCCCGTTAGAAACCCACAGTTGCAACGACCTTGTTGCCCCACTCTTGCTCTACCCTTTGGAGATGTTCTTGGTAGCCAGGTAGGACTTGGGCATTTTTGGCCCGTGCATGGTCCATATTAAAGCATCCAGCTTTGTATTATTAAAATTAAATTTTGTATTATTGTGTTATTGCAGCAACACTTTATATAATTATACAAAACAATACAATTATGTTGTATAATTGTATCATTAAAAAAATAGTAAATTACTGAAGGGGGTGGATGGTGCAATAGGGGCAAAGACACCACGGCACTGGTGAACTCAGAGCGTTTGCTCTGTCCCCTTTCAGATGTCCCCAGGTCCCCTTTCAGATGTCCCCTGGGCCCCCACAACAAAGAGCCTCCAGGGGCCTGTCCGAGGAGGGCACTTAGCACCAGTGTGTCCAGGGTTTTCAAGAGCAGGGGAAGGACATTCCCCATCCTCCATTTGGGGAACAATTTTCCTCTGGCAGCTGGAAATTTTTAATAAGAGGGCTTTATAACACCGAGCGAGGTGCACTTAAGGGAATGTGAGACGGTGTGACAGCACGGAGATGCTGCACAGATTTTGGCACTTTGGACAGAATTAGGAATTCTGCTGGTGTGGCTGCGGATGGGTGCAGCACGGTGAAAATTAACATAGAGCTAATGACTATACCGGCATTATAGCGAGTATCTCGCGGCGATAAGCTTCGTGATTCTCTTCAACTCGCTGAAGTTGAAGGAAGAGCAAAGGCCTTTTCAAGCTTACTTTATCTTCTTGCTTCTTAAGTGAGACTAATCAAGTTTATATCCTTTTAGCTTATTATTAGCCCAGCAGAGCTGCTGGCACTCTTTACAGCTTTTTTGACATGAAAGTTAGTTACACCTCCTGTACTTAGTGTGACTTCACTTTTCTTGTGATAAATCCTGAAAATTAATATACTGTATCCTCCAGATTACAAAATGAAAGTGTCCTAGACATTGTGAATACTCTGGCTGTGGAATGCTGCCAGTAAAAGAAAGAAAGATATCTTAATGATCTTTGCTAATAAAAAGAAGAAACTTGGTTGTAAATTTTCTTGGTTAAGATGTCAGGCTTTTCTTTTCTTTTTTCTTTTTTCCTCTTTTTCTTATCCTAAACTCAAACTGATGCATATTTCAAAATTTGTTGCAAAGCAGAAAAATCCTTGAAAATGAGATAATAATGGAAATTCTAAGAGCGAAGTGAGTTCCACGTTCCTTACGCAGCCAGAGCTCCCACTGACTTTAATAGGAAGTTTGGCTGCAGGAGGAATGCAAGCCTGGGCCCTGAGCGCTGAACATAGGTTAAATTCTTTCTTAAATTAAATGAAGGATAATAATGAAATCTTTTGTTAAATTATTTGCTGACTGGGCTTCCTGATTTGGTAAATTAAGAGAAAGTCAAGCCCTGAAACAAGTAACCATTCTTGTTACGAAGGGTAGCACTGGTGGCACTGGTGTCTTATTGAACACAGATCTGCTTAATTACAGTTCCCAGTGTTTGTTAGGATAACGAGTGCCAGCTGTTTGATAGCGGTGGAGCCTGCAGAAGGAAAAACGGCCGATCTTTGTCATTTCCATTTAGGCCCCGGATCAGAGTTGCGTATCTACAGAATTGTGCAGGGAGCACAATAACTGAGAAGCGCGCTCGCAATGCGTTCCGCAAATTTGGGCAGAGCATTTGCCGGTGCACACGGAGCTCTGCCATCTATGTCTAAAGCAACTCACCATTGGGAATATAAAGTCAAAGCAGAAAAATTGAGCATTTAATGGTCTACCATTATTGTCGAAATCACAATGACAGGCCGTGATCTTCAAGTACAATTTTGATCCTTTATGTAGTAACTGAAATTACAGCATTTCATACTCTGACTATATTATAGGGAATAAAACATCTGTCTAAATATTGGAGGTATAAAATCCTCAAAATAAAGATATTTGAGAATATCTTGCACAGAGCACCTTTCCACCTGCTTGCTTAGTATAATGCAGTCATTATGGCAATAAATGTTTCTAATAAAGTATGAAAATGGATTGTTTGCTTTGCTGCTTGTATGAACTCTCATTTCTCTTTTTATTATATTGAATCTGACATTTGCTTACCCTTTATCAGTAGAATATTTAATCAGCTCCAATCTGTAAGAAGCAAGAGGAATTTCTATTTTATTTAAAACCTGTCCCACATGAAAAAGGGCTGGGAAATAGGTCACACAGAGTATGGGAAGTGAGAGAAGAGTTAGAGTTACAATGCTGAATATTTATCTAGTCGACAAAAGAGACGGTTCTAAACTTGTACAGTAACATGCAAGTCTGCTCCTATTGTTTAAAGCACCGGTGAAATGATTTAAGGGCCTAATGTTTCTAATTTCTATCCACAGTACGGGATCTAGAGAATGAAACCTCTGTCAGCTTTATTTATTTTCTCTGTCAGAGTATTTTCTTGCACTTTTTGCTACATAACTCTTCAGAAATGCTATATCCATATCGATTGTAATTTCTGTGGGCTCTTGTCCAAGATACTCAACGTAAACAGTCTGTGTTTCCTCTCCATCTGTATTTTGGCTAATCCTCTGCTTTAGACAATCTAATGACAAGTGCTAGTTATCTGGAGGTACATGGTTTTCAAACCAGCGCACTATGATTTATGGTTCTTGTTTTACAGAAAGTATCGCAAGCTCACAGAAGTGAAAGCTTCCAAATAAGCACCTAACTTTTGTAATAAATGCAGCTAACAACATGTCTGCAAATATATAGCAAACAGAGTGAGTGATGTCTTATTATGCAGGCCACAGTTTGACTTGGTCTGGTTTTATTTATGAATATGTCTTGCATCTGTTTCAAATTTCAGGCCCGTTCAGTCTCTCAAATGCTCTCCCAAACAAGCTTGCGCTGAACGTTGTTAATTATCCTAATAAAATATTTGTATCAATTTTACTAAAGATCCGCAATGCCTCTGCCACAAACAGACATTTTTTTAATAACTGAATTAAGAGAAATAATTATAGCCAGCACTGGAGCGGGTCAGAGATGTCCAGATTGTATATAAAAAAAAAAAAAGGAGAGGGGGGGAAATGGGTAGAGTAGAGCTAACTGTACAAGAGCAAAGGGACATATGATTAAATTAAAGGGCAATGCTTTGTGAACAAACAAAAGGAAATCCTTCTTCATACAATACATAGTCAATCTGCCGAATTCACTACCACAGGGGGTCATTGAAACCAATGCTGCAGCTGGGTTTCAGCGCGGACTGGATAATTTTATGACTGTTATTAAAATAGGTAGCCCTGGAAGCTCGGATGACGATAAGGGTAATCAAGCCCCGTGCTTCAGCCTGTGGGGTGATGGCTGGGGGCACAGGAAGGAGTTTTGCCCTCTCTGCCGGCCCGAATGAGCCGGTTGGAGCCTTACAGGGGCTGGGAGAGGGGGGTCCCACCTTCCTTTGAAGAGGCAGGTGTTGCCCACCGGCGCGGCGCGGGCTCCATCACTGATCTCCTCCGCTGCGACCGCTCCTTGCCTCTCAGTACAAAATAAAACATGAGACCCCACTGTGAGTTTCTAAGCATTCCCTCCGTGCTGCCCGTTCCTCGGTGCCGAGTGATCTTTGAGGGAACGTCGCTGCCTTGGCTGATTTCTGCCATCCAACCCAATAGCTTACACAAGGAGGAGCTGATGTGAGGGACTGCTCTGGGCATCGCTGCCAGGGTCTGCCAGCGGCTCCATGGAACAGGACATGGGCATGTGGCGAAGATCTCATCCAGCACAGGGAGCATTTAACTCTCTGCTAGGCAATAAAGCTTTAAATGTCTTCTTCTGCTGTGAAGTCTCTCCACGAGCCCACGCTGAACCAAACGAGACCTTGCCCCTTGCTGTAGCTGAGAGCGGGGAATTTCATTGCCTGTATTTCCCACCTTTGTTGCAGTATCTGTATCCAAGGATGTCTTTCTCCTGATCCTACAAGAAGATGGGACGTATGCTGCACACCTCGATGAACGAATACATCCCACAGCACCCTGAATGTCACCAACTGGATCATATTGGTAGCCATGTGAAAAAAAAACCCCAACCACCAGAAATGAAAAGAGTCATTTACAAAACAAGAAAAAAACCCAAACAAAAACCCAGACGAAAACCCAAACAAAAACAAAAACCCAAACAAATCAATGAGTTGAGGAAAGAAATACCAAACAAAACAATCAAACAATCAGGGTCCACAGAGCAGTGGGCTGAAGGGGGAGATTGCCAAAGAGGTGCCCAGCCTGTCCCCATGGGGGTAGCTCCAGCTCCGTCCAGCTGTGCTTCGAGCCACTTCTCAGAGGTCCCTGGGTGTCCCTTGGGAAGTAAGGGGGGTTGCCTTCCTGCCAGTTTGATTGCACCGATACCATGAAAGCCAAGGCGACAGGTTGGCATTTATTTGTACCCCTTGTTATCACCCGGCACGGAGAAACCCGGGACTGAGAATGGACAGTGTGTCTCCGATCAGGGAGGCTGTCAGCGCCATTTATGGAAGTCTGATTTCTTATTTCACTTCTGTGCTGCAGAAAAAGTGACAACTTTGCCTTTCAGTATTGTCAGTCTAACGCTTTTCCCAGGCTGTTCACATGCTGGAAAAGTGGGCGGCGGGAAGGGAGGGAGCCTGACTGTCTGCATCCCTCAGCAGAGCACCACGAGGAGATGCTTAATTGGCATTTGGAGCTCAGTGCTGGGGCAGGATGGGAGGGGTTGGACCCTGCTTCACTCCATGTGACTTTACCCAGAGCTTCCCTTAAATATTTGAAGCCCTCACCCCCAAAATAAGGAGCACGGTGTGGTATTACTAGCTCAGCTCTTCCTCACTGAGACCTTTGTTTCCGTCATCTATTTTTGCTGTTGTTCGTTGAGTTAGAACCTGATTTTATGATGCTAAAAATCAATGAGATAAACGTACTCCCCTTGCTAGTCATTTTGATTATTGCCCTAAACTCTGTTGCTTGGATTGCTGTTGCTAGCACATAATAATACTGTATCATCCACAAAAAAATTTGCCACTCTCAAATGTTTGCTTTTCCAGTCAAAATAGACCCAGGCCAGTATCCTGCTTTACAGAGACAAGCCATTGTCACCAGCATGTGGGAGGCCACTGCCAGGATTAATTGTACCCATTTTCTTGGAGACCAGAGCTAGTTTCAGCATGTTTCTAAAAATTAAATGGATAAATTTGGTCAGTCCCAAGTAAACTGAAAACTGGAGTCCTTGTTGGGAAGTCCTCGCAACCTGGCCCTACCTTTCAAGGTGGAACACATAAACCACTTCATCTGAGCTCCAATCATGCCTTATTTCCTTCTGGGTATGTGGCAATGGTGAGGTCCTGTATTATTTTTCACTTTAATCTTCAGGGAAAAATGGGTAAAATTGCAGGACACGCTTCCAGAAAGGAGCAGTGAACTGCAGCTGCACCCTGACCGGGGCGGTGGCCTCTGCTTGCCAGCCCCGGCTTGTCCTTGGGAAGAGATTTTCCAGTACGTTGTGCCTAACAGAAAATATCCTGCGTAGGAATTAATGAGATCGTTCAGAAAATAAAAAGCCTTTTATTTTCCTACATAAAAGTTTGTGTCGGGCTTGACAGGTTAAAACGACTTTGGGAGAGGAGCGGTGCTCAGGCAACGCTCTCCCGCTCTGCGGATGAGCGGCGTAATGGCAGGAGTATGTCCTGCTTTTTGTCTTACTTTGCCAAGTGACATCTGAGTTATGATCATACCCCTAAATTACGAAGGCGCCTGTATGATGCTTCTGACTGTATTTCTTGATCTTGAGGAAACACCAGATAATCACGGTAATCTCTTTGTATACCTGTCGAAGGATCAAGTTTTCAAAAGCAGCCCCTAAAAGGGTGCATACTAAATATGTGCATGTTCTCATCTCATCTCATCACATCTCCATGTGCAAGAAGACCATGTGCACATTCAGACTAGATAATTACCTATCCGGTTTACTCCTGCACGGGCTGTTGTTTAATGTAGGCACAAAGAAGACAATTTGCATACATAAGTAGACAGCGAGCTCCAGTTCTTCATGCTCAGTTTTCCTATGATCACAGCAACTGGAGATGAATAAGACCTACTACATCCCCTGTACCTTACCTTCCTGGAAAGAGTGCTCCCCGATGGATAATTACCAGTGTTTTGTCTCCGTTTTTAAATGTCCCAAGCAGTGGTTCTTCCACCGTGTCCCTGGAGAGCCTCCTTCCACTTTTGAGGCCACTTTTGAAAATTTGGCCTCACTGGAGTGCTAGAGCTGAGAAATTCCCGGTGGCCCAAAGAGCTGAGACATCTGCTGAATTCGTAATTGAATTGTTGACTGAATTCAGCAGGGTAAGAGCTGGGGATTGACCAGCTGTGCTGGTACTGGTATTTTATTGAAATCGATGGGAATGGCTGCACTGAAGGAAGGCGTGCGCTGTCTACCCGGGTGGTGTGAAGAAGAGAAGCCCTCCCCAGTGTGAGAGTTAGACTTATTTTTCTGGACCCAAACAAGTAAAGGAGACTGGATTTTAAAACACTGTTCAGCCCTGATCAGCGTCTGCTCCTGGAGAGAGAAAATTGCCTGTGAACAGACTGGGAAACTTTGGTGGAAAGGACATAGATTGCACAATTTCTTTGTTGTTTTTTTTTTTTCTTTCTTCTTTTTTTTTTTTATTTTCCCAGTTCAATCTCTGACTTCTCTTGCAGGGTCAAAGACAACTTGCCAGTAAAAAAGGGCAAAATTCTGAAAGAAGGTAATTGCAACCCTTTTCCAGCTTTAAGTCATCTTGGAGGAGTAATTTAACCATACTGTTCTGGCTGCCATTTGTAAATTGTTAATTAACAAGAGAGCAAATAATAATTACTGCTGGAGCCTTTCAATTAAAAGATGTTGCTTTCCAAACTTTGTTCACACGATGTACATTGCTAACATCACGCCTAGAAATATGCCACAAATGCTGGCAAAAGAGCAAAACCCCAGTATTTCCTCATCATTGTGCAGCAGCTCGTGTCTTTTTAGCATTTTTCATTATTTTGATACTTAGAGCTTGCGGTCTCCCAGTTCATGTGGACAAGGAATATGTCTCTGTGTGGCTCTGCCTACAGACTATTTTGAGAATGAGAGATTGCGAAAAATAACAAACAAACATTCCTTCTGAGAAAATGCTGCCCTTCCATGTAACAATCCTAGGAGAGGTTTGCCTTTCGACTTGCTGTGAGACAGTGGAGAAAATGGAGAACAAATGCGTGCGCCTGGTCTGGATAACCTAAAGTTAACTCCACATGTCAAACTGATTGCCTGACACAAGGCAGGCATATTCTGTGATGACAAACAAATAGCACCTCCATCCTGCAGACATCCCCTAATTATAAAAGAGAAATTATTTCCCATTTTCATTGCCAGCAAATGTATGTTACTCTGGTGCACCATAATTTCAGTCTAAGTACTGTATCAAAGTTTGCTGAATGTGAAGCACAAAGTATGTTAGACGTTAAACTGTAATTACAGAAGGGAGTGGATTTCTAGAGTATTATGTTTTTTGGTAATATTTTATTTTATTGGTTTTCAAATATACTTAGACTGCCAGACTAAGCAGGCAGAATAACAGCAACACAGAATTCCAGAATAACATATGACTTTAATAAAATAAAGCAGGATGGCTTGCTTTACTCGTATCGCTGGAAAGAATTGAAACCATTACAGTGCCCTCAGCTGCAGTGCCATCCAGACCTGGCTGGCTGGAGACCCAGGGGACCAGGCACCTGGACAGGGACGTCGCCTTGGGGGAATCACCCCCGTCCCCACATTTGTCCCCCTCTCCAGGATTTGTTTCCCTTTGAGGCACCAGTTGGCTGCTGGGATGGTGATGAGCCAGCACTGGGCACAGTGGGGCTTTGCTTCCAGCTTCAAAGTCTTGTGCTATGGAAATATAGATAATAACCAATGGTATAGAGGGGGGTGATTGCAGGGGGCAATGAATCTAGATGCAAAAATCACTGAGGGATGTATTCAATCCTATTTTTTTATTGGCTTACACTTTCCCTTGTCCCCTTAATTTTCAATGACCACCACTGGTGATGAACCCAAAATGTGAGCAGACGCTCAGAAGCTGAATCAAAAGTGGGATCCATGATGAATTGTTAGATGAGTTTGTCTCCACGAGTTGTGCAGGACCGTTCAAAGCTGCGGCTCAGGCGCGCGGTGTCCCCGCTGTCACACTCCCGGCTTTCCATTACGGCGCTATCACTCACCGTTTCGCCCTTTGTGGTTCCTGTAATGATCTACACTCGTTCTGTCTCTCCCCGCGTCCACCTTCCCACACGTCAGGCGCTGCAAACCGACTCCTGGAAACAGTGAGGAGTGTGGTGTTTAATACGTGACCGGATTTGCCGGGGATAATTTTCTACATGGCTGAGGATGTGCACATGTGGTCCTTAGGACTGAGGCACAACAGCCTGTGCCTTGTGCTCCTAGACCAGGTGCGTTTTCGACATGGTTCCTCAGGAAGGCATTCCCTCCTGGAGAAGATATTAACAGTATTTCAGCTCGTCTTGCTCTGATTTACCATTCTTTGCTTTTTTGGGGGGAAGATCTGTATGCTCCAGAAGAGCTGTCACTGCCAGGGAGAAGTGCAAGTGTTGTTAGAGTTTAAATGGGAAGGGATATGTTGTGCCTCCCCCTGGCTTAGGGACCAAATGAGCTGGCATTTTAGAATCATAGAATGGTTTATATTGGAAGGGATCTTAAAGCCCCTCCAGTGCCACCACCCTGCCCTGGGCAGGGACACCTCCCACCAGTCCAGGTTGCTCCAAGCTCCTTCCAACCTGGCCTTGAACCCCTCCAGGGACGAGGCAGCCACAGCTTCTCTGGGCAACCTGGGCCAGGCTCTCACCACCCTCACAGCAAAGAAGTTCTTCCCCAAACCTCATCTCAAATCTCCCCTTTTTCAGGGTCAAACCCTTCCCTCTCATCCTATGGGTCCACTGCATCCAGAGGAGAGCATCTGTGAGCTTTAAAAACATTTCCTCACCCTCTCCATCTTTGGTCACTCATTCAGATATCATTTATGACAATTCTTTCTCTAAATTTATACAGGTGTTTGTTTGTTCTTTTCCTTGTCTTTTACCAGGAAATCTTTGGGTATTTCTCATAGCTTAATAACAGATACTGTACTTGTTTCAGGCTTTTGCAATAGCATGGCAACAAAGAGAAACAAGCACTTTTTTGGTTCATTTCTTCTTTATTGTATCAATTAAGTTATTCCTAACTTTCTGACTTTCACAGCTACCCATTATCTCGACCAAATGAGCACCCAGTAAAATGTCACCTCATCGGCTCTTTTTCCAGGGACATAAATTTCTCATCAGGGAGAAAAAATATCTCTTTTTTTTTCTTTTTTTTTTTTTTTTCCCCCATCATCTTGACTTGCCTTTAATGTGCATCAGCTTTTAATACTTGTGGAAAAGCTTTGAATGACAGACTAAAACATTTCATTTATATGCATAAAACGGCTGGGCTGGGTGGGGAGGGGGAGGAAGGCTCCGCTTCCCCAGCGTTGTCTGTGGATGCGCCGCCTCAACAGCCGAGAAACGCTTTGGAGTTTGGTCCACATGGCAGCTCAGGCTCTGGCACCTCCTCCAAGACTCCCACATTTGCATGTGTTGTCCCAGAGGTAAAACCTCTAGCATCTGAGCTGCTCTCTCAGCCTGAAAATCTTCTCTTATTGATAGCATTTAACATGGGAAATCAGCTGATTTTCAGGTGTAGGAGCAGAACACTGAACTACTCCTGGTGTTTACACCCAGAAAACATGGCCTTGCTTCCTGACAGTGATTTATGCTCTGAAATCTCAAAATGTCTTTATTGGCTCTCTTTTCTGATAGTGTGGGCAAAGCTATTGTGCTCTTGGCCAGGACTATTTATGCTCATGCTGATACTGAGTGCCCCTTTCCATACCCGTGAAGACCACTCACACCACACATGGGTTTTCTCTCCATGAATAAAAAAAAGGTGCTAAGGAGAAAAAAAATGCTTTTGTTCCTTTATCCTCCCTGAAATCCCACGTGAGCCCCAGCAGTGGCTATGTGTTTTGAGAGGCTTCATGGCTGGCAGGAGGTCCCTGGAGAGGAGAGGATGAGGGACCTGGAGAGGAGAGCTCCTCCTTCTCACCCACCCCATCTCACAGCCAGAAACAGAGGTTTTCCCAGGTATTTTTTTTCTGTAAGAGGTTCACCTCACCCTTTCTAACCTCACTCCTGTGAGATTGCTCCTGAATCCATGTCCAAACACACTTTGAAATGCCAGGTTTTGTGCAAAAGCTGAAGGACCCATCCCACTTCCAGCAGCATCCCTTCCCTCCGTGGGGGAGCAGGAGCTGTGCCTGGAGCCGGAGGGAGCTGGGCATCTGTCACAGGCAGAGTGATTAACTTCACTCGTAAGAGAGAAGTAGTGAAATATTTATTAAGGTGAAACAGTGATTTAACAAAATTAGTAGTAAATGCGACAGTGTTTTACGAGATTCGATGGGAAGGTACACTTGATTATTTACTGCAGAGAGGACAGGGTCAGACAAGACTCTGTTGAGTCACGAGGTTCAGAAAGGACCCCCTTGCTATCTAAACTCCTTCTCAGAGAGGAGTCTGGGTGCAGCTGGATCCAATACTAGTCCCAGACTTGGTCAAGGGTTCATGTCTAAAGGATTATATATGTGCAGTCAATCCCTTATATTACTGAGCTAAGAGATCAAAGTTTAGCATGCTGTTACATCACTTACTGAGCCTCTGCTGTGACAAGGAAGCTCTCAGCCTGGAGGAGTAGAACCTGAAGCGAGTGTCTTCACAAAAGGGGAGAACCTGGCATGCAGCTTGGTGCCATACAGGAGAGTTCAAAGGGCTCTGGGGCTGTCCACTAAGATAATTGACCTACAGTCATATTCTCATGGGAACAAAATATCTAGGTCCCTGCTCCAGCCAGTGCTTTGGCCATGTAGTCAGCCATCCCCCAAAGTCCAGGTGCAACTTATCACAACTGATGTTGTGATGGCCACGACCCAAGCAGGAGCCGGTGGGGGGGGAAGAGGGGGAGCTCACTGCCAGAGCATCCTCAACCATGAGCACCTACTTTCCATGTGCTGGATGGACCTCCATGCATTGACCCCAGTCTGGGCCTTATGGTCCGTTTGTCAATACTCTTTGTTTATTAATTAGTTGAAAGGAAGAGAGTCACTTCCCACACCGATGCCCGGAAGAGCTGGGAGTAATACTTTTGCCTAAGAGTTGCCTAATGCAGCTACTGAAACTCTGCCAAAACTTTGCTTTCAGAGAGTTCCTACAGGCAATATTTTGATAATATCTTATATCCCAAATGGTCTTTATGTGTTTCCTAGAAGCCTGATTTTTTTTTGGAAAGAGCAAATATCCCCAAACCTTTTATGTTTCACGCTCTCTATCCTTCCTTCAGGTACTTTCCCTTTGCTACTTGATGCATGATACCAGTCTGAAGAGGGATGATTTTGGAAAGGAGAACACGGCAGCCGCGAGGCAGGTTGTCCATGGACTGCTGTCGTAGCTTGGCATCCCTGACCCATGGAAGCTGGCACGCCGACCTGCTGCAGGCACCGAGCCATGTGAGCAGATGGGCACAAGCCTGGCCAGAGAGGAGGCTGTGTAGGAGCATTTAGTCTCCTAGCAAAGGGCAGAATTCCTGGACAGACGCTTTAAGCCCAGGCCGTTATTGGAGGGGTTGTTGCCCCTGCTGTGTGCTATTTTGGGTTGCAGGGCAGTAAATGTAAAATTGTAAAAGAAGGAGGAAAATTTGAGAATTTCTGTTTCCTGATGGTCTCCTGCCAAGGAGTCCTGTGGAGATTGCTGGATGTCTCTAGATGGTGCAGGCACCTAGACACAGCTGCTATGACAAACCTCACCATATTTCCAGGTGTATACCAACTTTTATTTTTTAGACTCTTTTTTTAGTTCATTGCTGAATATTGAGCAGATAGATGAGCTTGAACCTGAAAGCCTTCATTTTTAAGCCCTGGTCTATTTGACTCTACTGACCTGGGAGTTGTGCTTTTAGCTGCACAAGTGGTGTGTTCAGCCAAAAGGACGTATGCAAAATATGCGTTTCCTTGATACCTGCCTTACTCTCTATGTTGGAGGTTGATTCCCATTCAGGATATAAAACCCAATATATTGAGAAGCCCTGAGAAGGTGCTGGTGGTGTTAAGTTGGATCCCATGCTGGAAGATACCGATGTCCAGATTGATTCAAGAAGGTAGGTGAGGAATGAAGCCATCTCTGGCTTTTCAGGACACAGAAGTCATCACCTCTGCCCCTACAATGGCCCTTTGGAGGTCCTCAGGATGGTCATTTCACAGAGGTAGGTGTCTCTCCATCAGGCAAGATGGATCCTGGCCCTTTTCCTTCTGTGCCCTGGACCTGCACCAACTAAAATTACATGAGTGTTGGCAGATGTATGTCTAATCTGTTCTTAAAAATTGCCAGTGAGTTTCACAACCTCCCTTGGTAATTTGCTCCAGTGCCTAATTATCCTTTCAGATAGAAAACCTCCCTTCCTGCAAGTTAAAACCTGTTACTTCTTGTCCAGCCCTGTTTGGAAACAGAAAAAAAGGTGCTTGACACCTTATTTAAAAATAACAATTCACATAAGTGTGTTTTCATACATATGTACATAAATATAGTTAAAATAAAAAGTACTGAGTGTCCCCTTTCTCTTTCTAGACTGAGCAAACTCATAACTTTTCTAAAATGCTTATAATTTCCTATTATTTTTCTCTGCACTTTTTCCCAGTTTTTCTTCATCTCTTTTTTAAAGACTAAAGCCAAGAAATTGACTTTGTTTGTTTGTTTGTTTGTTTGTCTGTTTGTTTGTTTGTTTGTTTGTTTGTTTGTTTGTTTTTAAGGCTTTAAGGATGCTCTGCCGAGATCCCAGACACTTATTTGCCTTTTCATAACAGCACTGTGTTTGTTGACTTGTACAGAAGACACTTTGAGGTCCTCTGTAGCCTCCAGGTCACTTTCTGTGTACTTCCACCACTGTATTTCTGCGGATTAGACTTTCCTTCCTATATATAGTGCCTTACACTCATCTTTATTAAATGCCATCATTAGGATGCTTGCTCCAAAATCATTTGGAATTTTAAGACTTGCAGTCATTCCCAGTTTGGTGTCATCCAAAGTGTACTCTCTATTCTGTCATCCAAGTTGTTAATGAAATATTGAATAGCATCGGATCCAGGACAGACCCAGCTGGGACCCTGCGTGGTATGTTCTCCAGCGCTGACAAAGAGAGGAATTTCTGTGTTTCATTTAGAGCTTGAATGATCTAATCCATTGGATTAGGCAGCAGCTATGAGGGACAATGCAAAAAAAAACCCCAAAATGAAAAACAAAAGATCCCAACTCCCTTTTTATAAATCTTCATTTCTGGAGCAGTATTATATAGCTTCTTCCATTGCATATCTTGAGGTCCTCTCAACATAACTTTGTTATATTTTATGCCCTGGGTTTTTTTTGTGGTGTTTTGTTTTGGGTGTTTTGTTTGTTTGTTTGTTTGTTTGTTTCCTGAATGAAAAAAATGCCTACTGCCGTCTACAAAGAGTTCCACAAGGTTTTGAACTTTCGCCCTGAGTTAGTGAAATAGAGAAGCAGAATAGTTAAATTCAACTTTTTGTGGGATTTGGCAGATTTATAATTGTTTTTTCCAGCAACGGCCTAAAAAGCATCAACACATCTTTACTGTGACAGCCCTGATTTTGCAACAGGAAGAAGGGAAAAATCAAAAGAAAGAAGGGAGGAAATAAACTTTTTATATAAAAACTCCAGCATTTTTAGGCAAAGCTATGTATTTTTAAAAATGAAGTCTTCTAAAATTGCAAATTTCTTCTTTCCCTAGTGCTAAGTACATTGCGGAGGAGAAGGCTGCTTGGATTTGGTTGAAACATCCTTGTTCCGGTTATGGAAATAGACTGGGAAGAGGCAGAACATCTCTGGCCCAGGCCAATATGAAAGAATATGCATTAAATCAGAGAAATGGCAAGGTATCATTGGGCTTTGTGAAAGGTTAAAGAATAATTTCAGTTATGATGGCTTCTTTTGTATATTTCATTTCCTTCTCCCTTCAATCCATGCAAGACATACCCTGTAATGATTTCAGTGGTGAAGTTCAAACTTCTGCCATGTTTGACAGATTGAATAGATCCAAAGTGGTCAATCACTCCTGGTTATAGAGCATTTGATTTGAAATGAATCAGGTTATTTTCATGACTAGTTCTACGACGTCTTCAACCTTCTATCCAAGGCAGATACAGTTCTGTGTCACCTTTCTTTGTTTCACCCCCTATTTAGTGAGGATACCTTTCGCTTACTCCATCTGTTAGTAGTAGTATTTCTTTTTGAGACAGGGATATAAATTTTTCACCAAAATTGCCCAGAATAATGTTTCTCTATCATCATTACACTGTTGAACCTTTACCTGAGACCATCACGCCTGCAGCCGGTCCACTGGTTACCCCAGTGGTTCCTTCTTCCCTGTGTTCTGGTTTGTACGATGTCCACCACAACATTTGTTATCTCGTTTACTGCTCTTTTATCTCCTTATCTGTGTTCTCCCTCACTTTCTTTTTCTTGTTTATTAACATTACAGATGATTATTATGTCTTTCTTTTATAATGTCTCCTACACTAGTGTCAACCTCTCAAGAGCTACAGCAGCCTGTGTGCCAGAAGGCAAGTTTCTTTTGGTACTTACACAGAGCCTATTCATGGAAAAGAGTCTTCTCATACTGTCCCGCTCAACATCTGCTCCAGTGTTTGACTTCCAGATTGTATTGGGATAGGAGAAATAAAACAAATTAATAACAAATACTATATTCAGCCTCTCCCTCCTGAGTGACAAGTTGCTCAACTTCTATATGTACAAAAGTAATTGCCTATTCTGTTTTGGTGGGGTTTTTTTTTGGAAGTTGCAAGAGTAGGATCTTGTAAAGCTGTTGATGTTAACTCAGAAATCATAGTCTAAACATCAAAATTATGCAAAAGACTTGTTTGGTGAACCAAGTTCATTTATTTACCTTCCCAGCTAGAAAAGACTCATCTAGGTAAGTAGCCAAGAACAGGAGGGTACAAACGAGAACTGGAAACAGAGTTTGGCTCAAGTTATATTGACTTTGGCAAAAACAAGATTTGAAAAATTATGCCTCAGATAAAAATAAATTATAATCTGCAAGCATTTGAATTAGAGGAGTTCTCCATGTAAACTTAATAAATGAATGTTAATTCAGTTACCAATTTGTAGCTATGAAACATAACTAGTGATGTTATTCTTTGGAACTTGTTTTGGAAAAGATTGCATAACCCATGAAGCAATTCTTCACAAAGTGCATAAAAGTGTCAACTTATGTATAATTTATGCAGCTAATGTTAGTTATGGTTTGCTTAATAGTACTTAATGCTGCTGTATGACATCATTCTTTCATTTACCAATAGAAAAAATAAAAAGACCAATCAAAAATATTTTAAAGACTAAAATATATATACATTAGTTTTGATTTTGGGCCAGTCAATAATTAGCACTAGTGTGCAAAGGATTTTTAAAAGCAGCCATTGTCATTCACAGTCTACATATTTACTATTTAGTTAGTTAGTTTAATTACAATTTACTCACTGTGTATGTGTTAACTAATATGCCGTTAATGTGCCTTGAGCAATTCATTTTGCCGACAGCATAGTAACTGCCTGTATGCGCTTGCCCCTTTATTAGTGGCAATTATTAAATCCAATTTTAGTTGTACTTACTACATTTCCTCCGCTGCCTACAGGGCATCCCTACGGGAGGGTTATGACTTAGTGCTTCTGTTCTCCGTCTTTACATCCTTTTACCCTCCCTGTGCCCTGGGGAGAGGCAGCCCAGGCTGGGGAGGAGCAAGGTCAGGGTGAGCCAGCGTGCCCAGAGGAAGGCACAGGGACACCTTCCCTTTGCTTTCACAGAAGCAGGGACAAGTCCATGTCCAGTGTCCAGCTGCAAACACCCATTTCCTTAGGTTTGACAAGGAGTGATTTCTTTCTTTTTTTTTTTAACTGGGCACTAGATACAGAAGCATTAGATACCTCCAAAAGTCAAAAGCCCTTAAATTCCTTGTGATGCCCAGACTTACTGAGTTCATCAAGGCTGCCGGATGGGAAGGTGAACAAAGGCAGTTTGAAATCCTTGTTATAAACCTTTTCCCAGCTGCAAGTTAATGTATCTGGCTTATTAGAATACTGGGCAAAAAGTGCCTTTAGGTGTAAACTCTCCTTAGATGTTCCATGGACAAATGGACTGGTTTATTAATATCCTCTCTTCTCACTGAATGATCTTCTCACTGGATGGCTTTTCTGAGGGCAGCAGTGGTGTCCTGTGGTTTTCAGTCCACATTTCCTAATTTGTTGTGCTGGCTTCTGCTCTCATGACAAAAATTGAGTTTGTAATGTTCTTAGCAGGCGAGCTGGCCCGACGTTGCAATTACCACCACCTGCCTGTTACGCCAACTGTAAGATCTCTGCTTGGCACGGCTGGGGAAACCTGGGCTACAGTTAAATGGGTGGAAACTGCTCATTTTGCAAGGGGTGAGCTCAGTCTCTCACACACTTTCTAACTTTTCTCTCCAAATATTCCAAGCAATGCCACTTGAGTGGTCTTGAAAAGGGTAAAACTTTTTGCTTTACCAGCTCCCAGTGGCTTCCACAAAAGATGAAGAATCAACACATTTCCTTGTTGATTTTTGCCCATGGTTGTGTCTATCAGAAAAAAAAAATAATACCGTGGTCCATTAGAGGAGTCATGGTAATTATTTGCAACAAATGTTGTGTGTGATTTGCAATGGAAGGGATTCCAGAGCACCTCAATGCCCACCAGGACATAGACAGATAAGTTTAAGGAACATTGCAGACTCAAATCCTCATATTTTTTCAATTATGATTTTAACTGTGAAATGTAGATTCTGAGAGCAAAGAAAGAGCAACATAAATGTGGTATATGAACTCTTGTGGTCGGATTACCTGTTACTAGCCCTGCTCAGAAACCTCCTTTCCCAAATGTAGGTCCTAATGAAAAGGGCACTGAAGCCAGCAGGAATCTTCTCTTTGGCTTTAAGCAAGTGGGACCGGGTCCTCCCTTCATTTTCGAAGGCTATTGTATCTCCTATGACTTTGCTGGAGCAAAACTGCTGGGTATGTGAACTGAAAGTCCACCACCATTACCAGATTGAACAGCACCAGTGGCTTGAGCACTAGGCTAGCGGTAGCCTCAGGGGTAATGAAAAACTGCCTCGTTTAATCTTCTCTTTAAATCCAGCCTACTTGCTGCAACTGGTTTTCATATGAAAGCAATCCAACCAGCAGCTCTTGGGGCAGTGGTAATGTGAAAATACAGAATTCTTCATGGAAACCTTTGGAACAACAGGAAATTCTGTGTCCCACTTCTCATACAAATTACTTTCGATTGCACCCCAGAGTAAATAATGTCGCCGTGTGTATGCTGTTCTTTCCAGGCACTAAATTTCTCAGCCAAAATAAAGGGCAGTTCTGAAAGATTTTTCTGATTTGAAACATATAATTTTCCATATGTGCACTTAAGCATATTCATCAAATATGCATTATTAAGACAAGATTTGACTTAAATCAAAGACAACAGTATGCAGAATGGTACAATTTCTAGTTGCAGAATCTATCTTAAAAATTGCTGCACTTTTATAGTTTGATCACAAGTAAATTTAATATTCTCGGTGACACAGACACTCTATATCACTTGATAATAATGTGAAAATTGTGCTTTCTGTTCTCTTTCCTAGAGACGCTCTTTCTGGGATGGGGAAAGGTACAGCTCTAACAGCATATTTGCAATTACCTGCAAGACTTAACCAAGGAAGTAGTCAGTTTATAGTTACCTTCAATATGTAAACTACAAATTATTAGTGCATGAAAATGGCATCTAAGTTCTGTTGCTGGGGTCTAGTAATTTTGGATATTTTCCATGCTATTACTGCCTGCTCCATATACCTTTACTGGTTCTTTTTGAAATTAACTTAATGGCACTCTACAGAAATGGACTGCCTACTGAGAATGAAAGCTTGCTTGCAAAGATGGACTAACTTCCTACTGGGAAGCACTGATTTGGCACAAACAAAGAAATGCTTTAGCATTAATTTACTTCGGTATCAAAATATTTAGAATAAATTATTTAAAATATTTAAGAACCGAATGGCCAATATTTGCTTTTAATAAATTGGGCCCATGTACTACTGTTTGATACTGAAAATTCCTCTGGTACCTCCCAGCTATAATACTGAGATAATGCATTCTCAACTTGCCAGGAGTGGGTTTTTTTCCCTTCAGGCAACCAGGGACACATTCTCGAATTGGGGCTTACACTTGTGTGCACCCACATTTGTGCACCTATTCTCTTGTGAATTGTGCTCTGTTCACATTAGCACAGGTAATCTCGCTGTGTGCTTCCCTCTGCTTCCACCAAGCACCAAACAAAGATGCAGGTAAGCTGAGTGCAGGTGGGTTTCTAGTCACTGCCTTCCCACATGAAAGTTTCAAAAAATTATTTGACTTGCTGAATTGCCATGCCCTTTGAAGTAGTGCTCCAGCAGCATCCCCTCTCTGGCATGAGACTACAGAAGCCAATACTCTTATGGTATTTGTTTGTTATTATCCTGCAGCCCTGAATTGGTTTTGTCCTGACTGCCACTAGTGGGTCACGTCCTTGAATCCGGTCATGCAGGGTACGAGTTTTCTGCTCAGCCCTGAATCGGAGTCACACCACCTTTTTTCTCGTGACAGGAGTCAGGATCACAACACAACCATGGTATCTCTGCTGATAGGATAGAGTTAGGATAGATAGTGAAGAACTCTGTTCACAATGTTATTCAAATCACTCAAATTTGCATAGATCTGTTTTCATTTCTAAATGTAGGTAACTTTGCAGAGAGTGTCCATTTCACTGATTATAGACTTCTGAAATCTACTTTGCAAAGTATTGAATATTTAATGCTTTTTCTTTAACATATAACATGCAATATTGCAAAACTAAACTAAACGGATCATTACTTTGATCTGGAGAACTCCAGGCTCAGGGCACATGATTTATCACAGGGCTGCAGAGAGATGCACTAGTCAAGCCCTGTGGAGAAGCCAAGTGCTCCTCAGCACTGACTGCTCATGGTACTGTTAGCAGTTTCTCTGACTGATAGTTTTTAACAGTGTTTGCCCTTCCCTTTTCCTTTCTTTTTTCTCTTCCTTTCTTTTTTCTCATTTCCTTTCTGTTTTCTCTTTTTCTTTTTCTTTCCCATTCCCATTTCTGTTTTCCTTTCCTCTTCCCCCTCCTTCTCTTTATTTTCATCTCCTCTCCTCTCCTCTCCTCTCCTCTCCTCTCCTTTTCCTTTTCCTTTTCCTTTTCCTTTTCCTTTTCCTTTTCCTTTTCCTTTTCCTTTTCCTTTTCCTTTTCCTTTTCCTTTTCCTTTTGTTTCCTCCCCTCTCCAGATATTCTCTATTCAGGGTGAATCTGAGCCATTATACGCTAAAACAAGTTATTTATCTGCCCTGAGCAAACTGGTGTGTTTTGCACGTGCACGCTCCTTGGCAGCACATGGTGACTGGAGGATACAGCGTGTGCTCTTTCATTTGACTTCAGAAGTTAAGCATATTAGGCATGGATTTAATTTCCAGCCCCTTCCCTGCAACATCACAAGCGGCGCTGAAAGCAGAGCAGTACGCAGTAATCCCAACACAAAACACAAACACCTGTATGTCGCCGCTGTTGTGAGTTCTCAGCTCTTTGCACCCCGATTTCCATCCGTGCAGCGCATTTTAATTCAACAGCAGAACCTTTTATTCCCAGGAATGGTTTAAATGTTTGTAAGTTGAGGATTACTCCATTTCAAAATCATGTCAAGTGACAAAACCCTGCCATTCTGTTGTCACTGCAGTCCAACGATACGAAGAAACAGAACTTTTTTCTTAGGAAACTGGTGCTGGAGGTTCTTGGCCACAGAAAAAAATCTCATCTGCCATAGCCCCTTTGATCCCCAACCTCGCTTGTGCTGCCCACATCTTGCATTAATATTATTCTTGGAATGTCTTTAAATGTTTCCTTTTTCTTAACAATTAGGAGTTTGATTGAGGCCTTGGGGGGTGCGGGGAATTCAGAGGGGCCACGTGGCAGGATGGCAAGAGCATCCTGCCCCAACAGGGTGTTGCTGTGAAAGGACTAAGCACAATTTAGCCAACAATGGGCTAATATGAGAAGCAATTTTCAAGTGCCTGTAAATCACTCATTTTGCTTCCTCTAATGTAAGTCTTAGGAGCCATTCCATGCCAAATATCAGCTTTTAAGCCTCAGCACTTTTTCTGGGAGGAACATTAATAAAAAAGGGCTTTTTTTCGGTCCCCCCCTCCCTTCTATTGACTGGGCTGATTGCACTCCTTCTTACTTGCCCATTTGCTGCACGGAATTCTGAAGCCCTTCTCCTTTTTGTGGTTTTTTTTTTTGCCCACAAAGTTCTTCTAATAATTCAGTTCATCTGAGCAGAGGTAGGTGCAGCAAGCTTGAGAACAGTTGAAAACTGAGTTGCATTCTGAGATTTTAATTATGAAGGCCCCCTCCCAGGCTTTTATAATAATTAATAAATTCAGATCCTTTGCCCAACCACCAGTGGGGTAGGAACGGGTCACTGAACCTTAAATTTGCAATTTCAAAAACCAAAGGAAAGCGAAGCTTCTGCCTGCAACTGCTGATACCTTTTCCTGGTTAGTTTAAGCATTTCATATTTGTCTTCCTTTAACTTAATCAAAGCTGTTTTGATGGGTATGTCTCACTGTTTTAGCCACTACATTCAGGCAAAGGAAGTGTATTGCTGACTCCACTGCTAAGGTTTTTGCTTTGGCCTGGGTCACAGGGGTATTACCTCTGGCAGGAACACATCCCGAGGAGCACATGGGTGCTATTGCTGACTGGAAAAAGAATCAAAGTATTTAAAAAAGAAAGAAAATAATAATAATAATAATAAAAGAAATAAGAAATAAAGAGAAATTTAAAAAAAAAAAGAAAAAATAGAAGAAAAAAGAAAGAAAAAAGAGGAAAAAATAATGAAAAATAATAATGTATTAAAAAAATAAGAAAGAAAAAAAAAAAGAAAGGGAGATGGCAGCCTTCATTTCCTAAAAAATGCTCTAAATATCTCTGAAAAACACAGCATGGAAGTGAGCACAGCACCGAGCAAGTTGGAGGGAGCTTGAGTGGTGCCGCAGCCAGGCAGGAGCTGTGCAGAGCCCCGAGCCGGCACTGCTGGACGAGGGAAATATCTGCAAAACCCTCCTGCTTTATCACCTCTTCCATGGATTGAGGCTGGAGGCACTCCAGTCCTGGCACTCCATAAATGCGTTAAATGAGTCGGGGATTTTGATCATATTGTGATTCTCATTAGTAAATCTGAATACAAATAGGTTTTAGCCTAAATAAATATTGTTTTGTCCACGTTGCACACCCAACACGTTGCATTAGGAAAAGTTAATTTTATATGACTAAATATAATCAGAAACACAACGTGAAGCCTGTCAAGTTGACATGGTATGATGGGTACCTTAACACTTCCCAGCAGGTGATGTTGTTTGCACACTGCTTAAACTTGTTCATCAATGACTCCTTGCATGATAACCAGAATATTAACAATACAGTGAAGGTGGCACCCGGCTCCTGACACGTACAGACGCTTTTCACCCGAAGAGGTGTGTTTGCAAAGACTGACCTGCAGATCGGGTTGGCATTTCTTCCTCCTCTTTTCCCCTCTTTATTTGTTGCCGCACGTGTGATACCAAGATCAAGCCCTTACTGCTCCTTCCATGCAGATGGGATGTAAAAATAAGCCTGTAACTCCACAAAAGAGCGCACAGACAAAAAAACAAGGCACAAATGAGTGTAAAGATCGGTGGTGACAAGAAAGGCAAGAGAAGCAAGAGGTGTTGAAAAAGTAAAGTTACGCGGGCGTGAGAACTGCGGGCAGGGAGACAATTTGTTAATAAACCCATATAAAGAGCAGGGCTCAGCAGTCCCTTCCTGCCAGCTCAGCGCCGCAGGTGAGGTGTCCCTGGTGTGGCAGCACAAGGGGAGTTTTGCAAAAAATAGTGAAGGGAAGATTCAGGAGGAAACTTCTTGGTTCTATAAAAAACAAATTAATTTCTTGAAATAGCACCTATCTCCTCAATGACTGTGAACCATCCTTCCATTTTTCTGGGGATTTTAATTTCTCTGGCTGAGCCTACAGAATCTGTGATTTCCTTTCTTTTTTTTTTTACTGCATTTTTTTAAGACTCCGATATGCCATGGGTATATTTGGGGGATTTCAAGCTACTTAACAGATTCATTTAAGTGATCCAGAAATTACAGAACTATTTAATCTACTTTCCTCTGCAAGTTATTTCAATCCTATTCAATATTTAGTGTGTAAAACCAGGATGGTTGAGCTTTGATGGCTTTTCTTAAGTTAAATTTCAAAATCTGTTATAATTTTAGGGGATTTGGGCTCTGCAGGAAGTAGAAGGTCTTTCCTCATGGATGGAGAGTCCATTCAGGACCGGTCCTGAGCTGTTTGATTTCAACCTGTGCTCCACTGACCTGCCCTTAAAGACAGGTGAGATCTCTCCCTACACAAAAATCTAAAAATACTTTCCCTGGGCTGTGCTTAAGCTTCTCAGAGCCAGAGGAATGGTCTGGGATGAGAATCTGAACCTGGATCCAGTTCAAATAGACCCACGGGAAACCTTGGATGTAAAACTCTACATCACTGCATGCCTACACCTCACTAAGCCTTGAGTTTTCCCCGTTAAAATATAGCACCTTTCTATTTTAAAATAAAGCTATGCCGTCTATTTTAATTGAGACTCTGGTCTCCAGCTCCCAATACTTATAATCAGATTCCAGTTTTCCAGCTAAAGCTGTTTATTGATGTCCTACTTTTTTCACCATCGTAGCATGTCAATAAATTGGAGAACAGTTCCGTATGTTAGATTTCCCCAAGCTTTCTGGGGAAATCCTTTGACAATTTGCTGTATAAAGTCAGTTAATTGCTTTATATAGCAGAGCAATAGCAAGTATTTAGACATATCATATGACAGGCATTCGGAAAATATGGGAAAGACATATTTGTCAATAAAATAAATGCTGGAAAAGCAAATTATTTTATTATGTGAAAGTTCTCGGTTTAAGCCCAGTTATCTTGATTGTACTAATAACTGACATGCCTTAACCAGCTCTCGGGGTGGCAGGAAGAAACAGCCTCTGCTTATTTTTCTGAACCTTCCTCGGGACCTCCCCGTAACCAACGGGAAAGTAAATCTCAAGATGCCACAGAATTTAATACAAAAACAAAAGTTCAAATTATATTTTATTTTAAGTCGGGCAAGGCCATGATAGAAAAAGATCATAAAAAAAAAAAAAATGAAAAGAAATAATTGTTAATTTCTACAGTACCTTGAAAGAGAAGCCCCTGAGAATAAATAGAATAAGAATACTATTAAAATTTCCTCTTTTATTATATCTTCTCTGCCAGAGTAATTGTTGCTGTGTCCAATATATGCAGAGGACAATTTACTAGCTGTTTTCTATTAGTTTTTAGCATTAACATATACAGAAATAAAATGAATAGCTAGCTTTTCTTTGGTTAATTAAATGACTGACAAGTCACAGATGTTGCTGCACCGACTCTTCCATATGATTAAAAGAAAAAAAAACCCCTCAACCCTGGCAAACAAAAGAACAGTAGAGCAGCAGTGTAAACGCTCTCTTTATTAAGTGAATATTGATGCTACATTATGATTTTTTTTTATGAATGTGAATAAGGTAGCATACTTGTTCTTTTTCCAAGTTTTATATTAAGATTTGAAAAGAAAACCTGTTTCCTACATAATTCTCACAAAGGAGTTCAGAAGATGGTTTACTGTAGAAGTGACCTAATTTACAGGAGGTTTTGCTGCTGCAACATCTATCACAAAAGTGCATTTTTATTAGCAAGATACATATCTTTAATTTTTTTTGCCTGTATAATTTTAATAGAATCTTGGTAGCTAAAAGCTGGTATTGAAAATAAATATTCCATTTCTATTCAATACTATGTTTTACTAAAAAACTTGAACAGATTTTATAGAAATATTCATAGGATAAGTATATTAAACTGCAGCTCCCTCCCTCCCTACCTTATCCCTACTTTATCTTCATTAATAGTAAGAACTCTCTTGGAGTTGCACAGAGTTTCTCTCTGTGGTGCTCTTGCGGGTTCCTAAGAACTGGACCAAGACGCTTGACCCATTTTAATTTAATTTCCAAATACCTGGAAATTACGAGTGATGAGCTCTTAGGTTGGCAGACCCAGATCCTCTGAACTGACCAGTGCCTGGAGTGCGCTCTTTTGGTTAAACTTTTTAACAAATATTAATTTCTTATGCTTCTTTTGCTTTGTCTTGTGGTTTCAATGATTTTTTTTTTTGCTTACTTCTGTCAGGTCATTAGTTCCTTCACCTAAAATAGGTACGATGAGAATTGGGAACAGGGTATTTTCATGGTTTAACACTAAAAATTACCACCCTTATGAATTACACACAGTTGAGGAAAAAGCAGATGATATAAAATTGCTTTGAAATATATGAGTCAAACATAAGTAAACATACACTGTTATTAATCGTTCAGTAAATTGCAATAATCCACCAGCAGGACTCAGGAGCCAAGACATCTTTGGTGGAGTTACCATCTCCCCATGGACGAATTGTGATGCCACTACAGCTACGAGTGGACAAAACACAGGAGCCACAGAGACGGGTGACCATGGAAGTTTGGGACAGGAAGTGAAGTAGAATAATTTAACTAATTAAACCAGCAAAGAATTTAAAGAGACAGAACGTAATTACTGATGATGGATTTAAGCCAGAACATTGAGACTGGAAACAATATGCTTGTGTAAAGTGCCATATTTAATTAACAGGGGTAGCTTAGGTATAATATTTACATATTTGTAAAACACTCCAGGAGCACAGAGCCTCTTTTCCATCAAGTGAGACCTCTGGTGCAGTATTGAATTACAAGAAAAATGGAATTTACAAGAAAATCTTATCAGGTTAAGCATTTTGCAGAGCTTGGATGTCTTTCGCGACTGAGTTTTGCTACTGAGCAGGCCTTGCTTTGATCACCTTAGCAGACCTACTCAGAGCAGGGCTTCAAGCTCAGCTTTTAGGCAGCTTCTTTAAATCAAAGGAGAAAATGGATGTAAGTAATCCTTACCTTTCTTAGGGTCCTTCCCCAGTCTTTAACTGCATGGAGAAAGTCAACGTGCCGCCTCCTCCTCCAGTCCATAGCGTTGCCCAGCCAGAGCCTGCAGGACTGAGCCCTAAAGTGGCAGCAGTTTTACCCTGGAGTATACAAAATTCAGAGCGTCCCTGCCTGAGCAAACCTAGCCCCCCGCCACCAATTATCTCTTATGTTGCCCTGTAAATTGGTTTGAAGGTTTGACCCGCTGAATTTGGCGGGCTACGATCAAGGCAAAAGTGAGAAGGTCTCTAAAAGCTATTTTTATTTTTAATTGAGGAGATTGCGGTGGCCGATTCTGTGAAAAGTACAGTGTCCTGCTCCGCCAGGGGATGGCAAAGGAAATACTTCACACCCTCACGATTGACTGCATTAATTATGAGGGTGATGAATAGCGTTCAACCTATGTAAATAAATGTGTGCCGGAGATTCAAGCCCAATGAAAGTAGAGCTATGTTTTAGTGGACCGCGGCATCATATTTCATAGAGTAAAAGTTGTGAGGGAAGAGGAGTGATATTTATGGAGTGCAAAGCACTGTGGGATTTTGTGGGAAACCACATATATTCAGCTTGTCAGAAAACATCTTAATATTTACTCTTACAATCCCTAGGCTACTGCTTTCTAAACCTAAAGCTTTCATTAGCCCATTTACCAGATATAAAACATTTGTAAGTCTGTTGAAAGAGTTACTTTCAGGAGTGGCATTTTTCACAGCAAAACGATGATACCTTTACATAACCTCATTATGCAGCAGTGTCAGCTCCTGCAAGTGAGCTGCCTTATCCCATTGAATTAATTCCCTATTTCCACATTTCTCTTCGCAGCCCCTGATTGTTCCCAACCGTCCCCTCAGTCCTATTATTTCGCACGCAGAAGGATCCCGCTTTCCAGAGGATCCTGCCGCCGCGCTGACCTCCAGATCCGCCGGCACCTTGCGACGGCAGGGAGCTTGGTGTGCTCCTGGCATCACCGAGGGGATTTCTCCTTGCGTTTTGCCAAATTACTGGTTTTTGAAGCAGTGTTACCCATAGACCTCCCTTCCCTGTTCACTGCCCCACGGCTGCTGGTCTGGGCTGCTCCCGATGCCCCGAGTGTCTTCTTCTCTCTATGGCTCACAAGCTACGATGGGAAAAAAACCCACCCCACGCTTTTATTCCTTCCTGTCTGTTTGGGGCTCCAATGATTTTATGATGGGAAGTTTTATAAATTGAAAATAAAGAAGTATTTCTTAAAACCCAAATAAGGATGATATTTGTTCTGGTCAAAATAAATATTTTTCACTCGCATTGCATGCACAATACGTTACATTAAGAAAGGTTAATTCTATATTAAATATAATCAAAAACACAACATGGGGCCTGTCATGCTGACATGGTGCAATAGGTACTTTAATACTGCTCAGCAGGAACCCTTGTTATATTTTTTATATGTTAGTAGATGTCTACTTAGAATTGATCAAACCTTTCCTTCTGAAACATATATGCCAACACCTTCACAACACACTATAAACTAGACTCTCAGAAAACAATAATGATGCTTATCAGTCACTCGCCTTGAGTTTGCTTGTGAAAAACCTCTAGCTAGTATGCTATTGGAGCTCTTAAAACATAGATCTTTTTGCTGCACTGATAATTCACTCACAGCTTGAGATTGATGACTATGTGAAGTCCATAAAAGATGTTACCACTATATTTTCTTCTTATGATTTATTTTATCATGTTGTCAAGGTTTGCAGAAAACAAGAAACAAATCAATGAATGTCATGCTTAAATATTAAAGAAGGCTGTAATACACAATTTTATTCAGATGCCTTATTCAATCTTGTAGCTCTGAAAAGGGTAGCAGCAGCAAAGCTTTTATTTGAATTACTTTTGGAAAAATTAATTTAGTGTGAATGTTGAATTGTGAATGGCAAAAGGGGAGCTAACCTTATTTGTTTAAAGAGGAATACAGAGTAACTTGGCTTTTTTTTTTTTCCTTTTGCAAAAAGCTTTTGAGAACCTGGGGAAAATTCACTGGCTTTTCAACTACAGAAACTTCAGAAGAGAATTGCTTAATGAGCTCATACTTTCTAAATTAATGAAAGGTTGCCTTAGTGAAGGGGGGGACGTGGCAGAGGTTTATAGTAGGATATTGGTATCAGGAGTCCCTCAGTGCTACAAAGCTATTTAAAAATAAAGGTTTTTCTTCTTTGTTACCATAAAATTGAGATGATGCCTTACATCTTGGTAGAGGGGAGGGGGGAAGGAAGGGGCCCTGGTCTGGGGGGGTCCTACGGCGACTGTGGCCCCATGCTGTTCCCCAACTGGCTCTCCCCTTCCTAATGCCCATCTCTGGGCTTCATTACCACCTGGATACAAAGCAGCAATTAAGCTTAGCTTGATTTGGGGTTCCTGTGTTTGGTTTGGGTTGTGGGTTGTTTTTTGTTGTTTTGTTCTGGTCTGTTTTGTTTTTTTCTTTTCGTTGCTCAGGGATAGAAGAAATCACATCAAAATATTATACGGCTTTGAAAAAAACCCTCTTTTGAATATAGTGAGTTTAAATTGGTGAAAACAATGCTTTTATGGGGCTTCTACTCCATTTCCCACCTCTAGGAACAGCTTTGGGGACTATTTTATCCTTTCTAAGACAGTGGTTAAGGCTGCCTTGTCCTGCAGGAGCAGACAAGTGAGGTCTGAATGGGGAGTTTTCTCTGGCCTTTTGTCATCAGGGAGCACTTTTATTGGCTTCTTTTACTATTTTATTTCATTTTGGTTCTGTAACTATACCAAAGATGGCAGCTGAAAAAGAAGAAAACAGAGCAGAGATGTTTTCTAGTCCTACATCTCCCGGGATCAAGCAAACTGTCCATGTCTTGGATGACAGAGCCCCAGCCCTGCCTTGCAAGGGCTCTCCAGCACCTGGCAGGGCATTGCTACATTAGCTCGTTACAGCATTTGAACTCATAAAATCTGTCTTTTATCAAGAATTATTGACTTTGGTGGTGTTGCTGACTATCCAGAACGTACTTGTCTCAGCTAGAGATGTCACCAGGTAAGTCCAGGTATGGTGCCTTGCCTTGCATGCCTCCTGCACCAGAGGATTCTTGAACATATGGATGGTCAGTTGAAACCGCCTCTAAATGACCCTACTGTGAGACAGAAAAAGCTGTGTTTGTGGCTCATTTTAGCCACATTTGAGCAGGGAAAACTCTGAATACAGTTTGAATACACCTTGCCTGTGGCTAAAAAGAAATCCTCTTGCAGCATCCCTGCTCCATGCCTGACTGTGCAGTGTGACTGGAAGGATTCAGTTTGCTGCTGGTCACCAGGGCTAGCTCTTGGCCAGTATTTCAATAGTGTGGTCAGTGGAGGGACTTCCAACACTCTCAGGAGCCAGAGGATAAACACAATGAGTATTAGGATTTTTTTTAATACTCCTTGGTAACTTAGGATGGATTGTTGCCCTCCTTGAGCAAAGGACCTCCAAGCAAGCCTTGCAGCCCTCCATGTCCACATGTCTGCTTCTGGACAAGAAGAGTTCTGGCACAGCTGACTCTCACTGCAATCCTTTTTTGCATCCTTTTCTTGAAGACCAACCGGTACAGATCAGTGTACAGTGTACAGGGCAGGACCATGTGCTGCTTGGTCTCTCTACCATTGACCTCTTCTCTCCAACCTAGCTGCTCTTCAGAATAAACGTGATTAAGCCACTCGGTGAATCTTCCGCTGCTGCCTAAGGCCACATTTCATAAAGTTTTATTCTTCCATTATGCACCTTTCACACATGGAGATGGGGATCTGTAGGGTGTAAAAATGTACAGCTCAACATCTCATGGGCNGCAACAGGGCAGGACCATGTGGTGCTTGGTATCTCCACCAATGTACAGCTCAACATCTCATGGGCTGCTGCTGCCCTCCCCACCATATCCCATTCACAAACCCCATCTATTACAACCACGATCTCTTGCTATGCACTTTTGGTGTGAAATATCTATGGGGAAAGCAGGGTTTTGGCTAAACTGTTCCCTTTTCTGTGCCTCAAATCTTCTGAGCTCTACAGAACACTTCAAGTATTTCAAGGAACATTTCTTTCTGGTTCTCTGCAATATTTTTTGTGCACACACCTTGTTTTTCCTCCAGAGATGGAATTGATATTGAGTGAGAGGATTAGGCAAAATCATTTCTGCCTGCCCCAAACAGATCAGGCAGTGAGAGCAATGATGTTTTTAAATTAATTAAGGTTGATACTTTAAGTGCAAACAAAAGCATATTTTATTTGCGACTTTCATAGCATACCAGAGTATATTTATAATATAGTATTAAGAATAAGATGTGTTGGATTATGTGGTTTTCACGTATATTACTTAAATTAACCTTAGAACAATTCCTGGAGAGTCAAATTTGTAACACGGGACCCAATTTTAGCAGTGCGTTCTCTGCCTACATTATTATTTATTATAACACATGCCTGGAAAGCAAACTTAGAATAGAATCATAGAATCATAGAATCATTTAGGTTGGAAGAGACCCCTGGGATCATCAAGTCCAACCATCAGCCCTACTCTACAAGTTCTCCCCTACACCAGATCCCTCAACACCACATCTAATCTACTCTTAAACACAGTCAGGGATGGGGACTCCACCACCTCCCTCGGCAGCTGATTCCACTGACTGACCACTCTCTCTGTGAAANTTAAAGTCGACCAGTTTTTACTCTCCAGCTTTTCTCCCTTTCCCTGCCCAGCAGGGTGTAAAATGACAGTCAGATCCAAACAACATAATCAGGGGCAGGATTATCAAAGATTGTGAGTTCTATCTGCAAAGGAGAGACCAGGACACCACGTGCTGGAAAACTTTATTTCCCGCAGGAAACATGGGACCGCCTATCCTAGGCAGTGGAATAGAATTTAAAGAAGTGGAATATCTTTCTTTTTTTTTTCTTTTCTTTTCTTTTCTTCTCTTTTTTTTTTTTTCTTTTTTTCCATTTATTTGTTTTGGCAAGCACTTTGGATACAACTCACCCATGTGCAGATTGCAAATCCGAGCCCCATGTGCTTAAATCCCATGTAAGTCCTTCAGCGGAGGTGGGATGGGCAGTGGTGCCCCTGCGCTGCAGTAACCTGAGACTCCCTCCTTCGAGACTTGGGCTTCTGTTGCTTCCCCGTTTGCCAACATCTAACTGGAAATGTCGATTTTTTTCCCAGGCCTGAGTAGCTGCTTCAGCTTTGTTTGTTTGCTTTGAAATTTATGTTTGAATTGTGGCTCATCTCAGCTATTCAGACAGGGCTGGATAGAAAAAAAAAATATGTTATTTTGCACTTATTAAAGGATTTCAGAGACTTCTCTCTTTTTTTTTTTTGTCCCCTACCAATAGCAGCTGTGGTGATTGGCTTTCTTTAGCACTGGAAAAGCTGATTTGCACAACACCAGGGCACAGTTTGTCCTTGTGAAAAAAAGCAAACAAAGCCCCAAATATATTGTTAGTCAAATGTAATTCTATGTCATGTTTTTGCAGTTTGAGTCACAGTGAGCTGCGTTACCGCTGACGAGGGGGTTGTTTCTTTTACCATTTTTCTCCTTAAGACGTGGAATGATGTGAACTCTAGATGGCTTTTTAATAGCCTTCATAACATTTGGAGACCCCCTTTCTAGTCTTTGAGATGGGGTTAACAAAAGAGAGGAAGATGACTGGAAAACTTTCCAGTTGTGTTGGATATTGTTACTTGAACTTTTCAGTAGGTCACCTCCATTCCCCTGCCCCTCTGGAAAGTCCGGGCAAGCTTCCTCACACTGTTTCTGTAGGAAACGTTGTGGTAAAGATCAAGCAGCACGTTGCTGTGACTTGTTAAGAATGCTTTGGGCTGGAACCACTTCACCACATTACTAAAGGTGCACTTTTTGCTTCCACAATTTCATACATTTGCTTAAACTTTGCCTGGAAGGTTTCTTCTTGTGCAGCTTCTCCTTCAAATACCTGAACTGCAGCTTGTGTTGGCCCTCACCATGCCTTAAAAATGCATTTGCAAGTGCAAGCTGTGTGCTTCACAATATGAAAGCATTAACATTTAATGTAGATAGCTGATATATTACACTCCTGCTTGGGTGGGATTTTGCCTGGACAATACAAATACTAAACCAGATGTTAAGAAAGTACTTACAGGGCACAAGTTTTAAGGAGAGATATTGATTCTGCTGATGTTAAAGATAAATTCCCTTTGAAATCAGCGGGCCCAGGACTCTCCCAAGAATTTGGGAGGAGATGTTGTCTCCAGCTACAGAGACATTGGCTGGACCTGTCAACTTCTTTGAGGAGATGACAGAGAAGGAGTTGGAGGAGAAAAGCTCTCCAAAGTGCATTGAAGAGTTAACTCACCTGAAATTCGCTACGAGGAAGAACAAGCCAGATCTTTAGGTGGAAGCCAATTTCCCTGACAGCTTGTGAATATCTGGCTGATCTGATTCTGTTTGTCCATGATCACCCATAGAAGATCTTACATTAGTTTCCATACCGGATGTGGCTGCCGATTTAATGGAGTTACACCAGTGCACTGAAGAATTAGAAAAGGCTCCAACCCAGTGTGCGTGTGTGCCTGAAGATAGAATTTTTAAAAATACCCTTATTTATACAATGAATACAAAGTTAATGTTTTGGCTTTCTTCCGGGACAATCTGTAAAAGGAAAACTAGAGCTGGGGATTAAAAAGAGTGTGCAAGTAATGTGTAAACCATGAAATTCAATTAGTTCCTCTTAGGAAGCCAAATTTTGGTGAATACTGTAGAGAAAAGGTAGGGATAAAATGCCTAAGCCAAAGCTGTACTTAATAAGCTTCAGTAATTAGTTATAAATGGCTCGTTAAACCTGGAAACACATCTCTTTTTTGCCCATGTTTGTGAATGCTAAGGAAAATGAAGGATAGGGTTAAAAAATTACTTAGAAGACTTTCCATCCCAAGTCTTCTACCAGAAAGGGTTGGACACTGTCCCAGGGCATCCCAATAAGCGTAGGTGAGACTGCCTGACAAGGGGTTACTTGAATGAGCATTTAAAAGGAGTATTGGGAAAATAGCGACCAGATTTACTGACAGGGTCACCTTTGACGAGCAGTACAGGAAATTAGGAGCATTGTCCTGTTATTGATGTGTGCCTTTTTTACCCCCACATCCTCTCATTTTTGCTGTATCCAGTAACAATTTGATATTTGAATTGTATAGTAACTCTTCAGAATTGGAAGGGTAAAAGGTAAATGGTGCTACAGTGTGTGATAGATTAATTGGCAAATGTTCCTGTTATTGTTTCTGGGAGCTCTACACCCCCCTTACCACTCTCGTCTCTGAAAGGGCTCGCTGAAGTCCAAAGCAATAGTGCAAATACCCATGTCCAAAAACAGAGCCACAGGTCCTGCTCCACAATTCATTTTACAATCAAAGGTCCTTTGCTGTCAGTACAGGAACAGGAGAAACAAATACAGGTCATAGACAATTCCTTTTCTGCTCCCTCGCCCCTGGTCCCTCCAGAATACACTGAAATCCCACTCTAATCCACATTCTGAACAGTAAACACTTTTGACCTATAAACTCTTTTTTATAAGAGTTTTCCTGGCTGCATATTCCTAATCTCCTTTTTATATACACTTTTTCTGAATCTTCATTACTTTTGAGAGATTGACCAAAACCTGAAACATTTCCAGCTCAATCCTGTTTGAAGGGTAGTGGGTCAAACTGGAGTTCCTTGATCCATTGTTACTTAATTTCTGGGTCAGGTTCCAGAAAGACCCCTTCTTCCTCTTTTGCTTCAAATGGAAAACACTCAAGAATTGATTTTCTGCTGGGAAACCTGCAGAAGATGGTTGGAATTTCATGAAAAACACAACTCTTAAACTTCCCTAGATGGTGGAGCTCCCTCTTTTGGGGCCACAGCCTCTGAAAGTGCCATGGGTGAGTCAGAGTTAGCCTCTTTCTTAATTTGTTATCAACTATTTTTTTATTCATTTTCCTTCTCATTTAGTCTCTATGCTAACCACGGCCATTACTTTCACAGCATTGCATGAGGCACTGAACAGGCTCAAGGTGTCAGAAAGGAGAGCTGGTGGATAGATACCATAGAGTGTCACACCAGGAAACATCTGACTCTTTCTCTTGGTCTTTCACCAGATCATCTTTGGCCAAGTCAAGAGGCTTCTCCAGATTGTGAGTGAAAATTGTGCTATAAGGTGAGTGCAGAAGTGTTTAGGCTTTCCCCAAGATGGTGGCTCCTGTTCAGAGCCTTTCTCCTTGCTACCCACTGTTGACTGGCTCCCAGCATGACTTCAGCTCCTGGAGTAAGCACAGGACTGGGTTTGGGAGTGTTTATGCCCTTAAACAGTCTTCTGAAGCCTTTCTCTGTAGCCTTGGACATGACACTTAACCTTGCTGCCTCAGATTCCCCGTCAAGAAGGGGATAATAACACTTGCTTATCTACTCCAGAGCGGGCTTTGAGGATTAATTAGTTAATATTTGTACAGTGCTTTGAACATAAGTGCTTGGTATTATCATTCTTACTTCACTGCTCCAGGCTCATTTTCTCCTTTGGCCTGATGTGCCTTCTTGCGTTTTCAAAAGCTCTCTGTCTTGTCTTAGCCCTGCTGTGTCGTGCCCTTGCCCTGCCTCACTGCATGCTTTGCATGCTCCTCGCCTGGCCTTTGGGTCTGCAGAACATCTGCAGAAGGACAAGGGCCAGCGCTTGCTCCCTTCCCTCCTCCCGTTCGTGCTGAGAGAAACACAGCCCAGCATTTGCAGGGGGCTCCTGTGACTGAAGAGATAGAAATGGTCGCTCAGATTCTCCTTCCTCTCCATCAACAGCATCTCTTGCAACATCAACATGCATTCCTGGTGGGCACTGGAGAGGTGGTTGGCATGGTGAGCAGATCATACGGTCCCCTGTCATTGTTTTAATCTTACAAAGAAACAAAGAGAAAGAAAGGGAGAAATAAGGAAAAGGTGGGGGGAGAAATGGAGAGAAAGGAAAGCCCGAAGCCTGTGTGCTTCCACCCCCTTGAAATATGCTTCTTGGAAAGAATTCTCACCTAGCTCCATCATGACGATGGTCAGTGGAGCCAGTAGCATACACAGAAAATGATTTGCTCTAAAGCCATTTAAACTCCTGCAGTGGGTGAGCTTTGTATTCATGCCCTGCACGCCAACAGAGACTTCTGTGGACCTCTGTTCACTCTTCCCCTAGGAAATGGGTCTTGTCCCTGGAGCAATGGCCGAGCCATTTGGTGGCACCAGAGCAGCAGTTCATCTATATCCCTTGGCTTTGACTCTGCCCGTGTCTGGGACCTCTCTGCTCCAAACTCATCCCTTCTCTCACACATGGAAGTGGGACAGCGGCCACTGCTGTCCCCATGCTGGCAGGAGACACGTCACACAAGCACTGCTCAGTCCTGCTAGAAACCAGCAGCAGCTCCCCTCTGGGAGCCCCTTCTGTGCAGTGGTGCCCGACTTCTTTATTTTAGAATTTCATGGAGGCTAAAATCTGGAGTGAGAAAAAACTTGAGGTTATTTTCCTGCTGGCAGGATATTCTGAGAATTTGCTAGGGCACAGGTTAAAAACATCAGCAGGTGAATATTTCACCTCTGTTCCCCCCCCGCTTTGTTCACTTGTCTGTAATGGATTGGGCAGGAGCTGTCTTTTCCAACACATGTTTTCAGTGCCCAAGTGCTCCAATTTCTCCTTTCTCCCGTTACTGCAAGAGAAAACCGTCTGCATTGTCTGAGTGTCTTTAATGTGCAATTCTGCTGCCCTAATGGGCACCTGATGGTACAGATAGATTTGATTCCAGATTTGGATCTGCTGACATAAACCTTAATGCTTTTTATTGTGTGCCACTTTGGGAAATCCTGATTAACAGCAACAAAGAGATAATTATGCAAGATGAAGACAATGTAGTTGTTTTAAAAATAATGTATATCATACAATTAATGCTACTTTGTCCTATATCAAAGTCACACTACCTGCATTAATCATACATCCTCATAGTTTCTAAACATTAATAGCAAGAAATAAAAAGCAGAACTCCTAATCCCGAGGAGAGTCACAATAATGGGGGGGTTGGGTTTCTTCCGAGAAGAAGAGAGCTAAGTAATGCAGGTTTTCAGCCTAGTTATTACAAAATGTAGAACATATGGCCATCTTTTCAAGAAAAGGGGGCTGAAGCCAGTTCAGGAACCCTAATTAATAATTCATTCCATTGAGTCCTCCTGCATAAAAGCTATCTGAATATTTGTAAATTAAGGTGTTACATGAAATAAGAAATGGGCTTTTGTTTACTTCTGACCTTATAAAGGCCCCTCCCCAGGCCATAAATCCAAATGGGTGAGAGCTCTGATGGCCAGAGAGGACCACTCATCTCTTTGGAAATTAGAGGAGATGTGGGTGTTGCATGCCGTGGAGTAGTGCAACAGTGGGTATGGAGGGGGATAAATAGGCTGTGGAAGGTTTAAGACCTTAAAATCTGGTTGGAGGAAAAACTGGTGTAGAAACATAACAGCATTAACATTTTTCTCCTCACTGACCAAATTAGCTTAATCTTACTTTTGTAAGCCAGCTCTGCTCGTAGCGTACCACACTTTCCAAAGGCTCTTTTATTTATACCTTGTTTCCCCAAATACCCTTCCAAATTACAGCTGGTTTGTGTCACTGGTGGCTTCTGAGCTGGGGGAATTAAGGGAAGGTTTGGGTGTGCTCGTTACATTACCTTCTGTGTGGAATGGATGGGGCTATACCATATGTGCGCCTGCAATTAGACATTTTGATTTCCAAAGTATTTAGTTACCATTTGCTGAACCATTGAGTAATTACCACAGCAAAATTGCACAATCTGTCAGTACGTCAGCTAAGTGTGCTTCTGGACAGCTTTATATGCACCTTCACCAGCCCAGAGCTCTCTCTGTGCCTCATCTGGTTCGACTTCAGCCCTTTCGCAGGCGAAATTTCTCATAGCAAAGGAAATTTCAAATAACTGTGAAAATATCTGCTATTGTACACCTGCCCTGGGAGGATACCTGGCCTCAGAGGGAAAGTGCTATTTAAGGTAATATGTTCCATTAAACATGGTGGCTTTGTGAGGCTGCAAAGTGCTGTTCTGGGAAAGGGCTTTGGAGTCGGCCACTCAGCACTTCTTGTTTCCCTAATTCCCTGAATTTAGCAGTGGCCGTTCTGCCACTGGCAGGGGGGAACTTAAAAGTGTTACCCACCGCCTTCCTGGGAAGAGGAAGGATTTCCAACCTGAGAATGTGTTTAAGGTTGTGAGATGGAATTGTTTCGACTTTTGGGGTTTTTTTGTTTAGTCACTAAGGGAAAGCTTTCTATCCAGGAACAGAAAATTAAGGTTACCTTGAACAGAGAGAAGCAAGAGGCATCGTTTACTTCCCTCCCTCCTTCTCCCCACCAAATTAAACACTCAGGAATCTTGAGAAAATTGGGTCACTAATATGGAAATTTTAAAGTATTGATAATACCAACATGACAAGTTGTCACTTTGCAGTATGTTCTTAAACACGACTAAACCTTAATAACCAGGTTATTCTAGAATAATCAGGGTAACAGAATGGGAATGAATGGCAGTTACTGTAATTATTCTAGAAAGAGGACCAAAGCAAACAGAAATTCTCTCTAATTTTATATATTCCCAATAGGTGCACATAGTACATCATTATCACTATAGAAACTACTTAGTAGTTTCTCCAAAAATCAGCTACGCTTCACGGTCTTATGGGCCAGTGTCTGAGCTGCACATGAGCCAGCACCCTCTAATTCAAACAGAGGTAAGCTCAGAGCAAGCTGCAGCAGACAAAACAAATTTCCTAAGCCAAACACATTAAATCCAATATATTTTTCATTGATTTAATAGGCTGAAACTTTGGATACAACTGACACTTTCTGGATATTAATGAGCATTAGTGCTCAGAAATAGAGGGCGAGAGCTGAAGATGAGAGTATAGAGACGTTAGGGGAAGAAGGTGCTGCAGAGGGCTTTGCTCTAGATGAAAGTTCTCTGTTGCCAGATGAAATCTGTAATTAAATAAGATACTCTACAAAATTCTTCGGTGACTTTGGCTCCGTTTCCAGCTAACGCTGTTACTGCTGTCCTGATGCTTCCCATAGTGGTCAGGTGATCATATTTGAAAACAAAAACACATTAGGCATCAGCTAGTTAAAAAATAAAATTATCACATTTGAAAACATAACAATGGCAGATCTGCTGATAAAAAATATTAAATTTATCATGGATCCAAAGCAGGGACTGTTTCCATCAGTCCTCTCCTGTGATGTTGGGGGGGCAGCACCACAGCAACACCGGGACATCATGGAGCTCCCCCCCAGCATCGGTCTGTCTGGGAGAGACCAGGGTGCTGCTGCATCCTTAGGGCACAAGGGAATTGATGTACTTGTTGGTTCTGTTTTGGTTGGTTGCTCTGTGTGTCAGTGTGCGTTAGGTACAGCAAGGTGTTAGAACAGTGTTGCCATCTCAGGTGCCCTGCACTGTTTTGGTCCCATTTTTAGGCTGTGGATAAAACCTGCAATGTAAGATCCTTCTGCAAAGGATACTTTTGCAAA
>VZTM01027486.1:509129-514185 GCA_013400555.1 Jacana jacana
ACCCCCAAAGTGTCTAAAACTGTCAGTGTCAGTGAAGGAGCTTCAGTATTGATTCACCCCCTGCAAATGCCTGTGAGTTTTGCAGGGAGCACGGTAGGAGGGACCTCTGTACGAAGGAAACCCTCTTCTACATTTCCTTCAGCAGCTGTGAGGGATTGGAGCAGGAGGAGTGGAGGTGGGTGCCAGGCCATGCTCTGCTGGGCTCTGGGTGCATGTTGGTACTGGTGGTTGGAAGAAAATATTTAATTTAATACCGAAACAGAAACAATCCCAAAAGTTTTTCAAAGGCCAGCATGCAAAGCTTGTGCTAAACCCAAGAAGCCAATCTAGTCTTTATTCCCTTGGTTTTAAAAAAGCCCATATTCCTGTTCCCACACCTAGCAAGGGACTGAAAGAGGGTCTGGGGGCAGACCTGGGCTGTCCTGTTTGCCACACAAAGCCCACACAACCCTTTCAACAGTCACAAATTCATCCTGCGAAAGGAAAGTCTCAGCTGGGGTGGAGGTAATGCCACCACCACTGACCCAGAGGTGAAGGAGAGCCAAGCAAAGCCAGGGCACCACTGTGCTCCAGCAGCTGAGTCAATGCTGAGGTGCACTTTCTGGACTGAACAGAGATGCTGGCATGATGTGAGCCCTGGCCAGCTTTGGCTTAACTTGGGAGAACACAAACTCAAAGCAAAACCCCTCTTTGCCTCTCCCTGGTGTGCCAGGGAGGAGCTCAGGTGAGGGTGGGATCGCTTAATTCTGACTCCTCAAAGAAACCTGCATGACCTTCCAGGAAATCAGCAAAACTGGGAAGTTTTTGGGAGAAAAGGATGGCTGGTGGGGCTTGGCCATGAGCTGTGGGGAGCCAGCCAGCTCTGCCATCCAGGCTGGCACACAGCGAGGCTGCTCGCACTTGTTGCCAGTATCCAAAAAAACCAAGCAGTGGGGCCAGTCGGCATCAAAACCCACCCCATCTCCCCCTCCGCTTATTTAATTATTAAAGACAAAGAAGAAACGGCTCATACATAAAGAAAAAAAAGCAAAAAAATAAAAGAAAACCAAAAATCTCAAGAGCTGGCAGGCAGGGTGGGCAGTAAGTCCTGGTACCAGCCCCCAAAACATCCCCCCTTGTATAAATAGGATCCTTCATGGGCATCTCCAGGATAAATCCCTTCTGTTGAATCAGAGCGTGCCATGCTGGAAGAAGAGTATTGTGTACTGGGGCACACAAAAAATTACATTTAAAAAACTAATTACACCAAAGAGTCAGGGTACAGACAGTTTATCTACAGGCCTTCACCCATCCCTGGGTGGACACCACTGCCTGTGGATGGGAATTCAGCGAGACTTGGTAGCTGTTATGTCAAAGGTTCTTTGCTATAACCATAATAGCAACGAGCCTAAATCCCAGTTTAATCTATCAAAATTTTGACCTCATCTAGATCTTGCAGACTTTCAGGGATTTATCTTTTTTTTTTTATTATTATTTTTATTTTTTTGGTTAAGACTCCAGTCACTGGCCCAGAAGTAGAGACAAACAGCAACACTCAGCTTCTCAGCTTCAGCACGTTTATCGGAGACCTCATTCCAGACATCTCCAGCACTTTGCTGCACCCGAGAAATAGGTGCTTGATGTGGAGGAACCCCCCCAAAATCGGTCCTCCCTGCCCAACAGGGTGCAGTGCCTGTCACACACCAGGACAGTGGTGCCACCACAGCAGCGCTCTGGGACATCATGAGGACTTTAAAGTGCTCTGCCAGTACAGACATGGAAAAAAAGAACTCATTTCCCCGGGCACTGGGTGAGCCACCGACCAACCTCAGCAGCCCAGGCACTGCAGAATATAAAAATGAAGGGAAAATCAGTGATTTTAGGGAAAACTGGTGATGAAGGAAGCGTTGTCCCCTGAGGAGGTCCCTGTGGTCCCTGGAGCTCTGTCCCATGGCAGCGGTCGGGAATTGTTATCAGGCCACCAGGATGTGTCAGAAAAGGGTGGAAAGAAAAGGAAAAAAAAAAAAAAGAAGGGGAAAAAAAAAAATCTCTTTTAAAACATGCTCAACATGTACAGCTGCTGAAACATCTGTGCTGAACATGATGACACAAGCTGTAATCGTGGCGGTTGGGGAGGGGAGGCAATAAGGAGAGGTTAAGGAAGGGGCTAAATACACTCCCTGAGCACAGGGTTCCTTGTGGGGCTCTGCCCACAGGACCCTCAGGCATCAGCCAAGGGGGGTGCACCCCCCCTTTTGGGTGCATCTGCCTGATTTGGGGTCAAAATCCCCCAAATCCCGCTTGGCTTCTCTTCTCCTCTCCTCACTTCTGCGTGGGAAAACTGCCCTGGGGTGAAATGGGCAGATCCTTCACCTCCCACCGCAGGTTCTGCCACCCTGCCTTATTAACCTGGGGTCATTAAGGCAACAAGGGTGAGATCTTTGCCCAGGAAATTTGTCAGAGTTTTAAAATTTTCTTTTTTTCCCCATTCAGAAAATAAAGCAGGACAGGGAAGACCCTAAAGCCTCCTCAAAGTGGTGCTCGACAGGTGGGTTTTGCAAAGCCCTGCTGCACAGGTGAGGATTTCTGGAGCTGTTGATGTGGGCAGAAAAAATGTATTCTCTGTCCTGGAGTGAGCTCAGAGGAAAAAGAAAAAAAAAAAAGGAAAAAAAAGAAAAGGAAAAACTCAACAAAAAAAATCACCCCAAACCCAAAAATCCCTCGCTACCGCCTCTCCCCCTGCATTGTGTTGAAAAAAACATATAAGAACTTAAATAGAATAGAACAGAAATCTCCCTTAATCAAAACAACATTATGCCAAAACCCCTTTCGAGGGAAGTGAAACGTACACAGAGCACAGCCCTGCTTAAAAATAGAACAGCCTTTGCCTTGTCAGTAACGAAAATACATAACAACATACTTCTGCCATCTGAGCTTTGAAGGATGTCTGTCATACGCCTAGGCTTATTTTACGCCCCTTCCCTTTTTTAAAAGAGGAACAATGCCATCTTCCCGAAAGGAAATAGGCAATAAAAACTCCAGCAGGATTTCCTATTCATAATTTTTCCCATTCATATCCTAATGGGTGAAGGAAAAAGAAAAAAAAAAACCAACCCCAAAAAACAACAACCCTCCAGCTTTAACAACTTAAACGGCACTTATTAAATAGATATTTTTACATGCCTGGTTTTTCCTAACCGTGGTGTATAGTTTTACAGTTCAATTAAGTCCTTTTTTTTTTTTCCCCTTTTTTGCTTTCCAGCTATCCCTCTCAGAGCCGGTTGAATTCTCTGCAAGATGATGTAAAGCATCCGATGACAAAATATCAAATGTATTTATAAAACACCCTGTTGAGTTTTTATCTCTGCCATTACATTTTTAATTAATAGAATTTTATTTTTTTTATTTTTTTTGGTTGTTGTTGCTTTACAAATGTCGTGTTTTACTGCCAGTATGATCTCACTGCTTTACAGTATCGATAAATGAAGGCACACCTGCACTATAAAATCTGCTTTATATGAAGCAGGCCATTCATGTTTTTATAGCCCATTTTTCACCCATTGTTCTTGGGTCATGTCATAGGTGTGCTGTAATGTGCGGTGGAGGTGGGCGGCTAGAAGATCAGTTTAACAAAATGGTCTAAATTTGCCAACTTTAGTGCCAGAATCTGGACTGAAAAATGCAGAACTAATATCCCAATAGACACACTGCATGATGTCACTTCCCTGGAAATGTCCAAGACAAACATCTATTTCCAGATCACTTGCACTTATAACACGAATTCTACCTCCTTTCTTATCCCCAAATTACTATTCCTGTGTTTTCTAGCAATTTTTATGTTAACTTGGTTAATGTCTGAACTTTCCTGACTCTTCGTAAGGCTTGCAGATTTTATTACGTTGGTTCACATAACATGACAAGGTTCATTCCAAATCTAATGATGTTTTTGGAGTCTGCAGACCTACGAGCTCTTTTTTTTTCTTTCTTCTTTTTTTTTTTTAGAAGGTTTTTGAAAAACAGCAAACATTTTATTCTCCTAAATGCACAAGCTGAAGTTCACGCACCCGCACAAAAGGGTTTGCTACAGAATCCGGTTACTCTGCTTAATTAGAAAAAAACCACAACAACCCACTAACAAGCCACTGCCTTTAAGAGAGGATTTTTTTGGGATGTTTTCTTGTTCTTTTCCTTTATTTCCTGGGCATGGGCTCTCCAGGGCTGGGAGCAGAGGCAGGCACTCCATCACCCAGCCTTTGCTCACACACCTTCCTCCTGATTTGCAGCATCCTCCGGCGGGAAGCCCTCTCCCCCCAGAGACCGGCGGGGCTGGGAGGATGATGCCTGCGGGACGAAGGCTCCCCATCCCTGAAATCCCAGGCCCAGACCCTGCAAACGGCCCCACTCGACTCAGCTCCCCTGGTTTCCATGGGGCATGAAGTTTTCCCACTGCAAAGCACTTGCCGGATTGGGGCTTAAGAGGGAATATTAATATTTTCCTCACAGCCGACCTTCCCGGGGCTGGAATGCAGAAGATTGCCTCTGCCTAGCTTAATTCCTCAATACCTTTTATTAAATCCCCCCCTCCCCTCCTCTCCCTCTCCCCACCTTGCCCCCTTTATCCATATTCACCCCACACGCCAACACGCCAGCAGTTGTTTTTCATAACGTGCCTTTAAAGTGACAACTTTACGGCAGAGCCCAGAAACTTTTATTAGGATAACAAATACAGCAGCAAAGGGAACGCCGGCAGAACTTGGAGGATTGGCTGGAAAGTTGCTGTAGGGGGTGGCACAGTGTGTGTGTCCCCCCCTGAGGTCCTGCAGGGTGCCTGATGCCCCGGGGGATGGCCGTGGGCTGCGGTGTGTGGCTCAGCCACCAGCCTTCCCCCCAGACCCCGGCAGCTGGAGCCGCTGCTTGTCTGATTGCCCTGCCAATGGGACTCCCGTAAATGAAGAGCCTCGTTCTCAGCGGGTGATTCCCGTGGAAAAAAAAAACCAAAACAACAACCAAAAACCAACCAAACAAAAAAAAAATCCAAGGAAAAAAAACAGGAAAAAAAATCAGGGGAAAAAAAAAA
>VZTM01027486.1:519560-562060 GCA_013400555.1 Jacana jacana
GAAGAAATGTGTTTAATCTAATAGCGGGCTTTTGCAAGAATTGTTGTAAAAAGAAATGGGGGGTNGAGAGGGAGGCAGCCTTTAGGGGAAAACGCCACGGATTTCCCGCAGCAGGGCTTGCAGAGAGATTCTATATTTTTAAAATGTGCCTGTACTCCATTCATACTGCTTAAGTGCTTAAATAAGGACAATAAATGTAAATAATTTACTGCTTTGCAAACAGAAAATTGGGCAGAAAAGTAATTTTGAATAGCAACTTGGCTCACTATACCCCGTGATTTGGTGCCCTGTAAAATGCATTTGACACTGCTGTTCATTAAGCCAGTGCTATTGAGCCTTCTTCACATTCATTAGTGATTAATTCAGACAGATATTTAACTTAATAAGGTAAGCAAATAAACAAAAAATCACTTTCTGTGCCTTAAGGTTTTTTGGCCCTCTAATTGGTTTTGTGCACTAATTATCAAGATTAACACCTTACACTTTTCTCAGTCCCTTACACTTAGAAATTCCCGGTGGAAAAAAGCAGCCGAGCTCGGGGGAATCCTGTAAGTGCAAGAGGTTAAGAGTTTGTCTTTTAAAAGCAAGATAAGCAGGAAAAAAAGAAAAAAAAAAGAAAAAAAAAAAAGGGATTCCAGGTCAATGTAGATAATAACAGGATGGGGAGGCAGGAGCTGGCACAGATGCATCCGCCGCCACGCTCCCGACTTTTCACGTGCACGAAGGAAAGGTTTCCAAGGGGCTGACTCGTGTTGCAGCATTTTCTAACAAATAACTGGAAGCTCTTTGCCTCCTCGCACCCGTCACAAACCCCCAAACCCAGCCGGGGATGAAGGGCTGGTGATGCACCCCCGCTGTAAATTTCACCCCCCCTCTTTATTTCCCCCCCCTGTATTATGAGTTAACCCCCAGCCTTCAGAAGTTTCTTTTTAACTCCTCTTCCCGCAGAAGGAAGGTGTTCTGCCAGTGCCAAGGCATTGTGATTTCCTCCAGTGTTTGTGGCAGGGACGTTGTTCCAGGCTGCTGCCTGAAATTCCCCACCCGCCCTGTGTCCTCACCTGGGGATCAGCTCAAGGAAACCTGTCCAGGAGAGCCCCAAAATCCCCCCACCTCATACAAAGTGTCCAAGTTCGTCCCTATCATGTCTTGGAAAATGCTGTATAAAGTCCTGAATCAGTGTTTCTTCCGGAAAACCTCTCCTACGTGCTTGAGATCAGCCCCCCTGGGCTGGCTCCTTACGGACGGTGGGGACGGTGGGCGTCTGCCTGGGAAAAGCCCCGAGAAGGGCCACAATTTAAAGTTTGCCTCCACCCCAGGCTCTCGAGTGGCTCAAACTCATTTTGGCCCAGCCGTCCTCGTTACAAGTCGTTGCTAATGAGGGTTTGTCACCACCCAATGCAATATTTATCACGTCGTATCCTGAAACAACCGGCGGCCTTCTCCCGCCCCGGGGAAGTCTCGCAGATCTACCTGGCTCCTGCCTGTCCCCCCCTCACTTCCCAGTAGGGATCTGGGGGTTTGCCTTCTTTTTTTTTTCTTTTTTTTTTTTTTCCTGTAGCATTTGTTTTTTGTTTTTTTTTTTTAAACTCCTTTTCCTTTAATTCTTTTCTTTCTTTAATGGGTGACTGGATAAATTCAGTGGTGGATTTTTGTGACACTGAAGCAGCAGATAAGTCTATGATGCACTCTAGCTATGTGGTTTAAAAATCCCTTACCATATGTTTTCTCACTGGAATGCCTCGTCTTGCAAAATTACAGGAACCGAAGCTTAAAAACACAATTAGGTAGTTTAAAATGAAATATTAAAGAAATACCACATATTTTCTGATGTGCCTGCCATGTTTTTTCCTTTCTTCCCCCCCCCTTTTTTTTTTCTTTCTTTTTCTTTCTTTTTTTTTCTTTTTCTTTTTTTTTTCTTTTTCTTCCTGTTTTTTTTTTTTGCTTTCTTTTGTATTGGTCTTTGAGTTGTTCAAGGAGCCCAACTGTATTCGATTGTTGTACTAATCATGCTCCACATTTTTCTGATTAGGTTATATAGGCTGTGGTTAAATTATAAATGAAAGAATGAACTACCAGAGTACTTGTCATAACAGTATCTTTTATGTTGTTACAGAAGATCAGGGAGGGGGGGGGGACAGGGGGAGGAATCAAAAAGGGCTTTATGTGATGAAGACTCTCCTTGCCTATTTTGTGTTCCTTATAGTATCTGTACAGACAAGTAACGCAATTTGTCGAAAGGTTTTTTTCTCGGGTAGTCTGAGAACTACAGCACAATATCTGTCCACTGAGAAAAATGTGAGAAAACCGAATACATAATACATAAAGATGCATATTGTCGTACAAACTATGTTCTGCACACAAACACACCCTTCTCCAACTCGGGTTTATTCCGTTGCCGTGCTATAAAGCAACCCAAACTGCTTTTTTTTTGCCTTGTGCCACACACGAAAAGAGTATTTCAGCATTTTAAGCGATGCCTCCCATCGTCCTACCCAGTGCACAGCACAAGCACAGACCAACGTGGGCCTGATGGTAGCACAGATTTCTGCTTCCATGATGTTATTTTAAGCCATCGGCTGTAAAACCGATTTTAGGGAGGGCTAGAACTGTAATGATTAAAGTACTTGACTGAAGGCTCACCTTCTCTCTGTGTTGAAGACACTGGTGGTTTAAGAATATATTTGATATTCCTGAAATTGAAGGTGCTGGTGGTTTAAGAATATATCTGATATTCCCGAAATTAACTATTACATTTTAAGCACTGCAGCATTTTAAGCTTGCTAGTTTGACACTTAAAACTATGGCTACTAGGAGAAAGGGGGTTTGGTGTTAAATATTATCCTCTTCTAAAATACATGATTATTTTTTTCCCAAAGTTTAGCCAGATGAAGCTGGGGGGTGGAGAGGGAGGCAAAGAGGGAACTCTGCAGAGTTAGGGTGTATCAACACCTTGCATTAAGCCACGCATTTCGCTATTTTCTGACGATTTCAAAGCAGAGCTGGGCTGCTCACCGGGTTTAAACACAAAGCAGACGCTATGCCCCGTGCAGAGAGTGCTCTGTGTACTTTATCACATTGGATAAATGGATCTTTAAAGATAAGAAGGTGGTGGGGGGGTTTCGATGAAAAAATCTGATGCAAGGCCATCGCCTTAATTGACGGGTCTCCAGTGCCGGGACGGGCGAGGGGCTCCGCGCGGTGGCCACCAACACGCGTCTCCTCTGTCAGACATGCCTGTGAGCCGTGCTTTTTGCACCCCTGCAACCAGCCTTCAGGGCTCTGGTTTTTTTTGGGGGCTTTATTGGATGAACTGTCAATGCTTTCCGGGATAACAAATCTTGTTTTATAGCACTTGGTGGAGTTTGGTTAGGGGCTACCTCTGAGCAACATGAACTTGGCCTTGCTGTGTGTCTTACACTAATACCTTCCCTCCTGTAAGGAATCAGGGTACTTGAGAAACAGCCTGCAGCCATACAGCTGATTATTTCACCAAATTTGCATCTTTTCAACAGTAATGGGGATGGCTTTCACAAATGCTCCCAGGCTCTAAATAGACGCTAAGCGGCTGTTTCTAGTTGCTTCCTTCCCTCTCCCCGCCTTGGGCGCTCGCCATGCACCCAGCCCCTGGGCCTGGGACCCGCAGGGCACCCTCCCGCTGGCACCCCAGCAGGAGAGATGCTCCCTCTCCCTTTGGAAGGGAGGACAGGGTGTTCCTCCAGGGGACACGAGTGCCCAGGGGTGTCCTTTGGAGGAGCTGAGCTCCCTTTCTGGGTTTCTGGTTTTTCTCCTTTCTTTTGGAAGGAGAGTAGCCAGGCGGCACTGGGGGTCTCCTGGGTGCCTGAGGATGGTGGATGGGGGACCTGGAAGGATGCACATCCCCAGGGATCTCTCTGTCATGTGCAGGGACTGAGGAGACCAGTTTGCTCCACAACAATGGCCTCCCAGGCAGGAATTTATCACTTTTTAATTATTATTATCGTATTTAGGAGACAAAAGGACTCAAAACATAGATTTTGTCTTAAAAAAACCCCACAAAATCCAAACATTCTTGTAAAATATGGTTGTGTTTCTGGCCTCCACATGTGTTATGGTGGTGGCCACCATAACCTGCTGTGCTCCTGGGGCTCCCAGTGCCTGGCAGAGGTTGCCTTCCTTTGCAGGTCATCAACGCCCTTAGTAGCCAAAGCCATCCAGGGAACCTTGTTTCTAACATTGTACATTTTGGTGCCAGAGGAGCATGGGTACCCCATTGGTTTCCAGGGGCAGAAGCCAACCTGAAACACCAACCTGGAATGGCAGCAAAGTGTTACGGAGGTGGTGGGGGTGTGGAGGGTCAATAAAGAAGGGGCTTCATTGCACTCTCACATCATGTGCACATTTTCCCCCTGAATAAATAAACCAAGTACGACTGAGGAAAGACAATTCAGTTGAAGATTCCTGCTATATTTCCATTTCTGCTACTTCACTGGAAACCTAAACTTTATTTTGCCTTTCTTTAAAATGGGTGCCTACCCCTGACTTCTTACAGATTGTTACCTTCTACGAGGAGGAACAGCTTGTTCCGCTGATGTGTGCACAGAGCTTTGAGTTTCAATGGCTTGTGTTGGGAGACTGCTGCAAACAGGATGCAACTGCTCCTGCTACATTGGCCACAGCTGCCCCGCTCTTTTCCATCAACCCTGTTATTTTTCAAGGATAGAGCGCAGGATCGGGGTGAAATCATGATAGAAAATCTCATATTCTTCTTTTGTTCCACCTCTAAATGCCAGTAGTGTCTGTCATGGGCTTCCCTTTCCCTGCATTTCCTAAGTCCAAAGCAGTGCCAGCCTGGTGAAATTTAAAACCTTCCCCCCAAACTACAGTAAAATATCAATACTGGTCTCTCTTAAAACCCACAGAAGGAAACTTAAGGATTAGAGTAAAGCCTTATTCTTAATTTATCTGTCGTGCATAAGCATTTCAGCACGTAAGGCTTCTCTGGAAAGATCACCCACAATTTGGAGCTTCTCTCCTTCGTTTAGGCACCTTGGAGCGAGTTAAAAGGCAGAGGAAACTCGCAGAACCATCGTGTCTAGTTGAGCACTCATTATAAAATGGATTACGGGTACAGTAAACCATAAAGACTGTTTTAGAGCCATTAAGGCTCAGCTTGTCACTGCTGACATGGACGCACTCTTACACCATATATCCCTGACATGTCAGGAGGTGCTTAGGGATGCTTTCATACATGTTTTATTGAAATGACAGGCTATAGCTTCTTTGGCTGCTGTGTATATGCACAGCTATATGCTAGAAATCCAAAAGGAACTCCACTCGAAGAGAGAGAAAAAAAAAATAATAAAGATCCTTACACACGTGTAATGAATGCCATCTTAAGTGATAAAGTTGTCGTCTGCGTTTTATTTTTAATGTGCCTTGTAATAGCATAATGGAATCACATTTATCCCTGGAATAAAACGTAGCTGAAATCAATGAGATTTACACAGAAGTGAATTCTGCAGTTGATAAAAGGCGAGTTCAAAACCAAAGCAATTTCGGATAAGAATGAAAAAAAAAAAGTGTAAAATCCTCAGCTTTCCCTTCTGAAAATGTCTTTCCATCTGTATGCAGATCAATTGTTTCTCCCAGGCTGAGCCTTTGACTTGTTAGGGCTTTTTGTCTTTCAGATCCAAGAAAAACTTTACATACAATTATGGTGCCTTGAAAATAAAAATTTTAAGTAGAAATACCAAGAGAGTCATAGCTGCAGAGATTCGGATCTCATAGACCTTGCAGGTCTACATTTCACATTCATTAAGTGTTTTGAACGCAGAAGGAATGCAGGATTTGGTCCTTCCCCTCCTTTTTTTCTAGGTGGTTATTCCACAAAAGTGATTTGGAACTTTTGGCACGTGTGAAACTGGTAAATTCCACAATTTGGTGGCAGATCTGAGATTAAACATGGGCTGTATATGTCCAGCAGAAGATACATGGCTGGAAGACTGATCCAAAAGCTGCCACCTTCCTCACTCTCTGGGTGCTGGGTACCAACCTACTTGTAGGGCCCCAGAGGTGATGATGGTGGCAAAGAAGTCCTGATGTGCAGAGCAGCAGAGGCTGGTTGGGGTGAGTTATTCTTCAGTGGTGGGGAAAATGTGGATTTGTTTCATTTTTACACGAGCTTCAGCTTGGAAACAGCCATGAGGGAGCGGTGATGGGAAACTGGGGACAGCAGAGCAGCAATGGGCACCATGGGGTCTTCCAGTGCCTGTGATGGGTTTGAGAAATGCAGAGAACAGTTTATCTGTAAAACAAATTACACATTTCCAATGTATTTGCAAAGTGCTGCTTCCTTCAATGTTCTGGAGCTTTCAAAATTTCACTAATTTTTAAAAAAAAACTCATCATGAAATGTGATTTCTCAGCAATCACGGGTTTGTGGACTTGGCCAATGTGTAGGATGGACAGACAGAGCTTCTCAGGCAGACCTTGGCTCTGCCAGGGCAGACCACGGTCTCTGCATGAAACCATGGTTGCCAGTAGCAGCAAGGAGATGCAATTTGGGTCAGAAACCCGTTGCAGGCTGGCAAGCGAGCTGGCACGGCAGCGTGCACGCTGGCCAAACGCATTTAGGCTGAGAGCAGGGTGAGTACGGCGGAGCTTAATTCACAAATAGTTCCTGAAACTGAAAAATAAATTTGGAGAGAAACTGTACAGGCCTGTGAAGGAGGGGGGGGAAGGGGAGAATCACAGTGAAAAACTTCAAATCATACGTTTTTCAGATGGGCAAGGGGCAAGGCTCACTGTTGGCTCCACAAACACCCCCAAACACACGTCGTCGCCCGGATACACGTGGTGGGAGCAGAGGCTTCTCCCTAGGAGCATCACTCCTGCGAGTGCTGTATGAATAATACCTCATTCCTCCTTCGGTGTGACTCTAAAATTGGCTTTGAGCATCACTGAAAATGCTAAAAACAATAACAGAGAGGAAGTGAGCCTGGCGGAGGCCGACAAGATGTTGGAGGAAAGCAGGACCGGCTGCTGGAGGCAGAAAGGTAAGAGTGAAATGGCTGCTGTGGGGCTGGTGTGATGGCAACATGTAAATCCCCCACCAGCCTTAAAAAATTATGGGCGAAGGCTGAGGAGTTCTGGAAAAGGTTCAAACAGCAATTTGAACTGTGCTTGAAAGCCAGAGGGGCCAGTAAAGTGGGAGACAAGCAGGACAATGGCAGGATCCAGGAGGGAGGGCTGGTGTGGGGTGCCGGCGAGGGATGGATGGAGACTGAGGGATTGGGGAAGGGCAGAGTGGGTTGGTGGGATGTGGGGCAGTGTCTTAGACCCATACCATGCCCATGGGCAGGTGAGGGAGGAGGGAAGAAGCTGGAGGCCATGGGGTGTTCATCTCCATGCAAGATGTGAGCCAGAAGGACAGGGGTTGGCATGGCTACTTCTGAACAAACTTGTGGTTGGTGGTATATCCATGGTGTCTCTGGGTAAAGAGACACCACCCACCCGCCCAAGAATTCAGATTGTGTCTCAGTTAAAAGAAATTAGTATTTTGGTGTGCAGGGAAGTAACAGGAAGGCAGGTGAAGAGCATCTGAGCACAATGGAGGCAGATTGAGAACACCTGCACAGGCCAGCCAAGCTCCAGCAGGAACAGATAAACCCTCCTCCTCCTGTATAGCCCAATTCCCTGCTAAAAGGTCTTGTTGCCCTGTGTCAGAGCTTCTGCAGGGCATTCCAAGTGGTTCAGGGGCTGCTGAGAAGTGGAGCATGAGCTTGTTAGAGCTGAGAGTTGGTGTGACCAGGAGGACTTCTGCATGGGTAGCTGAGTCTACCTGCAGCAGCCATGGAGCCAAGCCTTTCCTTGCCTTGGGGACACGACAAGAGGGACACCCTGCCCATGCATCCCTTTGGAGCAGGACCCACCACCTGCGCTCCCTGCAGTGGGCCACCAGCTGTTAGGAGACGTTTGTGGTCAAAGTCCTCACCTCTGCACTGGAGATAACGTGCTGTGGCTTGTGCTGCCACCACAGATGGACAGTGGAGGGTACAGACTGACCATTAGCCAGCTGGAATTACTGTGATCAGCAGATTGTCATCATCGGTAGGGGTTTGGCAGACTTTCTTGCACACGTGAGTATTAATTTGTGTTTATACTTTAAATGCTGCCCAGCAGTTACTGCTTTTCTGGGTGCTTTTGTGGTGCTGCGTGTCGGTTCAGTATTTCTCTGTGTGGCATCCCAGCTACAAGACTTTGCGAACGTGGAAATTTACTATAATTCACCCAAAATACAGAAATGCATATGAGGAAAAAAAAAATGCAGGATGCCATGTGGACCTGTGTGGCCAGAGGTTTAGTGTAATATCGATGAACTCTCTCACTACTGGGTATTTTAGCTCACTGTTAAAAAGTGACTCTCGCTCAGGTTCACCTCCGTGTCTGCATTTGCAATGCTGATTTTTAAGAGCTGCAGTGGTGAACAGCAGTTCACAATTTAAGCTCTGGAAACTCCTGGCTATTGATAACGTGAATTGATTTCAGCACAGAACGTTGAGTTTTAGAGGCCCTCAAACACTTAACATATTGAAAGACTTTTTTTGAACTTTGGTTTTTAAGCACGTCTGGTGTTAGGCTTGGGTTGTATCAGCTCCAGGGAACGGGGATGGGGATTTGCTGATGCTTCATGGAGCTTTTCCTGAGCAGCCACATCCAGACCAGGAGACTGGACAGGTCAGGGCATATATAGGAATTACCAGAGATGCAAGAACTTTTGCATGTTCTCAAGGAAAAGAGTAGAAATTTTGGCATGGTGGCCACTGATGGGAGATGTCACCTCATTATTTATGGATATACAATAACTGAATGATTTAGGTTGGAAGGGACCTTAAAGATCATCCAGTTCCAACCCCCTAGTAGACCAAGTTGCTCAAAGCCCCGTCCAGCCTGGCCTTGAGAAACTCCAGGGACAAGGTCTTGACTTCTCTGGGCAACGAGTGCATCACCACCCTCTTCCAGTTTGAAGCCATTACCCCTGGTTCTATCATGAATGCTCAAACAGGAATATCTATGGAAAAACCTACAACATGGTCAACAGGAATATCTGCAAAAGGCCCTTGAGGATTTGTGGGAGAAAGGGGCTGCTCCTGCTCTGCCCTCTTTAAAACATGAAAAGTGATTTTAAGTGAAGCAGGAACGTTTTCTGGGCAGGCAGTGGGTCAAGAAGTGGGTCTGGGGCAAGGACACCCCACTGCTTCCCCTGCTTGCCCCAGCATGGGCAGGGACCAGCAGGGAGCAGGCAACACTGCCTAATTACCATGTACCCGTCTTGTATTTACTTTAGAAATTGCTTCATGTTAATTAAATATGTTACTTTTTGAAATCTGCCTTTGCCACATTGAAATGCTCCGGTGTTTGTGATGAGCTCTAAATGAATGAGGAAGAAATGTTTGTGTTCAACGCTTTTATTTGTTTTTTGGCAAAATTCCTTGCATAAATTAATAGATTATATCGTTAGGCGTGAGTAGCTATGTAGTAGGGTACCCACAGATAATTTGAGTAAATAGCTAATAAGGTAAGTGCAGAGAGCTCTGTATCTGCACACATGCAGATATTCTATTTGAACTTAAAATACAATTACTTATCAAATGTCTCCATCAGGTCTTCGCTCTGTAAAAGAGCCTGTTGGTTACACAGAGGGGAAATGATCGCAGTCGCACAAGGCAACTCCAAACTGCTTTCTATATTTTGACTTGTACTTTTGACTCTTTCTTTCTCTGGTAACCCCATTATTTTTGTCCCTGCTCGGAGCTCTGACCTGTGCTACATGGAAAGTTTAGAGATGAAGTCATTTCTGGTTTGAGTTACTGGAGAGACCTTAATTCATCCAGCTGTGCCTGCTCAACAACAATTCCAGCATTCAGCATTGACAACACGCCATCAGTGAGAGAAATCAAACAGAAAAGGCAGCCAGTGTTGAAAGGAACACTTAAAAACTGCTCTCATTTGTAGAATTTAACATCATCAAAACACCAAATGTAAATATGAGCAGAAGGAAAAAGCTAAACTCATCAGTCAAGGTATTTCACCAATAAGGAGAATTTTTTTTTTGGAATGTTAATGAAAATCTCAAAGGAAATATCACTGAGCAGAAAGGTGCATCTTAAAGAAAAAGAAATTGCTGGATACTTTGCTCAAAAGGACCTTGCATTATAAAATACATGACGTGTTTCCTTTGTTGAATATGTGTTTAAACTCACGTTTCAGTAGTAAGAAAGAGAAAATTCCTGCAGTTCTAGTGGCGAGTACAAGCCAGAAACCCAGCTTTGCAGAGAGCAGCCATGTCTCAGGTCCAATGCGCTCAGAAATCAAAGTATTTTGGGATTTCTGAGAGCAGTTGTTCCCCTCAAAATAGTTATTTAAGCTGGGCTGTAATTAATAAGTGTTCATTTACCCCTTATTGCCTTTCCAAAAGAAAAAGTGGAGTACAAGATCTTTTGAGCAGAAAGGAGACAAAATATAGATCTAGGTAGTAATCAAGGGTGTAAAAATAGTTCCTCCTGGAAGTTCTTTCCCTTTCAATTGATAACATGTAAGAGAGAGGGGCTGAATTTTTCATCTCGTCCCCTCATTGCCTTAAATGAGGCTGCTGGTGTCTTTTGGTGAAGGTATTGGTGGTGATGTCCATCCAGAGTAGTTCCTGGGAGGTGCAGGAGATGCTCCTGCATCAAGCATTTCCACCTTCAGCTGGTATGAGACCATGTTTTTGTGGGAACAATAGCTGAGAGGGGGACAAAACCCCTCAGTTTGGTAATTTCAGCTATTGGTGCTGGGGCAAGAGTGACACCCTTGAGGGAGGGCTGGAAGGGACATCAATGGTGGGTTCCCTCAGACCTGTCACTTCATGGGGGTCCTTTGGTGTGAAAGGTGATTGCATGGGATTTCCAATCCCCACCCCCCCTCCCAGCTAGGGAGAAGCAGAGCTGGCTCTCTATTAATTGATCTCCTGAATATTCAAATATTAGTATTGCTTCAGCTTGTCAGCACTGGGAGGAAGTGGAGGTGGGTGCCTCTTCACTCATTCTCTGGTTTACGAGGTTTTTGGTGCGTTCTCCATAAATCTTGGTCCAGCAACAGGGGGTGGAATTTAATTTCAATCGCCCAATGAACAGATTTGTTCACTTCTCCTGTCTGAAAATGGCAGCTGGTATTAAAGCATAAGACTGGAGCAACGGAGCACACCCCAACACCTTCAGGCACTGGCTGATACGGTCGGGGGGTGGTGGTACTGGTGGCTTTACACCAGCGTTCCCAAACCAGCAGTGAAGAGAAGCTGGAGAAGAGTAGTCCTGGGGCTTACTGGGCAGAACCAGCCTGACCTGATGATTCTGAGCTTCTGTCTCCACTTTTCCAGCTAATTTTGCATCTTGCAGTTTACATTGACGCAGCTTTTCCAGACCAGGGATGCCCTCTAATGTGTTAAATAGACACGTGCTCTTAAGTGTCTCTGTTTTCACTTTAGATGTGGCATAAACACATTTCATTTGTTTAACTGCCTTTTAAGTAGAGAAAGAAGATTCTAGTAGTTGGACAGGCAAGAAAAATAGCGGTTGAGCATGCAAATCACTTCTTTTTCCCTTTAAACAATACATACTCTGCTGCCTGCATTTCCCCAAAGATACTGCTGCAGCTACACATGGTTGAAGTCTGGTTTACCCTTATATAAGGCAACGTGACAAATGATTTAGGGGGGAGTAATCTCTAATCAGCATAACTTCATACTGCACGGCGCAGAATTATTGTCAATTTAATTCTGTCTCCTCGACACAAAACTCTGAAGTGTTTCTTCCAGTTGAAGTTTTGTAGCTGAATAATAAATAAAAGAGGGTGCAGTACAAGTACTGCATAATGTAATTGTACCCTCTTTGTTCTTGTCAATCAGCTTTAACACAAGTTAAGTCGTCGTGGATGTCATCGTGATCATATTCATAGTAGATGGCTCGCAGTTTCGGTCGTCTGCTGCAGGAAAGTTCCTTTATTAAAGAGCCGAGCGGTGAAGGTTTCAGGTGCTTTATAAAACTTTGACTTCCCTCCTACTACAAGGCAAGAAAGCACAATAATGCATGCATGAATTGCCAATAAATCAAAGGCCTGCTTTTTTTTAATTCCTATTTTGACATGTACATACATAGCATTTTTAAGAGATAGCTCCAAGGTAGCTTTTCAGTCCTTGATCAGATCATGAATTTAATTAATTCAGTGTAGACATGTCATAGATTTAAACCCTTTAGAATTACATTTTTAATACAGATCTAACATTTAATGTCCTTTTTCATTTTTTTCCTGTGAAGTAAAACAAAATCCTTTAATACTCCAGTAGCAATTTTTTCCTCTTATTATGAGACTGTGGCTCCTTCCTAATTATGTGGCTGCAAATTATTTACTGTAGTTTTAAATTAAGGAAGGAGACAAGTAATCCAGTGTAAAAAACACTGTTCCAACTTCAAGAAGAAATGAGTGTATGTGTTTAATTTCTCTTTAGGCATACAGCTGTACAGTCACTGTATAATGGAAGGTTTGAGACAAAATGGTCCCCCACCACCTTACCTCCGTGTAATGCAATTTAGCTTCATTAAATTACTGGAGGGCCAGTTACTTAAGCAGAATATTGATTTTCAGTCTGGGCCATGTTTAACATAATTCTGCGTAGGCAACAGCTAATTCTGCATTTGAATCTGGCACCCTAATGGAATTACACGATGCGGCTGACCATGGGCAAGGCAGGGCTGGGCTGGGGGCTGCTGCTCCCCCCTGCCCACCCCACTGCCCTTAACCCCTTCCTCCTCTGTGCTCTGAAGGGCTGCCCTGACATATTTCTTGGTCTCTCACCCAGGGAGATGTAGCCCTGAGCTAGGTTTTGATACTGCAAAGTACCTGTGGGGATATTATACTTTTCCTCATCAACCTGTATCTCGGTCTATACAGCAACAGAGACAGTGTGGAATAAGGGTTTTCCTCCAGTTCCTACTGTATTATGAGCCTAACAATTAAAGGATGGAATTCACCTGCACTAAAACCTAGTAAAATGAACCAAATATTTGGCTGGAAACCATTTTCTTTACATTGCTGGCTTGAAAGCCAATCATTATTTTTATTTATTAATCTGTTTAATGATGTGATGCAGTTTACAAGCCATTGAATAATAATAATTTGAAATGGTTCCCTGTGAGTTATAGTTTGTTGGTGTCAGGATTTAAATGGGGGGAGGGAGAGATAGTGATTATCACCCACATTAATGGTGAGCATGGTGGAGGGGACGTGGTGCTCCCTCGGAGGGGCTGAGATTTGGAGTAACGGGCATTCACAGACCTCAGCCTCAAAAATCCCCTGTTCAGCAAAACCCTTTAAATTAACCAAAATAGCAAAACACTGAAATTAACAGATAGGACTTCAGCTGATGAGGGTTTTCATTTTTTTTTTTAAATTTAGCAGCTAAACTGTCCTCCTAGTTCTCAGACCCTGGAGACTAAAACATTTCATCCCTCCACAAGTACCAAACACTGTCCCTGCTTGTTTGGGAAATTTTGTGCAGAGTTGGGTTCATAAGAGAATTTTTTTTTTTTTTCCAGAAATTCTGCTGCATGGCAGAGAATAGCTTGAGGGCAGCTTAAAATGCTAGCGAGGAAGAGCCTCTGTTTTAAATGAACTTATCGTGGCCACACTTTTGTATGCATCTCGTGCTGCACTCAGCTCCCCAGGAATAAATTGATTTAAAAAGTTCTTGCTCTGGCATTGATGCTGCAAAGAATTGAGTTCATGCTTAACTTGAGCACCATGCCTTGTCTGGTTGTCTTCAGAGAATTTCCACAGCAGCTGTCAGAATTTCCATTGATTCAGATCATGGCCTGTACCCACCTGTGTTTGCCAAAATGGACCGCAGTTGCCATGTGGAAAGAAGGGTTGGTTTCAGTAGCCAGGAATGTGCTCCACCATGTCTAAATGCAGAAATTCTTTGCTGTGAGAGTGGTTAGAGCCTGGTCCAGGTTGCCCGGAGAAGCTGTGGCTGCCCCAAACGTGGAGAGATTCGAGGTCAGGTTGTACAGGGCTGGGAGCAACCTGGTCTGGTGGGAGGTGTCCCTGCCCAGGGCAGGGGGTTGGCAGGAATTGATCTTTAAGGTCCTTTCCAACCCAAACCACTCTATGATTCTGTATATAATGAGCAGATTTGGGAGAGGAAGGCAGGCAATCTTGTTTGTGGCTCTGCAGAGATGTTTGAAACTTGGTTTGGGTTGCAAGAGCTCAATTGGTTGGGCAAGTTGACCAGAGCCAGCTCTCGGAAGCGTGCCATGTGTTGTGAGCACCGAGACTGAATTTTGCTGTGGCTGAGAGCACGTTTAGGAGGAGGAATTTCAGCAAGTCTTTTAGAGGGATGTCAGCAAGTTTCATGTCTCACTGAAGAGAAGCTTTAAACTAGACTGGATAACTCTTCAAACACAATCAACATCTCCAAGCCTCACTGCGGCCACTGATTTTGATAGGTATGCCTGAGCAAAGCGTGTAAATGGAAAAGTGACATATAAGGCAGCTTGCAGAGGGTGTCTCACCTCGGGCAGCTCCCAGAGATGGGGGACAAACACAGGCAGGAGAGACATTGGCCCAGCTCTGCTCTACCAGACCCAGGGCAGCCTGAACCTGCACCGCACTCCCTGTGGCTCCCAGAGCACCTCCCTGGGGACCCCTGCGCAGCATCGTCCCAGAGCCAGTTGTGGTTTCCTGGCTTCGGTGGAGGCCTGAGGTTTCTCAGAGCCCGCTGCTGCTGTCATCAGAATGCAAATTACAGCTGGCCAGGGTGATGCTGCTCATGTTAATTCCTCAGGACTCTGCCTCTCACATGCTCTTTCCATTCTCCCTCGCACGTGCAGTGCTGCAGTTAGCTATTCTGTGAACCACCTCGGTGTTTCTGTCTGGGGCGGGGGGGGTAGGGCGGGAAATATGCAATATGCAAAACCAATTTGTCATTGGGAGTCAATAATTGGCATCAGGTGCATTACTTAGCATCCTGTCGCATATTTGGCATGTCAGCTGATTGATAACTCTGTGCTTTCTCGTGACATTGACCATAATTTGTTCCCTATCACATTTGCACACGTGGCCCCTACTCCTTTGTTACTTACTTTACACCCTGTATCTTTGCATTTCATAGGTGGTAGAGAAGAGCACTTCCTTCCTCATGCCTTGGCACTTCCCTTGATGTCATATTTCTGGTCCTGCCTGAAATGATGGTGTCAGCGATGAAACAGTCTGTTTGGATTAGATGTGATGAAAAGGAGAGGACAGGAGACACCCAGGGAAGCTGGCAATGGCAGAAGGTGAATGAAAGCAGTTAACCTAAATTCTTTCTCTCTTCAGACTGACCTTTTCCACCACTTTGCCACACCAATCTGGTGGCAAGAGGCTCCACTGATTTCACAGGAGCTACTAACAGCTAGGGGTGTTTGCCATTATATACAAGGTAGCAGAATCTGGCCATATATAATTAATACAAATATGTGCATAATTTAAAGCTGCCCCAGGAAAGCCTTAAATTACATGATAACCATGCAGACACTGGCCTAGGAAGGAAAACATGGGGAGTCTCTATTAGTGAAATTAATTATATGTAAGATTGTCTTCAATAACCATGTGGGAATGATTAAGTAATCAGTCAAATAAAAGATTTAATAACAAATTCCCTATCAATTATACAAGAACACCCAGTAAAAATTAAGTAAAAATTATTTTCAACACATTAATATTAACAGTTCTGAAAATATTATAACATAATTAAGTTTAATTTCTTGTAGCAAAACATACTCATACTAGCAAAATAAACAAGCCCCCAAATAGCATTTCCTGAGGAAACCCAACGTCAGGAGACGTGTGGTGGCACACAGAGTTTGGGGACGAGGCCAGCTCAGACCAGCACCAGCAGAATGTGAGATGGGCCTGCGGTGGTGGTGTCCAGCGTGTGGGTCACAGCTCCCTCTGTCCTGGTGTCCAGGCACTGAAAGGTAAAGAAAACAGACTGCCAAAACAGGGACAAAATAAGATGGAGGCCTGGAATAACTTAGAGTGCACCTAAGACTACTCCAAACACTGGTGCTGCATTCACTGTTTCTGATTTGGGCTTTTCTGGAGAACTTTTTGGGTCTGTATGCACCTTGTTTCTCTCTTCTGGCATTTATTCCTCCCATTGTTGAACCAATAACGTTCACTTTATCATTGCTATCACCCTCTGTGCCACTAGGGATGGGAATGTCTCATTTATTACAGCCTTCTAAGAGCTGGGTACCTATTTTAGGTGCTACATCTAAGCTATTTCTGTAGTTGATGGGGGGAAGGTATATTCCAGCCACTTCTTTAAAGGCAAAATTAATTGTCCTGTGAGGGTATCTTCTTCTCTTTACATTTTAGATGACCAGTTTTGGCTAGAAATCCACATTTTTAACGTGACTGAAGGGCAAGGTGAAAATACATCTGACAGCTTGGCCCAGAGCCTGCTGAAGTCAGAAACATTACAATAGTGGGATTTGATTTAAGCAGCCCATGCAACTGAGACCCAGCAACTTCTTGTGAGGTGCTTTGCACCAAGACCCCACCAAAATAGCCAATAGATGCTGCAGAAATTAGATTTTATTCCTACACAGCCATAAAAATAAAATTGTTAGAAATAATTCAGGGTTAAAGACTTAACTTTTCAAAGGAGGAAAAAAAAAAAGTTGTTTATAAAAAATGTGCTTACTAGGGACAGAGAAAGAAAATAATAAACACTTTAAAAGTCCTCCCCGGTATGTTTGACCAGTTCTTACAGCAATTGTAAAAGAGTACTTTCTGTGTTTCTCATAAAACCACATTTTTCTTTGCTTGTAGGATACAGCTATGTGAAAAAAGGAAAGGGAGTGAATATGTTCTTCTAGAATTACCAGTGTTTGTTCCCACGTCAGGGTTCTGGATACTGTGGTTTTTCCAAAACCAAACAAAACCCTGCTTTTCTCCAGTTACAGTGAATGGTAAATGGAAAGGAGTTGACATGTATTTGGACTTGCAGAATTGTATTTCTGTGCAATATTACCCAGGCAGAAGCTCAAGTCATAAATGTGCTTCCGAGTAAGAGTTAATTAGTAAAAATTGGGAGTTATACATGTGTTTTACGAAGTTGCTTTGAGGTCTGGAATCTTGAGAGTGCTATAATATTTTCAGCAAGTGTATATAGTTAAAATAATGTGGGGTTTCTTTCTTTTTTTTTTTTTTTTTTATCAAAATCTGAGAAATAACCTGCCAAACCAATCATTCTCTCCCCGGAGCCTCGCAGAAGGCCTGGATGTTAATTGCATTTAACCTAGAACAGCAGAGCTGCTTTTTTTTTATTTTTTTTTTTTCTTTATACAATAACTAATATGTAAACTACTGTTGCACTTTGAAATTACTTTCACTTAAATTCTATTATTGAAGCTCCACAGTGGAATATATCCAGGGTCCATTTCATTAAAAAAGACTAATTACACTGGAACCACGCAACGTACCCGCCAATCTTCCTAGGTATGACTGAAGAATGAGGGTTGGGGAGACACAGCTCACTTATTTGTCCCGGCATTCCTGGGAACGCCGTACGAGAGGCTGCAGCCGAGGCCAGCAATGGAATTCTGACAAGTAATGAAGGGACACTTCTTTCTTTTCCCCCATAATAGCAGGAATTCACATGGACTGGCTGACGGCTAAGGCAGGGGAAATACCTGTATAACTCCCATCCATAAAACAAAAATACAAGCAAGCAAAAGGCAGCGCGGCAGCACCAGACAGAAACACTTCCTTGGTGTGACGTGCTGATACTCTTTATATTTATTTATACAGACAACCTGAAAACTTCATAAATTTTTGGTGGGAGACTCCCAATAAAAATACACCTTGCATAACAAAAATATAAACTGGCAAGCTGATCCTGAGGCAGAGTGTAGGATAACAAACACGCAATATTCCCGTGGTACTCTGCCAATTGCCTCTGGGTTCGGAAATCAGAGGGGTTTGGAAATTTGGAGCCACAACCAGCAGCCCTGACCCCAGCATCCTCTAGCACAGATGCTCGGGGAGCAGCAGTGGGGAAGGACAAGGGAGTTCCTCTGGATTTTGCTGGTAGATCTACAGAAGCTTATATTTTTGAACTCTGATTTGGGATTTTTGGCAGCATTGGTGGGCGCTTGGGCAGGCTATGTGTAGGTTTGCACCAGTCATGCCCATGGGGATGACAATAGGGTAGACATTGCTTTGGCAGTTGACATCCAGTTTCTGCCTGAAATCTCACCCTATTTTTTGGAGGAGCTGCTTTGCTCACAGACATTCCTCCCAGATCTTTGGAAATGACCTGGTGGAGTGAGTCAAGTCCTTACCAATGCTGAAATACTTGTTGTGATTGGGGTTCTAAAATGGCAAAGAAGAGCACCAGTTCTACCAGAATCTGCTCAAGACTTTGACAGCTATTGTTTGCTACTTTGATTTTTCTGCTGATGTTTTTGATAGATAAATATCCATCCATTGGATATCCACTGATGGCAAACCATCATTGGGGTAAACAGATACATGCTGGGTGGAGAATGGGTTGAGACAGCCCTGAGGAAAAGGACTTGGGGTTGATGATCTTTAAGGTCCCTTCAAACCTAAACCATTCTCTGATTCTATGGAGCATAATAAGGGCATGTTATAGCATGCCTAAAAGTTTGCCAATGGGGTTGGACCGGGGGTGAGCACTGTTATTAACTCTCATGGCAACTGGTGGACCCTTGTCCAGGGTTTTACACTTGGAAGCTTCATATCTAGAGTGACAGTGGCAAAAACCCAGTCACTGGAGTGGGAAATATTCCTAGTTTGCATGTACAAATGCATGCATTGTTTTGGCCACCAAAAAAATAAGGAATATGCTTATAGAATCACTGCTCCCACCTGGTTCAGGAGGATGCTGTTCCTGGTCCCCTGGATTCCTTTGACAGGTTTTCCCAAGGATGATGGGTTTGCACCACAGAAATAAATTACCCTTTCTGCGTTCAAAGGGCTGGAGTCTGTGCTGGGGCTGGCCATTGCCCAGCCAGGGATCCTTGGAAAACAGTTAGGAAAAGAGATAAAAAAAAAAAAAGCAGGACTGAGGATGCCAGAATTGAAAATTCTGGGTCCAAGATGTGTCAGGGTTTGAAACCTGCAGCCTGGTTCTCTGTGCCACCCTCTTACCACCAGATCTCACAACGGGAGTGAGAATAATACTCAATTCTTCCGTCTCACACATTTATGCATCCATGAATTTGACATAAGAGCAATTTCAGTTCTTTTTTTTTTTTTTCCCCCATTGGGACAGTGAAAAATAAACACTTAGCACAAGAAGCAAGCCTATGAACATATATACAGTCAGCCTGGTCCTCGAGTAAGGTCCATTAAAACATTGCAAAAACATTGAAGTTCATAACACGATGGTTTGTATTTCATTAGTAAGGTGTTCCTGCCAAAAATGTGAGACCTTTATAACTTGTTGGCGCTGAAAGTACAACTGACCTTGTGCTGTACTGTAATAACTTCTTATTCTATAATCCATCTTCTCTAAACAGTTTTGTTTTGCCCTGAATGTACCAAGTCAGTGAGTTTAGGGGAGGAACTTTGCCTCTGGCCCTTGCAGAAGCTGCAGAGCCCATAGCCACCTTGTGCTGCATGGGGACATGGGCTGCCATGGCCAGGAGGGCAGGAAAATGGGCAACAAGCAAAAGAAGTTGAGTCTGCAATGGGGCTTGGGGATCAATACAACTGCAAGGAGAGTTTGTAGCAGGTTAGGTGGTTTGGCTCTGTGATGGGAGACCGTTGTCATGGATGGGGATGAGACATGGTGTCCTTCATGTAGAAGAGAACTCCAGAAAAATGAAATTTCTATTCTGTAGCATAAACTGAACTCCTAATACGGACTAAATCAGCTGCAAAACAGTGCACTCTTAAGATTTATGAGGCAAGGAGAATTCTTTCGGTATGTGTAAGAAGAGGGTACAGAGGAGTCCATGTCCTCCAGTAATACTACTACTACTAATACTAATAATAATGATGTTGTTTGCTGGAGGGAAGACAAAGGACTTTGGGATTTAAAATTCTTCTAACCCCCAGCATGCCAAGGGAGCTAAACCAGCAATTCCTATTCGCATAGTCTGGGCAAAACTTGTTATCTTGACAAGTGAAAGGACAGAAGATATTTTGTTAGTGGACCCCATTTTAAAAAATGCCTGTCTGGTGATCAACATAGTGGGACATAATATTATCTGAAGGCTATGAATGGTTTTTAAAGATGCCTTGGTGCATGCTGCACACGCTCTCAGCTCTATCTAAATAATCTGAATGTCCTGATTCATTGATTTGTGCATTATGCTCATAAAGACACTACATTTGAACTTGATATGAAATAAAAGGCTTTGGTCAGTCAATACTCTTCAAGAAAACACTTCAAAGATTTTATAAAAGGGTCACTGACCTGTACACTGAGATTGGACCTCAGTTGTCCAGGGAGAGACCTCTCCACACTTGGTCTTTGAACCTGCCCTCTCCCTCCTTCCCAGAGCACCGCACAAAGCAATAACTTATTACAAGTCAGTGTTTTCAACTGTGCATACAAGGAAAAACATCAAAACAACGCAGCTGAAAATAATCCCCTTTAGAGATGAGATTATGTTTTATTGTTTCTTTTACCAGGTGTACAGTGCTCAATATTTAGAATGATTGCTCTGAATATACAGGTTTAGTAGGCTCGTCTTTGCCTGTCTCACGTGCTTAGCAAGAGAGGAGCCCATTCTGGGCCATATTTCTCAGGAATTTAGCTTTCTTCAAAAAATGAGCTTAGATTTTAAATATCTATATTTCAAGCAGAGCCAGCAAGTGACAAACAAGTCACATGTTGGCCTTTGCTAGCCATTCCCATGTTTGCCTTCATCCCTCAAAGGTTTTGGGGTAATATTTTTGAATCTGAATTGTATTTACTTTGAATGTATTTTTGAATCCTCCTCACCAGGTGTTACCCCAGACTTGGTTGAAAACATCTCTGACCTCCTGCCCTCCCAAAATCCCTCTTGGGAAGAGCCGTGCCAGTTCAGCCACCCTCATCTTTGGCACCACAGCATGTGCTTTGGGGTGGCTGAAGTAGAGGTCAAAATCCTCCAGCCCAAGTCCTTTTTTTTTTTTCTTAAAATATACCTCAACCAAGGACACAAAACCAAACCAAACCAAAAAACAAAACAAACAAAGCCTCAAGCCAAGACACAAAACCAAACCAAAACAAAAAACAAAACAAGCAAAACAACAACAACAACAACAAGGTGAATTGCAGAGATTTTACTAGGTCACACCAATTGACAGCTTGATCCTGCTCTGGGGTAACTGAAAAGGTACATCAGAAAGATGTAAGGCCATAATGTTCTTTCTGCCCAAGCCTGTACGGTCCCTGCTCTGTATTGACTCGGGCGGTGGTGGCCTCCTTCAGTGAGACATTTGTACACAGCCAAAATTTAGGGGCACTGCTGAGACAAAGGAGTTTGTTTGTAATCAGAATTCCCTTCATGAAGACCGTGATTTATAGACATTTCTAAAAGCAGAAGGACTCCGTGCCATTATTTAAAAGGCTACGCTGCTCAGAGTTATTTATAAATACCAATACAAGAGAAACAGTTTCTAACTTCAGGCAGAAAGATCCTATTCATCATCTAATTCAGCAGGAAAATAACAGATCTGTGGGAAGTGGCAGCGAAAGGATAGCATATTGATGCAGAATCGCGCCGAGATAAAACAAGTGGCGTTTTCCTCTTCGGAAATCAAATTGCAAAATGGAAGATGAGTAGAAATAAAGAGCCAATCGTCCCAACACCATTTTTTTTTTCCTGGTCAAACCATGCAAAAAAAAACCCCTAAAACTCACAATGGAGTAACTTCCATTTTAGATCAGTTTCTCCTCCTCTCGCATGGTCTATTTATTTTTATTGGTTTGTTTCTCATTAAATCCTTCAATTACTCTGCAGTGTAAAATGGTGAAATTATTGGCATGTGCCACTTTCATCATGTATTTGAGTTTGCTTATTACACTTGCAGAAAATGCTTGAATGGTATTAGGCTCTGCTGTGGATTGAGACAGAGTTAATAAATATTATTTGGTGTTTTTTCCCTGAGAAGCACTGCTTTTCTTGATTGTTTTTTACAGTTGGATTGGGAATATTGATTTATTCACCACTGTTACAATAATTGTATACAAGGAACAAAAAATGCAGAGGTAACATTTCATCAGCTCAAACAGATTAATTAGTTGTAGTAGATTAGGCACAGTGTTACACAGAAAGATTTGCATTTAGAGGAAGAAAAAAGTTCTTTTTTAATCTTAAAAAAGGCAAGAGAATTTAATAGAGATGTGATACACTGAGCTGCTTGGCTTATTATTCAATCAGTGTTTCCAAATGAGTATTAAAGGGCAACTTTAAATATCAACTCTTCTTTCTAAAATAAAAAATGCAGTGTAATTGTTGAATGCAGGGTAGGGGGAGATCCCTGTTTATCATACTTGCATAAGAAAAGTTAACTTGGTTTTGCACCCTAAATTTAAAATTGTACAGAAATTCTAAATCAGTGTATTACAGAAGCACAGGAATTTTAATTTCCGAATTTGCTCTCGTGTATTCTGTCTGCTCGGACGTAAAGGTGGTGTTTATATTTTTCCTCTTTGTGCACAGAATTAAGGAGAAGCTGTGAAGAGGTAAATATTACTATCTTTTGTATGAGGTTAGCTTGGCCGTGATACTGAAAATTATTCATTAAAGGTTATGAGGCATTAACAAGAGTTTAAAAAGTGTCCTGGTTGTTCCCTATTTGACCCCTTTCTGCAGGGAATTGAAATTTCCCAGTGCTCTGGACCACTGACACCACGAGGGTAATTAAGCAATTTCCCCCAAGGTTTCAAGTTTTAACATCTTTCAGTATTGAAATAGAGAAGAAAAACATTTTTTATCACTCTCACATTCTATAGAAATCTACAGAGAGCTACACAATGGGCCTTGCCTGACATGCTGATTTTCTTTTTAAACCATCTGTTAAATCATCCTGGCTTGCAACATATTAGACATTATAAATGCCCCTAATTTTTCAAAGCAGTGCACAAGGATTCAGCTGCTTGACTTTCAGTTTCTGCCGTGCTATCCCACCCCAGCCATTGAGAGACATTAAACACACAGAGCCGGTTTCACAGCTCGGCTAATGCTGCTTTTTTGTCAGCCTGGCAATGCGGAGCATCTTTCAATCTGGCTTAAAGGGCCACTGGAGGGATGCTCCACTGTCACAGCATCCTTGAGCGGCACAGGGATGCCATGGCGTGCCCTCAGCTCCACTCCTGGCCCCGTTCTTGCTGGTGGCCATGCAGACCACAGAGCGCTTTGTCCCAGTTGTCCTGGATCCCTGTGGTCCCGGGTTGTGGCTGCTCTGGGGCTTGAGGCAGCAAGGACCTTCTCCTGCCTTTTGGGAGCACCCCGGGGAACTTTCATCCCAGTCTAGGAGGAAAACCAAAATCTGTTAAATTGTGTTTGCAGCCGGTGCCTGGTGGGGGATTGGAGATCTGGCCCCTGGGATGGATGAGAGCCATCCCGCAGGGCTGCATGCCCCGCACTGGGATCGTGCAGGAGCCGCGGTGCGGGAAGGATGCTTGGGGCACCCTGTGTCCCCTGACAGTGGGAGCAGGAGCGCGGTGCCAGTCCCTTCCCACTCCAGTATATTCATCTTCTTTCAAATGCTCCAACTCTGGGTCTTCATCCCAATGAATTTACCCTTCATGAGAATTATAAACTGCTGATTTTCCACCACATGCTGCCCATGCCGGGATGCTCAGGGAGGAAGGTAGGAGCTGCCCTCAGCATCCTTCCTCCCTGGCCGGCGGGTACCGCTTCCTAATGCGGCATCGCAGCTTAATCTTGAGAAGTGGTGCAGCCTTAGATCACAAATTAAAGGCCTTGTCAATAGTGGGAGACATTAAAAAAAGAAAAAAAAAAAGGTCAAGGAAGGTTAGGCTTTATCTATAAAACCGCTGGCAGTATTCCCCTTAATCTGCCGCACGGCACACGCTGTTTTGCAGAATGAAATGAAAATGAAATCAGTGCATGCTGATTTCTTTGCCACATACCCTCAAGGATCCCAAGGAAGGATTGATGTAATGATTTCAATGAAGTCCTGCTCAAAAAAAAAAAGAAAAAAAAAATAGAAAAAGAATAACCCCTCTGTTTGGGGGTGCTCAGCTGCGGTCAGCAGCAGCCACTTGGTGTGTTCTGGGCGCTGCCGGGGCACCCGAAGGCCTTGGGGTGATAAAGGAAAATCTCCTTGCTGTGCTGCTTTAGCAAAGGATACCGTGCTTCTAAAAGTGAGAAACCCGGGGTACGACCACGAATTTGAAAGTCTGTGGGTGTTTCAACGGATGGACTCCCATTACCCACCCGAGGGCGGCAGCCTTGCAAGCGGATGAAAAAATGCAGTCCTGCTTGCTCCAGGTTCTGTGGCTCAAACTGACTTGATTTTTGCCCCAAATGTGTAGCCTCTGCCCCTGGGTCTGTGACCCCTGGCATTTCATCAACAGGGGAAAAAAGGAATTCAGGGGAATTGTGCAGCAAAGGAAATGAATAATAATCCTCGCTTCCTCCTCCATGTGATGGATTTATAAACTTTTTGCCAAAAGTTTGTTGCATCCCACTGTATTTAACCTTCAGATGTGTCTCTCTACTAGACAAGGAACAAAATATTCCAGCTGCTATGAAAGATAATCATTAAGGTGATCTAACTCCGAAGATCAATAACATCTCTACAGGATGGAGAGAAACCCATCATCCAGGCTTTCTGTGATATCTTCTGCCTCATTAAAAATCATATTAAAAGATCCTGTTCAGGTAAAGGGGGATCTGATAATTTCTTCAATATTGTGGAGCAAGATTTATTAAACATTTATTCATCTGAAAAACACTTGGATGAAATAACTGCAGAATAATGAGGAGGTTAATATTTGTTTAGGTTTATTTAGGCAATATTTATCACTAATTACAGTAACTAGGAAAGGACTTTTTGCATGTTCAGCAGAAAAATTATTTATTTAAGAAAATTTATGAAAAATGTTCATAGTTTGCCATGTATATAACTCAATTACATTTTAACTGAAGGTTACTTTGTCAGACATGCAGGTCCCCCATTTCTGGGTTGTTAACGGCATCTTCCAACCTGCTCACACGGGGTCACCGGCAGGAGACACCATAATTTTTTGCAAGAATGACCAAGACCTGATTCTCCAGCCTTTTGAAAGGGACACAGCAGTTTGAGGTCCAGGAAATACAATCATAATGTTGTCTTCTGCAGGGAAATGGTACATCAAGTTGCTACTGTTTTCTATGACATCTTTGACTGCTTTTTTTGGTAAGCTGCTGTAGACTGGGGTGGTTTGTTGACCCAAGAGAAGTTTGCTCCATGGGACTGACTTTTGATTAAAAGAGATATTAATGGTAGAAGGGGATGAGGAAAGATTGATGCACTCAAATAAAGCAGGAAGAGCCAAATCTTGCAGCCAAGAATTGGCTTTGCACTTAGAAAAATCACCTGTCTTAACAATTTCTGCTCCTGATATACCACCATAGCTAAATCTGGCAACTGAAAAATAGTTAAAATATAAATAGTATCAAGAAAAAGGCGTCTGTGGTTCTGAAATACTCAGTGAGCAGTTTTGCTTTCAAAATCAATGACATTTTTACCTAATTGCTTTTCAAAGCAGGCTAGGTTTTCGATTGAATCTTGTGCAGGGACACAAGGCTGTAGCTGCTTTTCCAGCTAATCAAGTGTTAACACTTAAGACAGAGGAAAATATTGTATTTCATTTCTACATCTTCTTTGTTCGTGACATAGCTATAAAATTTCTGCTTTTTCAGCCTTACAACTCTTGCAGCCTTTGGATCTTTTTGCACCTGTGAAGGTGTTTACTCAGCTATGAACACAATTATGACATGCAATAACAGTTGCCTTTCAAATAAGCATCTGGAAAACCAGGGGTAGTGTTGATTCAGACAGTGGCAGAATTTGGAAAGACTGTTAATGATAAGAATTCTAATTTCTTTTCCTATCACACACAGACAGACAGACAGACAGAGCAAGCTGTTTAACACCAGACGGTTTTTAAAGCAATGGAAGTACAGGCCCAACAAGTGGTATGCAAATACTCTTTATTTTCATTTATTAACACAGCTTCCTTCTGGTATGTACACACAATGACTGCTATTCATGTATAAGCTCACTTATAACAATTTCAGAACTGTACTCCTGCCAGATTTATATCTTCATCCTGCTGTAATGTCAGAGACTAAATGCTTCAAGGAATGCAGTTTATATCAAGGTCCCTAAATATTCAGAGAATCTTTCTGGTGGATTTTAGGTATTTTTAGTTCATGTCAGTAATTTAAATGGCCGTAGTGTTTGGAAGCACATGTCTGGACAGCAGACACCCGGAAGGTCTTTCATCCCATGGCAGGTTGTCTCACCAAATGGAGACCTTGTCCAGGAGAACACCAGGAACAGGGCAGGATGTCCCACCATGAGGGGACTTTGCCCTGGAGAGCAGCTGGGACAGGGCAGGCTGTCCCACCATGAGGGAAAAGTGTTCTGGAAAGTGGCAGGCACAGGGCAGGCTGTCCCACCATAAGGAGACCTTGTCCCGGAGAGCAGCAGGTACAGGGCTCTGATCTGAACACTCCTCCAGGAAGCCCCAGTAACCTTCTTGGAAAAGGATGTCCCTCTAGACCTGCTCCATGTGTCAAGTGGAGGGTTCAGAAGGGTGTCAGCAGCCTGCCCAACGCATCACTCTGCATCGCTGCCAGTTTTTCTGGCTGGAAAGAAAGGATGCTCATTGGTGGCATGAGAGACATGTCAGTCCAAAAGACAATCAAACCACGGTGCATAATAAGACTGTAAATATCTGTATTCTTTTGCAAATCCTGCAAACTTAGAAATGGCCTGCTTCAAGGAAGGGCAGCAGATGCCCTTCACACCCATCCTTATACCCAGCATTGTACAGGCAGCAGTTTGAGGAAATACCTTGGCTGTCCACTTAGAGAGCGGCAGGAATGTGTCTCCGATTGATGTCCCTGCTGTGGAGCAGATCTCAATAGAGTAGTTGCTTCCAAGGACAGGTAAAGCAGCACAAACAGCAGGGACTGAGCAAATTTTTCTGTGTCCTAAACACTCAGGGCTCGGCTGAGATGGCAACACACATGGTGACAAGCCCCTGTGCATGTGAGATCATAAGTGAATTCCCTAGAATTACTTCGAAAAAAAAAAAAAAGAAAAAAGGAAAGAGAAAATCACAAAATTTCAAAAGAATTAAAAGAGAAGAAGAATAGACATTGGTTCGTAAAGCAACCGTGAAGAAGATTTAAAAATACAGAGAGGAGTTTTGCCCAGCTGTGTGGGATAAAACTGTAAGTTCAGCAGAACAGAGCAAAGCTGATATGGAATAGTTTTAAATGTCTTTTCCCTCATAACTAGATTATTCAGTACAATGTCATTTGCTGCCACTGACATTTTCTTTAAAGTCATAAAGGCCTACATAGTAATAAAAGGGCTCAGAATAAAATTAGGAATATCATGTATAAATTATCTTTAACCTTAGCTTCATTTGGACTGTGACTTTTTAGACCTGATCAATTTTCATGAAACTATCCACATAAAACTGTGAAAAAATATTTGATCCTTGGCTCTCATAAAGCTCCTGTAACAAGCCTGGTGCTTTCTGGATACTTAATAGTGCTGTTGGTGTCTGTCTCTGTGGGCAATTCTATAAAACCGAGGATAATATCTGAGATTTAATGCAATTTCTCAGAGCATTGTTATGGAAAACATCTACCCAGATATGTGCATTTTATGTCGTTTGTACATAGCACATAGTTACCAAATTCCCTGCTTAGTTTGAAAAAGGGTGCAGACAATTTCAGGTGTGGTTTTTCTCCTCCCTATTTCTGAAAAACAAGCTCTTGGGACATTTTTAAGGTTCATTTTCCAGTGCGTCCCCTCTAACAGTATTGAACTTGTGGTAGCAAAAGGCAGTTCCTGGTGTGCTCTGTAAATGAGAATGGATATTGAATCACTCAGCGTGTCGGATATTTTAAGGAAAAGACTTTTATACTCACATTGTGTAGCTCTGTGTTGCTTTTAGGAATATTTAATAAACACCACCATGCACTCCAGAGGCACCTGGAGGAGGGGCAGAGGCAGGTTTGAACTACAGGGCGATGTTTGTCCTCTTCCTCATGGGGAATTTGTCACCAAAATACCCTGTCAGCCAAAATCTGTGCTCAGTGGTAGTGGATGAGAAGGTTAATCATGGCCCAAGGAAATAATAAAACTTAAGTTTTGGTTGAACTATGTATTTTAATTAGCAGCACAGTGAAAAGTGCCAAGTGGCTCCTCAATGCCCTGATGTTTACCAGGTGTGGGGGGGTGAAGACAGGACTTTCCAGGAGAAAGAATTGGTGAGTCGTGATTTCTTTGACCTCTAATGAGGTATTAATGTGTTTTAGGAATATAAGGAGTGGTACCAGCTGGGTATGGTTGGCTGCTCATGTGTGCCAAGGTGGGTGCTTGCTTTGGGAGAGGTTCAGGGTGGCTGCAAACTAGAGGGGAGCATCAAGACTCCCTTGCCTGGTGGGGATGCAGAAGAGAGCTGTTTAGCTGGTATCCATCCCAAAATCACAGAGGCTCCCTGGCTCTCTCTGCCCTGTAAGCCTGGATGGACACAGATTCGATCTGAACAGAGGCAGGTTTGCTCCCGAAGAAAGTAAAGCTGCTTTCAACTTTGTGTTTCAAGGTGCAAGTAGGTAAAAATGCTCCCTTCAAGGGAGGTTCTGGATTAATGTCCTCCTGATCCATGGTGTTTTCTGCTGCCTGCTGGTCACCCTAATACTACCTGCTTTCTGCTCTAAAATGAGAGTTAATCAAGAGCTGGATTTTGAGGTGTCCAGGTTAACCTTTTCTCACATGTGCCATATTTTATGTGCTAATAGAAATTCCTGTGAGTGGTGTATTTGGAGAGCCTGACAGCAGGATAAAAGCCGAGCACTGCTGTTTATTTCCTGGAAAAGAGATTTCTAACAGAAGTGAGGGGGGGAGGAAGCACATAAAGGAAATTAATTTCTTATATTTCTAGGTAACAAATAGTAATCATGTGTGGTTTTAAATCTCTCAGAAGTCTGTCATGCTTTACCACATATTCCTGTTCAGAGCAAGGCACAGTGTTGTGGCTGAAGGACTGACCTCAGTCTGAAGTGATTGTCTTCCCTGGTACTTTGTCCTGTGTGGTCACGGGCGAAGCACTTCAATCTTGCTTTGCTTCAACCTGGGAACTGGGAGCAGTGCACCCCACTTTGCTGCTGAGCAGGCCTGGGCTTATTAATGATAGCAAATTCTCTGGTGTTATAGAGATGTGGGCATAAAAGGACATAAAAAAATGGACCAAAGAAGGATGGAGGGGAGGAAGGGAGGCTTTTCCCCACAAGGTGTGTGTGTTGTGGTGTGATTTCACCTGTACAGGGTGGGATCGCTTATTGTGATTGTATCATGATATTAATGGGTTAATGTACACTGGCTGTGATGAAGACAGGCTCCTGTCTGTGTATCAAATGTCCTGTTTCTCCTCATTCACTTGATAGCTCGACAATGGGTAATGGATTTAAACTGAACGAGGGGAAATTTAGGTTAGTCATTTGGAAGAACTTCTTTGGTGTGAGGGTGGTGAGAGCCTGGCCCAGGTTGCCCAGAGAAGCTGTGGCTGCCTCAGCCCTGGAGGAGTTCAAGGGCGGGTTGGAGGGGGCTCGAAGCAACGTGGTCTGGTGGGAGGTGTCCCTGCCCAGGGCAAGGGGGTTGCAACTCTAGATGGTCCTTAAGCTCCGTTCTGACCCAAACCATTCTGTGATTCAGCAGGGGTCAGAAAATAAGGCTTTCTGCCCACCGCTAACCAGCAGAGAGCAAAACGGCTCTACAGCAATGGATCTGCCTTCTGGGGGGCTGGAGCAAACTCATCCCATCACCAGATTGAGCTCAGCCGAAAGATGTGGGTTTTCCCTTATAGTTTGAAGCCCCTTAAATCACTGATACATTTGCATGGCAGCCCTTGAATGTAGATACACGACTACATTGAGATGGAGTGTGTGAACATATGTTTACATTGCTGCTAGCTTTGAACTATAAGTTCTGCTGCATATTAATGGCAAATTTATGCATGGTAATTTAGCGAGCATGAGTCATTTATCTAATAAAATGTTAATTACTAGTTACTAGGTATATTTATTTACAAATTGCTATGGAAGATACAATGGAAATTTCATCCTTTGGCCTTTTTTCAAGGAGAAGTTCTCCACCCTTCTTCTGAATGAAATTACTATTTATTTTTTTCCATGAAAGGGACTTAGAGAATGACGTGGAGTTGGACCTGTGCCGTTGTACACTGCTTCATGCTATGCTGCACAAGTGTAAGCTGTGTTCTAGCTCCTCTGCATCTCAAAATACAGTGTGAGAACTTCTCAAAGATAAAAGTCCTCCCACGGCATCTGATCATTTGAAACGGGTTTAGGAATCTTATACAAAACTTGTAAGAGGGAGTTAACAGGCCCTAATAGCTGCCTTTTTTCTTCTTTTTTTTTTTTTTTTTTTTTTTCCATGCAATGGTCTTGGATAAAGGGAATTAGACACTCAACTTCCTAAAGGGCTTTACAGGATCTACTGCAGTTTTATGGCACGGGGAGGTCAGAAATCGTGGCTTAGGCTCCCAAGGGCTGCACACCCTGTGTTTACTGGAAATCCTGCTCAGGGAGGGGGTTTCTGGGATGGAGATTTTGAGACAGGCAGGAGGTGTGAAAGGGGAGGTGTGTGGGAACTGTAGATCTGCAACTTTATACACCTCAGGCTCGTTTTCCCCTGCTACGGTGTTGCTCTGGCCCTGAGGTACCCTGGAGACAGGGATTTAGGATTGTGTTTCTGTTTCCAGGGACCTCTCAAATTTAAAAGTAATTTAATAATTTAAAAGTAGCAGCCTTTTTAGGTTTCCCAGATGAAAATCAGCCACTGTCCAAAGGAAATCCTCTGATTTTGGGGGAATACATCAAGAAGAATCATGACCTTTTCTAAACGTTGCAATGCAAATGCACATTTTAAAGGAAATCCTGCATCCAGAGTAGCAGAATTATTGCAGCAGGATGAAATCTTTCATGTTTTATAGTATTGGTCCAACAGCATTATAACCTCAGCTTCTCCAGAAGACTTTAAATTCCCATTTTCATAAAAATGTTGCTGCATTTTGAGTTTTCAATGGGACATTGGATGGCAGTTGCTGACCGTTACGGATGAGCTACTCTTTGCATGTTGCTGTCGCATTTGTAGAGGTTTAACTTGCAAAATGTTCAGCACTTAAAGGATCTCACTGGCTGCGTAATAAGATGATTCAGCCTGGTGAAATATTGCTTTGGCAAGTGTAACCCTTTTTATTATGACCCTTCTTATTGCTGGCATCGTGTTGCTCAAAGTAGAGCTGCAGGAGTAGATGGAACTATTTCGTCCCAGCAATGTGATATTTTGGTCAGTTGTGATCTCCTTTCTGTTTCCCCCCACACCCCCATTTATTTTTTTTTCCCTTCAGTGCCTGTGTCACCTTTAACTAATGTACTGTGCCTCTTAATGTGCACCCAGGGTCTTGTGAAAACACTGGGAAAAAGTGCTTATCCGTGGTAGTTTGGATGGAGTTTAATGCGGTGGCACGAGCCAAGCGCTGTCCCAACTTCCGTGAGTGCTTTCTGGGTCCCGGTGTGATCCCAGGCAGGGGTCTGGGGCATCTCTCACACACGCTTTGGCACTCTGAGTGCTTACACGGTGGGTTTGGGGCACGGTGTGATTTGGGGTGTGCATACGGTGGTCGTGCTCTTTGCGAACGCTTCTGAGCAGCAAAGAGAATCGAGCAGAAAAAAGGTTTCCGGAGGCGGTGAAAATTATACACAAATGCATGAGCCTGGCCAGCAAAGCTTATGATGTTCAAAAGGCTTGAGCCTGTTGAATTTCATAAGTTGTCTCTGTTCAGGGTAAATATTTTATCTATGCACATACATATATGGCATAGAAAAAAAAATTTGGGATTGGAAAGAGATCTGCCTTAACAAAAATAGTTATTTTTATGTGGTCTTGTTCCTTGCTTACTGGAAGAAGATCTGTGTTACAAGAAAATGCATAGTTTCTGTTGAAAACAAATCTCCCAGCACATCCTGCGTTCAGGCTCTTTTCCCTGCCTGTTGTATACTGCAAGTACTGTGATCTCAGTGTCCTAAAAAAATAAAAAAAAGGAAAAAAAAAAAAACCACCCAACCGATGTGGGAGCCTAAGCCTCTGCATTTTCCTTTAACACAGGCAGGGTTTCGGAAATTAGAGTGTCCTCACTGGGCTTCAGATATAGTAGAGGGTAAAAGATTTCAAAGGCAGTTTTAATGAAAGAGAAATACTGAAAGAAAGAACACAGAGACCAGCGACACTATAGTTCTGCTAAATTTTACATTTAAACTAAGAGGCTAATCATAATTTATTCTGTCAAAGAAATGACCTATAAGTAAAGAAGACAAAATATGACTTGATGATTAAAGACTTCAAGAAATATTCTCTATAGTTATGTCAGTACTGCATGTTACTCTATACGTAATCTAAAGCACTGTTTGAAATTTCTCCTAATTATATTTGGAGCCCGGACCATAACGTCCTTGGGGAGATGTTTAGAGCGTTGCAGTGATGTGGCAGCTTCCCTGTGCCGCCACTTCTGACGGCATTTCTGGGTTAAAAATGCCTTTTTAAACACTTTTGGCTCTGGGAAGCAGTGAAGGCTGGGTGAGGTAGGGTTTCTTACAGGTGACTGGGAAAGAACAGGAACATCCTGGTGGAGGATCGGGAGGCTGCGTTCATTTGGGGCTTCTTTTCTCTTGCTTGAAAAAGTCATGGCTTGGAAGAGTACGGGGCTGGTTTGTTCATTTCTGTATTTACAATCACACTTCAGTATGGAATACCAAATTATTTTTTCCCCTCTAGTAATTTGAAAGGGAAATGTAAATAATCTTGCTTTTTCCTTAATTAAAACAATTAAGAAGAGAATAATTTTGGTCCATAGGTGTTCTTGTAGAGTGATCTAGTAAATACTGTATTTAGATTTTAGGCTCTTTGTACAGAAGACAGTCATAATACACTTATTTTTATTCTTATGGGACCGTTCTGAGGACAAAAAAAACCCAACACAAAACATAGAAAGTAATGAAAAATCCTTTTCCAAGCAAATTCATTTATCTTGCTTTAATTCCATGCAGGGTGTTCTGCCCTTATGGGACATGAGAACTAACCTGCAAGTACTTCAGATTTTTGCTCTCCATGCCCTTTCTACTGAAGGCATGAAGCTGCTGCCACTGATCTCCACCGAGAAAGAGGAGGAGTTGGAGGATGATGTGAAGGTTCAGCAATCTGAATGCCTCAAAAACTCTTATACTGAAGTGATCTCTTGCACCAAGTCCTGGAGATGCTCTCAGGAAGATTAGTTTTTCTTTGGAAGAGTAACTTGTCTTCAAGGTGTTCTGCAGGTGCTGAGTTTACTTGATATGCTTTGGTTTGTTTATTTTAATTAGGTGTTTGGGTTTTGGGTTTGTTTTGTTTTGTTCTTCTTCTCCAAAACTCAAAATCACACAAACCCTGAATGCTCCCCCCACTTGTGTTTGTATCTCACGTTTGAAAAACATAAATAACAGGTGTTCCAAAAAAAATAGAGTTGTTTTACTGTATGCCAGCAGATTCCCTCTGTTCATCGGTACCAAGTTTTCAGCAGGTCCACTCCTGCAGTTCTCAAACTGAAATCAACACTTAAGGCTCGTTACTCAAATGAAATAATTATTTTAATTTTTTCCATACATAATACATAAAATGTTGCATAAATTTACATATCAAGAAGAATCTTGATTGCAAAAAAGATACCCATCCCCTTGTTATCATAAGATTGTTGTTGCTACAAAACCATGGGAGGTGGGTATGCAGAAGTTATGGTTGCCGAGCAACTATAACGGCACAATTTAATGCCTAAGTATTGCAGATTTAAAAAAAAAAAATACAAAAGAGCACTGGCAACATCAACAATCACCATGTTATTGCTCTTCCCCAGTAAGAGAATTATATCCTGTAATGAAAATTATTCAATATAAGGTCTGTGATATTGTATTAATTTTCTAAAATGTATTTGACTTGAATTTACTCTCGGTTTCTCAGTACTCCCCAGGATCATTATAATACCATCACTGGAAGCCAACTATTTGAGCATTATAAAAAGATTTTTGCAAAGAGGATGGAAAGCATTAAGGATTGCAAGTTATCTCCCTTTTATATTGTTTCCAGATTCTAAAAGAAGGAAATCCAGCCCGTGTTGCAGGAGGCAACTTGCCAGCGGAGGAAAACGGAGCCCTGCAATTCTTGTTGGGCACCTGGGGAACTGGGGTTTGGGGAATTGCCCTTTCCACTGGGGGACAGTATCTGGGGTACAAAACTCTGAGTTCCTGGTGTCTGCGTGCATGGAGGGAAGGAAAATCCAGAGATGGGGCTCTGCTTTGCAATTGAGATGTACCTGTCCGGCTGGGACCACTTGTGTGGGGTTGTTTGTTGTTGTATTTTAATAAGATTAATCATTTTAAAATTTAATTAGATGAAATCAAATTATGTATTTAATCTGTACAGCAGGGGAAAAGCAAACTTAAAAAAAAATTAAGACTTCAGCCTCATGTATATAGAGTTCTTCCATGGGAATTATTTGAGGAAGTTTGATTGAATCTATAAACCTTGAGCAAAATCCCCATTTTCCTGGGAGGCAGAGCGTGGTCTACAGTTAGCAAGCCCAGCAGTGCTCCCGTGCTGGGACTGGGTGGTCCCGGAGGGTGGCTCTGCTCAAGGGTCCCCTTGGGTGAGTGGTGGGAGCTATAGGGTCACCCCAAGGGGTTTGAGACATCCATCTTGTTGACTTGCCCAAAGCAGCTGTTGGAAGAAGCCATGGAGGAAGAGCACTCATGGGCAGGAGGTCCAGCAGACAAAGTGGCAAGTGTTTACCAAGTAAATTGTACTATATATTTTTTCTGAGCTAAAACACTGCATATCAGAAATTATTTAAACAGTGCTGTTCATGGTTACCCGAAGGAGAGGAATCTCTAAAGGGTATTGAAAATCTTACATTTTCTTTTGCTGCTGACTGTATCAATTTCCAAGTACGTTGCATCTGTCTATAAGCACTCATCGATGCTCCTGTTACTTCTTATGAGTGGTAATTACTGTTGCCTAAATATTAGGCTGATGAAGCTCTTACATAAAGCTTCATTTAATTTATGCCAGCGTCATTCAGTGTTCAGTGATCACGCAGAATTCACTTAGATTGTCAATAGCATCAAGATGTTTTTGTACTAGTGATTTAGGAAACTATAGATCCTTCCAGGTGCAATGGGAGCGGAGAGTCTGCACGTGTCAAGTGAGGCCAGTGCCACATTTGTGCAGCAACCTGGGACTTGTTTGGCATGTTTCACCTGTTATCATGAAAAACTGGACAGATGCTGCTGTGTTTTCTTAATTCATAGAATATGATTGTCTCTAAAGGGATCTGACTTGATTTTTGCATGTATCTCAAACCCTAGCAATATCAAACTTTGGCCAGTTCTTGTTTCAGCTGGAGTGCTAGCTCCTATTTCTGCAGTTTGCCAAGTCTGTCCACGACATGAAAATACAAGAAGCTTTAAAACATGGAACTGGAGCAGAGCATTCTTGGATTTATCTATTGAATATTACACCTTGGGCAGAGAAAGGAACTGGAGGTCCTTTCCAGCACCGTTACTGTTTGTGTGTGACTTGATATTATCTACCCTTGTCTTTGATTGAGGAAAAAAATGATGTTCTTCTCCAGCAATGCATTCCTGCTTATGGCCATGAGAATCCCCTTTTTTTTAATCCCCTCCACTATTATGTGCTGCTGCCCAGGGTTTCTTTCTGAGGACTTTTGCAGGGAGAAAAGGTTGTCTTGGCTCTTGGCCATGAATCCAGCACAGCTCTAAGGAACAATGCCCAGGGCTTGTTCTTTCAGAGGAGCTGAGGAGGCTTCAGTCTCTGCTGTGGGCTGTCCCTCCTGCCTGGGGTGTTGGCCAAGGGGCTGCCAGGACTTACTCCCACAGAGGCATCAGTTCCATGGGATGCTTGAAAAAATCTAGACCAAAAACTAAACAACAAAAAGCAAACAAACCAACAAAAAAACCCTCTAAAGCATCAAATCCCGAGCAGGACTAGTAATAGCTCTAAAAGAAAATTAAGAACAGGAACAGCAGCATTAGGAGCCCGAGATGATTTGAACAGACCCGAGATGATTTCACGCTTCCTAACTGGGGATGTGATTGTAAAATTTCTAGATCATATTAATCAGATCACAGCAAATGAGTGGCTCTAGTCAGATTTCTAAATATTTTCTGGGGGGTGTCTTTAAATCCCATTTTGTTTTTAGGCTATTAGATATTCACTTATGTGTGCAGAGGGTTTTTTTTTCCTTTGTGTTTTTTTTATTGCAGAACTATTTGGTTTCTCTGTTAGGGCCAATATAAGGGTTAATTAGGTAATTTTTATTTGGGTTGCAAATCCCCAGTGCCTAATCCTAATTATTCAGAATTAACACCTACTATAAAAAGTCTATTTCATAACTTTTTTTTTTTCCTAGCTAGATCACAAACACAGTTTTGCAAGAAAAATATGTTTCTAATAATATACTATCATTTTCATATTTTAGTATAATAATTAAGTTAGTCCTAATTCACTCCTAAAATCTAATTTTCATAAATGAAGCATCATCTAAATATTTAATTGCAGGGAGCAGATATTTCAGCACAGGTGTTTTAGGAGCCTGTAGGTGTCCCTGACATGATGGTAGCTGTGCCGCTTCACATCTGCAAGGCTGGGAGGTCTTGGGGGTGGAGCAGTAGGTGTTGGTGGGGTTTGCAGTAGGAGTCTTTTCTCAGCCAGGACTCCCCTTCACATGATTGTCTGAGAAGGTCAAGGGCCCTGTTTTTCATGTTGAGATTAGCACCTGAAAAAATAAAACCAGAGAATGGTTCAGGTTGGAAGGGACCTTAAACCTCATCCAGTCCCACCCCCTGCCCTGGGTAGGGACACCTCCCACCAGCCCAGGTTGCTCCAAGCCCTGACCAATCTGATGGGGCAGCTGCAGCTTCTCTGGGCAACTTATTCCAGTGCCTCACCACCCTCAGAGTGTAGAGTCAGGCTCTTGTGAAACACAACATAACAGAGCTTGCACATGCTCTGTGGTTTCTACAACAGCTTTTAGTTAACACAATGCAGTTTTCCCCCCTTTTAGACTTCTGATTTGCAGATATGTTTGTATTCACTTCCAGTGACCTTCTTGACCGTGTGCATTTCAAAGGTCTTGACGAGATCCTGGTCCTCCAGCAAGGATGCTCTGCCTTCAGCATCCCATCCCAGCAGCAAGGGCTGCCGCAGAGGCTGGGCACAGGTGTCTCTGCTATGCTGGGTCCCACCAGCCTGGTACACCAGTTAGCTTCTGCATAGCAGTGGTTTAAAGCAGGGTGATCAGCATGAAAGTAAAGCAGTGTGCATCCCCCTTGTAGCTCCCATAGGTGATGGACCTACCTCCAACTACCTTGCAGGCAGAGCAGCAACTGTTTGTGGTGCTCAGTTGCGTTGAGGTGTTTGGTGGCTGATGATGTTGGACTATGAACTGAAGTGCTTTTTCTAGGTCTCACAAAATGTCTTTCTGGTTTTACTGAGCTATAAAGTCTTTTTTAAAAAGCCCTCTTTCACTCCTCTGGCTCCCAGGTGGGTTTTGGTAAGAAGCCAAAGAGGCTGGCCCTGAGTCTGGAGCAGAACATCAGGAAATTATGGGGTCCAGCATCACCCAAATCCCTACAGCTTACCCCAGCATCCTCTAACACCCCCAGGTGCCTCCATGTGTGCAGATTTCCATCTCTTGTAAGGAAGAGAAGGTGAGCACAAGTGAGAGACAAACAAAGAGTAGGATCTGGGCTAGAAGAAATTTGTTTTTTACATAGCTGTGCATAAGTTTATTTTGATTTCTATATTTCCTTAGAAACTAAAAAAGAACAGGAAATGACATAAAAATTATGTTAAAAGGAAGTTATTTAGGTTGTATAAGGCAAGATCTGTACGTTAAGAAATGCCAGATTTATGGTTACATATGTCTGCAACCTTATTTCTGCTCCCATGAGCACAAGCATTAGGGTACAATCTTTAACTACATAACCACGTAATATTTTCCCATTGCCTCTCTTTTAATATTAGAAGTTAGATACATAAGCGGGAAGAATCAGGATTGCACGGGCAATTGTAAAAATGGCATTTCTTAACTTTCAAGTGCTTGGCTTTGCAACTTAAATAACTTTCTTCAAATGTAATTTTTTCATATGTAATTATATATATCCAGTGCTGAACGCTAGAAAGCAGCGGGGATTACTGGCAAGCTTTTGGAAACTCCTTAATTTCCTTCTAGCGATGAACAGGAGACGTGGTGTTCTTTTCTGTAGATTTCCCAATGAATTCGGTTATTTTTTTGAAAAATAGATACAGCTCTGAACTAATGCTTGGAAAAAAAAAAAACAAAAACAAACTGGGTCAGGAAATGCTGTAAATAATTATTCTTGCATATTTTTAATCATTAAATGCATAGACACAGTAGTACAATGTTGGAGGGGCGAGTAAGTTTAACGCTGAAGAAATCGGGCTTTAATGAACATATGCTGACATGGCCTCACAATCTTGCTTCATCTCCCCTATTAACTTCCTCTGCACCCAGGAAACCTTTGGCTCACTGCCTAAATAATAGAAGAATAATTAGCCTGGTAATTGAAGAATGCCAAGTCAAACTTCTAAGGAACTTATCTTTAGCAGCCGCTCTGCAGCACGTTTCCTACGCTGCCTGGCGTGGCTCTTCTTGAGGAATCGTTTTGCAGACATCTGCTCTGTGCTTTCAAGAAAAAAGAGTGGGTCAGGGAGACATCAAAATGAACTTGATTGCTGTGCCTTGTAAAATAGAAATAAACACCTCTCTCTCATAAGTCTTCGGAGAAAGTATGAGTTTCTCCTGGCCACAGGATGTAATTTATCCAGTTATGCACTCACCCCATACCTGTTGTCCATTCTTACTGGACCTTTGGAGTGGGGCTGGATGTGTAATCTCAGGTGTTCAGATGTCTGTCAAGTATCTCCATCCTACAGGATTATAAGGCTGGACTGACAGATTTAACCTGGAATTTACTTTGTTAGTTTCTAGAAGTGTAAGACCTAAACCATCCTATCTATTGTAGTTAATGTAGGTGTTACATATACAGCTAGAGAAATATGTTGCACTAATAACTGAAATTTTCTATTTAAAATACCAAAAATATTTTACCAGTGGTAGTTGCTTTCCAGCCTTGGTCCATCAAACCAATTTTGCTGGAGAACAATATGATTTGTCTCGTCACTATGCTCCTTCCTCAGTGGGAATTTCTGAATCAGTTTCACAGCCAATATGTAATGAATGAAGAACTATTTGGAGCCCCAGTTCCCTGCCTGGGAGCTCATCCAGCTCTCTGTAAAAGCCAGGCCGATGTGCCAGCCTCAATGTACCCAGGCAGGGTATTTGGGTGTTTCTAAGTGAGGTTTTAGGAGAGGAGTTGTCCCATTTCTTCTTCCTTTCCCTAAATGCAAGGACAGCAATGCTGGAGCATTCGTGTCCTATATGTGGTTGCCGTTCTCAGGTGACCACCAGACTTAATCAGGTGTTATTCCCACATTGTTCATTACTATGTGATGCCAGATCCAATTTAAACTGTTTTGATTTAATTTTCATCAATCTTTGCATAAAACTGAAGTCCAGGAGTTCATCATATAGGCTGAAAATCAGTGACATCTAATGGTTCCTTATTTTGACAAGTCAATTATGGGACAAAAGCATGAGGGGAAGAATGATTTTGAGGCCAACTTTGTGTAGCAGGTCCTCTACATTGCTCAAGAGCTCAAGTGTGAAGCCTTCGTATTTAAGGAGACGTAGCTAGAATTGCCTACTCGGGAAGAGAGGAGATCTGCGTAAGATTTTTTCATAATGTCACTTCATCTTTCAATAATATTAAGATGTGGAACCATATTCCAAGTGTTTAGTGTCATGGGAAATGAAGCGGAATATATTTTGTTGGTAATTTCTACAGCAGCAGAGTAAGGGGGGTGGGTAGGGGTGATAGCATTCCAGCCAATTACTAGTTTCAGTACTTCTATATTTAAATTTCTTCCCAGTTACCTCGGCATAATTAATAAATGATACTGCTTCATATTTCCAAGGAAATCCAGGCAGCTGTACCACATATCACTCCTTTCTTTAATATGCTGTAAAAGTTCCTCCTCCACACTATCTATTGTGTTGTTGTAATTAAGGATCTGCATCAGGAAATGCCACGCTTCAAACCTGAGTTTACTGCGTGCTTGACAGACTCCCACAGCTTCCTTCTTCGGAGCTCATTTCCATCAAAAATGCTTTGTGAAACCAGCAGCTTGTTCTCATGAAGACCATCTTGATATGTAATGAGGAGGCTGATTCTAAATACGTTATTGAGGACATATTCCATGCTATAATATAGGATATATTTTTTCCAGTTATATGGGAGTCAGTGGATAACGTGTTAGCGTGGTCCAGGATGAATGTGGTGAGCCAAGTGGAAGATCCATTTCTGTCCTGGTTTTGGCTCTTTCCTGGGGCATGGGAAGACTCCGGTAATCCTCTAAGATTATTTAGAAATACGTCTGTTTGTCACCTCTGAAATCGGGTCCAGACTGGTAGATTCCTATTTAATACATTGGCTAATGGTCAATCTGTGTAGGATAAGAAATACATAACGGTTGTGTTTCTGGACGCTTATAATCAGACTCACTCCTTTTTACTGTGTGCCTTATGGAGAATTTCACACGATTTGCATGAAGGAAATTGTGAGCTGGTTCCTGTGATGCCCCAGATGCACACAGAGGCTGTGGAAGGCAAGATACTAAAGTGTTCCCCTGAACCCAGACCAACTTTTGGTGGCTCGCTCTACACGTGCTGCCAGGCACCTTTCCAGCTTGCTCCAGCCTCAGGGAAGCAGCAGGACTTTGGCAAGGCCATGCCACTTCCCTCCTTCTGCATGGCCACCAGAGGAACCATCTCAGCATCATTGCAACCCCTTTGGCCATCTTCTCCTAGAGATGGCACTACTCAGCCCCGGCTTCACCGTGAAAAGGATATTTGCTAGAAGCAAGAGCATTTTGTATCACAGTCAAGCATGATATCATCTTTGTTCGGACAGGAGAAGAGCTCGGAGCACAGCGTGGTTCCCTCAGGGGTACAGCAGAGTGAGGGATGCCCCCAGTGCACCCCACATCTTGGTACCACCCGCCTGTGCGAGCAGAAGGAAAGGTGACGAACGTCACGCTTAAAAAGAAATTCCCCTTCTATTATTAATGAGAGAGTCCCGATGGAGAAAAAGATTGTCTTGATCTCTCCTTTAGACGTATCTAAGGCTCTGGTAATTGTGGTATCCGAATTTCAGATTGTCTGTTTTTCTCTTTTGGACAGAAGCTGATTTTTCTGTTGTTTTTCAGTCCACCCACTGCCAACCTCTTATCTTACCTGCTGCCCTGCGCCCCTACCGTGCTCCATGCTCTCCTGCATCCTTGCTTTGTCTACCTTATGGCCCTGACTTCTTTTACATATAAGAGGAGCTATTTCCTTGTTCTTAGTTCTTCTTGGGTATTTTTCACCTTTTCTTTCTTTTCCGCTGCAGGCTTCTTGGTCTTTCTTCTTTTGATTTGGTCCTTCGCCCTCACTGCTGACATTTGGATCACTTTTTGTTGGTCTCCAACACATCTATCTTCTTCAGTGTTTTTTTCCTTTTCTCTTTTCACCAACTTCCTCCTTTTTTCCCTTTTCCTCCTTCCTATTAACACTCTTTACTCTTGTTTTTCCACCCTGCTCCTGCCACGTTTGCAGTTCACATGCTGGCTCGGAGGCCCAGGTGAGATGGGACCACCAGAACTGGCAGCTAAAGGTGCCACAAACTTTGCTCAGCACTTTTGGCTCCTGCTGGGTTGGAAAACAAGGTCCAACCAAAGGGGCTGGTAGCTGGGGCCGTCAGGTGACCCTGACACGGCTCTGGGCTCATGCTAAGGACTTGTGTTTCACCGACTTCTCATTTGTCATTGTTAGTCCTTCCTTCCTCGTTAGATAATTATCACTCATGCCACCTCCCTTTTCTAATCACTCCTTGAATGCTTAAATTATCACTACATCATTCAGATATATCTTTGATCTCCTCAATACGGTTTTATTTTCCCTTCTGCAGGTTATT
>VZTM01027486.1:567060-577849 GCA_013400555.1 Jacana jacana
ATTTCTGTGAGCAGAAGAAAAAAACACTGCACAGCTGTGATTGCAAGGCAGTCTATTATCTGCATTATCCCTCCTTAGGATGGGCAGGAATTCTTCATTTCATGCATCATTTAAAACTTGCTACAGTGATCCCACAAAGTCAGTAACTATGCTAAGTACAAAACTTTAATAGTGTTGCTGCTCAGACACAAGGCACCAAACTCATTTCCCTGCAAGCTGCAGCGCTGGCTGGTACCGCGCGTCGCTTGAAATATTGCAATCGGAACAACAACGCTCGGGCGAACCCAACCAGAGCTGCTGGTGCAACCTCAGAATTTCACATTTTCACACGCTGTGGTGTGATTTATAGCTTGATGAAGTCTTATCTCCCCAGCCTACTGCCATAGGCTAATAGTCTGTAACAAAGCTCAGTCTCAAAAATGTCAAACATAATGAAAAAGGGAAAAGCACAGCGGAGGAAGTTGGTGGTTGCCTTTCCTAAGGGTCTCTGTCTCAGAGGGCCTGCAGGTTTTTGTGGTTCGGGAGCAAAACCAAGGCAAACAGGACTCTCTTGCTCTGTGCCACAGCTGGTGCTGCTCCTGGTGTCAGGAGGAAACCTCTCCTGCCACAGAGGTGCCGGATGAGCATGTGAAGAGAGACACTGCCCTCTGCCAACCCAAGACAAAAATTGCTTGCTTTCCTCTGTTTAATACCAGGAAAAGACCAGCCAGGAGAGCCAAGGTTATCCAATGCAAGGTTGGCCCCAGCAGTTGCACCCTAACGTTGTGAGTAGGCTGGTAAAGAGCAGGTCCATGCTGCTCCAGGGGTGCCTGAGCATAGCCAGGAGCACATCAACCGCAGATCTGCTGTCCTCTACTCAGTGGTGGTCTCTACCTCGCTGCTGAAAAGCAAAGTTCTCCAGAAAACACTGGACCAAGCTATTCCTCCTGCCAGAGGAGTTCTTTTGAGTAATGCACTGGTTATGGCTCAGCATCACTCCACTCACACCCGCATTTACTTCCATTTCATGGAAACACTGCAATATTTCATTGTTAAATTGTACTTGCAATAACCACAAAGCCAAATTTTATGCCTTGTTATACAGAGTCCCACACTGTTTCAGATTTCTGTTTGGTGGCTATGTGCTGCTTCACGTCTTCCTCACTCATCAGGGACAAGCTGTAGCCCAGGAATTAAAGGACAGGAGGTGCCAATAGGGAGCTTTGGCCCCCAGTTCTCTGAACTTGGCCTTCAATTCCCTAAACCACCCTGTGTGAGACCCATTTTCACTTCTGTCTTCTTCTCATAGGTGAAGTGTGGAATAAAAATTTCTGCACAGCTCAGAGTCATAGAATGAGTGCAACTGTTGGATAAAGGCAATACTAAACTTAAAAATAAAGTGGTGTAGGTTTTATTAAGCAAGCAGTTTCATTGGATCCCGAAATGTTCCACCTTTGGCATCTCCAACAAGGAAATTCCCAGGTGTGAGACTGGAACAGGGAAACTCAAGAGAATCTGGTGAATCAAATGAGATAAATATGATGTTAATTGAAAGCCAGTGGTCCACAGCACCCACTACAGACCAGCCACGTCCAGGTGTTTCTTGAACACAGAGGCAACCCACCTAAAATCGTCATTTCACAGGTATTCTATCCATAAAATGGGTATAAATGGTGGCAGGAGAAGCTTGCCTTTCTGTTGAGAACTTTAATTTATTAATGCCTGAATAATGCTTTCAGGTCTGATGGAAAATGTTGTGTAATTATAATAAATAGATATTGACTTCAAAGAGTCTCTGTAGATCTGTGCTTTTTGATCCCATTCTAAAACTGTAATTATCACTATCCCATAGGCTTAAGTATAAAATTATATGAGTGCAGATATTCATCTGTATTCCGCTGGTGTGTGGTTTTACGTTTTCAAGAGGAGGTGGTTGGATATGGACCCTCAGATATTACCAAGTGTACATGGCTGTGTTTTTACTGAGAAATAGGGATCTTTTCTTAGCTATGCTGGTTTCATTGTGGGACTGCTCAGAGATGCCTGGGCCTGGACTCAACCAGAGCACTGGTCACCTGGCTCTAGACATTTGTCGGGCACATCCCTGATGCCCCAGGTTGTAATTAATGCATGGTCAATACCCTCTGGGATAATGTGGCACCGGGGGAGGGTGATCCCAGTCTCAGATATTGTCCTGGGCAGCTCAGCTCAGTGGCAGACATCACCAAAATACCTGCAGGTCAGGAACTGTATTTCCAACATTCATTTATTCTTTTAAATTTTCTCCTTTTTATTTTCTTATCAAGCAAAAGAGGCCAAGCAGATTTTTCCCTCTACTCATTTTAATAAAATTGGCTTCCAGTCTGCAACGCTGTATGCCAAAATTCGACCTGGAAATGCTGGCAGCCTCATCACTAGAGCGACGCCAGCAGTGGTGTTGCAATTATCAGTTGATCTTCTGTTTAAATACAACCCAGCGTGTGAGCTGAATACAGACAGGTTTGGGAAAAAAAAAAGAAAACAACTGTGAAAAAGGAAAAAAAAAAGTAAAAAATCATTCCTTAACAATTCTAAAATGGGCTGAAGTCATAACATACAAACTGTTTGCTCAGCTAAAATGTATTAAACCCAAACAAATTAAATGTAGCAGAGGATATGATAACAGAAGGGTGAAAGTCATTTCAACAGAAGTAAAAAAAACCAAACAAATAAATTTGTGTTTCCTTCAAGCCATCTGCATGTCTTTGGTTAACCATGTAGGTGGCAAACTGTATAAAAAAGAAAAGGAAGAAATTGACATCAGCAATTGCAATCAGGTGCTGATGTAAGAGCGGGCCACCTTGGGGATTTTTTCCTTGCCCAGTTGCTCCAGCTGTGGAAATTCAGAATTGCTGTACAGCAGGCTTACCTGGGACTGTATGTGTTGAAGAAATCTGTGTTGTCCCACTTCCTTCCCCACCTGCAGCTTGAGCAGCATCTCCCACAGAGCCCAGGAGCAGGAGGGCATCTCGCTTCCACGGGAACAACCACCCTCCCCCCAAAAAATCCTGACTCCAAAGCATTTTGGGACTAACTCAGACTGGCAGCCAGTGGGGACCTGCAAAATGGTGCAAGGTTCTTGCCTGCTTTGGATACCAAATAAAACTGTGTCCTGCTTATCTACCTCTGTATTTTATATTTCTGCAGCAATAATGTCTCCTGGATTTTCCTGCTTCCCTGAAGAATGGAAAATACACAATAAATGGAGGCGCTGGAAACACTGAAATGTAAAACCCCTCCTGAACGGACAGGTGGCCAACTGCTAATAATTTTCTGCTGAAGGCAGCCTGGGCAGCCCTGGGCTGCAGCGCACTGGGAGCTGGAGACGGGGAGCCTGACTGGGAGCCATTCGAGATAGCAGAGAAACACGATTTCACGAGTCAGAAGAGTGGGGAGGGGGGAGCTGCTTTTACAATGCTTAGTACACTTGCTTTCATGCCACTTTCAAGCCAGATTTTGTCTAAGAAGGCCTGTGAGATAGCTCCCCAAACTGCGATAATAACCCTGAGCTCTAATATTCCAGGATTAGCATCTGTTCTTTCTTAGGTTTCCCCCCTTAAATGTCTTTTTTTCTTTTTTTCTTTTTTTTTTTTTTTAACTACCAGGCAAACCCAAACAGCACTAAACTATAACAAAACACCCAGCAGAGGATATGAGTGGTTGCAGGTTTCCAGCTCCACTGGAAACACGCTGGTCTCCAAACTGTGCGAAGAGAATCCAACACTTCAAGCCCAGCTTCATGCCAAGACATGTGTCCAAAAAAACCCAGATGCCTTCAGTGTTTTATTACATGCAGCGCTGAGCAGTTCAATGGCTCTGGCTGCGGTAGCCAGGAATATTGGGAAATCACAGATGCAAACACATACACACGCAGAGAAGTATGCAGTCCTGTGACTTTAGGACTGGTGAACATTGGGCTCGTTGCTCGGGATGAAAACTGCTTCCAAGCTAGGGTAAAGTGGGATCAGAAAAATATTGCTCCTTTGCAGGGAAATTCAGATCTGGTACAACCTGATATAGCGGATACTTTTGGAAGCAAGGTGTGTTTAACAACACACACCAGGGTTTATACTGTCAGCGTCAGTGTCAGAAGAAGGTGTAAAATAAAGTTGGAGATGAGTGATAAGCAGACCACGGCGCGCTGAGAGCACGTTGGCAGATCTGCATGTGCCTGTCAGCTTTCCACAACAGTCTAACGACTTTAAATTTCTTACATTAGGGGTCAGAAAGGGCTGAGATGCTGGTGGTGATCAGGTTAACTATTGAAGATGAAATGTAAAATCTTACTGCTGCTGTTATGATTTTTTTTAGTTACTTTTATATATATATAAATATATGTATAAGTATATATATATCTTTATACATTTATAAATATACATATATAAATATATATATATTTGGTTCAGGCACACAGTCACCAAGACATGAATTTACAACCACAACAATTCACAGAATACCTCAAACACCACATGGCAGCTTATGCTGACTCGATATCAGGGATACCAAACCCCCTTGGACTACTTAGAAAAAGAATTTGTAAAAAAGTTGTTCAAAGTTTTTTTCTCTCTTTCTCCAAACCCCAAACCCAAATCCACCAAAGCTGTTGACAACTGGCTCTGGGCTCTAGCTGAGAGTCAACCAGGCTGTCTCTGAACTAGGAAAATGGGTCGTGGCCAGCTCATGGAATATCCCTCGAAGTGAGAGATTGGGAAGCAGCTGTCCCATATTAATTTTAAAAACTTAGAGCTGTCCCCAGCAGCACCCAATAGCATCCTGGTTTATAAATTTTTTATAAATCAATCAACCTGTCTGCACAATCTCCTTCCCACCTGGAATTTTGTAGGGAGAGAAGGAAGAAGGTAGGTCAGCCGGCATGGTGGCACCCCAGAATCACAGCCAAAGGCACCCATTCAGGGCATTTTACATCCGGCTACGGTTACAGGGTGAACAGGGGGGTTTGTCTCTTCACCCCATGGTCACATTGTAACCTTCATTGAACAATTTAACATTTTTTTTTGTAATACTGCACATGCATGTATGAATTTTGGACAAGTTTTCCAAGTGTTATTTCATGTACTAACAATATATATATATAAAAGTATCAGGGGACTCATGCCATAAGCCACATTATTTTTCTCAGAGATACCAATATGAAGAATAAAGCCTTGCTTGATGGATGTTGAGCTTATGGGTGAAATTACTAGGTTGCTGGTATTTAAGAATAGACATTCTAATGAGTCCATCCCTGTGTCTGAAGGCAAAATGTGAGGGGAAAAAGAGCGGGCTGTTAGATTTGCTTTGAAGTTCCTCTCCAGCTCTGGAACCATCTCCAGATAAGATGGGTAGGGAAGGATTTGGATTTACAGTCAAGGCACTGTCATGGGTAGGAGGTGACCAGCTTCTAGGAAGGTAGAAGCACGGTACTTGAGGTGTCAAGCACTTGAGTCTCATGAAGCTCTGGAGTCTTGTCTGGTGGCCTGGTGGCCGCTCTTGCTAGATGTGTTGCAGGGACTGGAGTTCCCAGCGATTTTTCTTGGCAATGTTCTTTGGGGAACATTCCCTTCTACTTTCCTTTTACCTTTGTTGCAATCACAGCGCCGTGTTTTGAGCTCCATCCAGGAGGACAGGCAAGAGGATTCTTCATTCAGCTGATGCTGTGCTGGCACTGTATGCTTGGATTGACAAGGGCTGAGCCTTGGAGACCATGCGAATACATTCGCAGTGCCCGGTGATGTAAGGTTAACGACCTGCAGAGGTCTGCGCAAACACTGCAGGAAGATTTGCCAAAAATGTTGGCACATTTTTGTTGGCCCCGCAACCACACATTAAGATGATAGCTAGGGGCCAATTGGTGGATACAAACCATGGTCCATGCTGGGAATACTGGGATTGAAGAAGGAGGGAGGTGAGGTGTGATTCCTGCAACAGCTACTGGGGGGATATTTGGCTGGAGTGGCCACAAAACCCTGTGGGAGGGAACTGGTGCTGCAGCTCTGTCCCTGTTGAAAAGACAGAATAGATGTCTGCACAGTGCCAGCAAAGCCCCTCTGCTGTGGCCTCTGACTTCTTGGACAGTTTGTGCAGGAAGAACATCTTCTACTTTGCTCCTGGGCTTAGAAGAAGAAAAGGAAAGGGGAAAAGCAAGCGGGAGGAATCCGATAGCCATGAAGAGCGGCAGGACTTGCCACGCTGGGTGGTCACCCAGCATTACCTGAGACATCAAACCCTGTGGGGAGAAGAACAAGGCTGTCATCCCCTGCGAGTGGGAACAGCAAGACTGATCTTTAATCATTTCCCAGATGAAACATTCAACCATACTTTAGGTTAGGTAGACAGCACACATGTAAGAAGGTAAAATTTAGATAAGGGGACAACTGAAAAAACACAGCTATTGAAAGCAACCAGAAAACACGTCATTTCTTCTTAACCAAGCTTTCCAGAATTCAATGTCTTTTGCCAGATGGGAGTCTCATTATATGGCAGTTCAGTCCTTCAAGTGAATAAAGGGCTCTCCACTTCCACGTGCAAAAATGTCCTTACAAGTTTCAGTGGTATTTATTAGAGACTGTGGAAACTGTAGGCACTCGTGAATTAAATCCCCAGCACTGGAGTCAGCTTCTGCCCTATGCCTTTTCCAAACACATGGTAGCATCTTTCTAACTAACAATAACTACAAATACAACTGATGAAGTTAATTGATATTTTATCTGAGAGAGAGATTATAACTGAGCTCCCCAGTGCTGCTCTGCAGCGTCGGCTGGAGGTTGGAGCCTGAAGGCAGGCCTTGGACACTCGTTGCCGCAAAGGAGCTCTGAGCTGCTGCCTCTGTGTGTATACACTTATAAACCTTTTCTTAGATATATATAATAAATAAATATATATACACAGATATATATATATTTATATTCCTTGGATCTTTCCAGGTTTGAATAACAGCCTTTTTTCTTTATTTTTTTCCCCTGAGAAGTACTGGAGAATGCACTCTCCACATTTTCAACACTTTTCTGCATTCATTTTAGCAACCACTTCAGCGTGACTTACTCCCTTTACCCATTTCCTCTGGCGAGTTCGGCCAAGAAGAATTTGAGATACTTTTGGGATATTCTGGTATTTAGAGAGTTGGTGCTGAGCACTTTGTGAGACTCAGTTTCCTTTGCAATGTGTTTATTAACACCAAGCTCAAGTTACCAAAAAAGCTGTCCAGGTATGAAAATATTGGATGTTCCCCTCAAGTTTGATTCGACAGAAGTCACTGAAAATCATAACATCAACTGTATTAGATAAGAACTGCAAAAAAAAACCTATTAAAAATGTATCTGGATAACTAGAATGTGTGTGTTTATATATGTAATATGTGTATGTATATTTATATATGTCTTATTTATGCTGCGCATGGGACAGCAGCTGTTTGGGTTGATATTAAATTCATTTAAAATTTAACATCTATTTAGCTTCATCCTGGATCCTCTCTGATGATGCTGAAGAGTGGGCAAAGGCATTCAGTAATTTCACTAGGCTTTATAAGGAACTTTATAAGGAACTTTGACCTGTGTGATTCCTCTGTATTATCTATCCTATTCAGAAAATGACATTTACCAGTCTGTAAAGACTCTCCCTATAACTTTTTAAAACCCCTATGCTCATCACCCTTCTGATGTTTTTTAACTTGTGAATTGGTGGAAAGGGAAATGATTCACAGTGAGATTTTTTTTTGTTCTTTGTCTTAGTGTATGATATGGATAAATGCATCATTAGCTAATATTTGAACAGTGCTTCTTTTGGAACTGCTGTTTTTGTTCAGTAAACATTGACACTTTTATTTCTTCAGGCTCCTCCAAAAGCCACTCCATGTGCACTTGTGTAAAGAATGCTCCTGCAAATGCCTGGCCCAATTCTGCATTGATTAGAGAGGGAACCAAGATTAGAGTAAAAGGGAAACATGCCAGAGAATTATCTGTAAATAAAAGCATGTTTAGTGCTGTGCTTAAGCTGAGAAAGCATTCCTGCATCTTGGAAAACGATCTCTGTGCTCTTTTTATTGCACTCCTTTTTTAACACCACAAACTTCTCTCTTTGTATTATGATCAGAATTCTAATGTCTTTGCATCTTGTCATCTGGCCTCTGGAGTTGAGAGTGATATAAATGGTATATCGCTGGTAAATGTCACTGATGCTGACGAGATGTCAGCAGACCACAGCTGAGGGCTCTGGAATTCAAATCAAGAGAGACTGATCCTTATCTCAAATGATGTGCTGTGAGATTCCTTGACCCCTTCCCAAACTTGCTCCGGCTCCGGCATGTGAGGCTGAGGCTACCGTAGGATTTTCCTCTTCTGTGAACGCTGCAAACTGCTGGAAAGTCAGGAGGACAGTCTCTTATTTTAACTAAAAAAGCACTTTCTTGTGAACTTTGATTTTTATGAGTCGGTACTTCTGAGTGCTGCTCCATCCCCTGCACAATTAACCTGAGTCCAAACGCACCGATGTGCTGCCCTGGTTTAAATGCAGGTAGGAAGCTGCACTGCAGAAACAGTAAGTGCTATTTTAGGATTAAACCTCTTGACTGCCTCAGCTTACTACGCAGGTTACAGTAAGATACTCAACTAATGAATCACCATCAAGCAGTTGCATTTGCATAACGGAGGGAAGATAAGGCCCCGCGCGGTAAAGGCAGCTCTAAGTTATGAACACGAGACCAGATTCATTTTTTTACAACATATTTTTTTTTTCCATTTATGTTTTTATATTTCAATGTAGAAATGTTTCCATGGAGACTGTAAAGGTTTTTATTAAAAGGTCGATAATATACCTCCTACATAATAATTTAAGCAACTTGAGTGAAACCTTATGATCTTGTTTTTCGACATGTTCCAGTTGGCGTTTTTCCTCCATTGTAACCTATGCCAGAAAAATGCAGCGAAACTGTAAAACCTGAGAATATGGCATTGTAGCAGTACATATATATAGATATAAAAATATTAACGTTTGGAGGTAAAAAATACATTAGCATGATAAAAGTAAGTTGGCTTGGTGCTGTGGTTACGTCATACTTGGTGTTAACATGTCACATGTACTACACATGCTGCACCAGCATATTTTGTGATATATAATCCAGTGTTTATCTATATTCAAATTAGAATCTATATTTTTACTCCATCCCCTGGAGACATATTATTTGAACAATCTCAGTCACAAAAAATAAACAGAAAGACTAAAGTTAAAATAACTCTGAAGTATTTTTCCCAGTCCTGATTACGCTGCACTCTCTGCTGTCCTAATGTATCTTTAATTATTATGACTGATCTGAACAGAAAAGGGCCACATTCCGAGCTGCAGAGAGTTGGCTTAACTCCACGGAAATTTCCAGTGGAAGTAGGTTAATTTTCATCAGGAGCAAATCAGCCCCAGCTTCACGTTCTTTCCCTTTCTGTCTGGATTGATCCTGTGCCTTTAGCTGCTCTGTGCTCGAGTGCACGAGCCTGAATGCAACTCCCACCCTGCTCTGGCAGGATCCACTCCCTTCACTTTTTCTCTGATGTCCCCTGTTACCCGGGTCTCAAGTGAGAAGGCAGAAAAAAGCTGTAGACCTCGGTTGTGCATCGTTGCTTCCTCTGGTTTATAGACACAATTGTAATGCAAGGCGAGAAAGCCAAAGGCTGTTGGCCGCGGCCGAAGGGCACGCTGAGTTGAAGTACTTGGATGATACCACCCTTATTCCAAGGGAATACTTGCCCTGGGCAGTAGCTGAGGACATCATACAGCGAGTAGGACCCAGAGCTGAGCTGGCACGAAGACTTCCAGCAACCTGCGTTCAATAACATTTCCCTTAACCGCATCTAGTGCCATTCTGAGAACAAAAAACCCCAAGCACTTCACCTTCCTGAAAGCCAACTTTGCTAGCGTAGGAAACGTTCCAGCGTTTGCATAACCTTAATCTTCTGGTGAACATTTGCAGATTCTACACTACTGCTTTCAGCAGCCAAGTAGCTAACACAAGTCCTTTTAACTCTGAGCTTTGTGATGAACCAGTAGTATCTGGGAATAATAATTGGTCATGGCCATCCATCCTACGGGGTTGATTAACTGGGAATAAGCTGCACATTTTTTCTTTCTTTCTTTTTTTTTTTTTTTTTTTTTTTTTTTTTTTTTTTTTTTTTTTTTTTTTTTTTTTTTTTTAACTGTAAAGCTTTTCTGTGGTAATTCCACCATTCATTAGGATGGAGGAATTGGCTCCAAACCAAGTACTTCTGCCAAAACCATTATTTCCATCATCACACTCTGCATCAGTCTGCAGTGCAGCCTTGTGGGAAGACAATGTTCTGTCCCCTTGTGGTTCTTAAGTTATGGGTAAGGAGCTTACATATATTAAAAGGAGGGTCTTCACTGAGTCTCTTAATCTTTATGAGCACTAATAATAGTCAACTCTGTTTCCAAAATTTAGAAACACTTGCTTTCAACATAGAAGGGTTGCACTTGTTAGAAGATGTCTCAGCTCAATGAGATTAGAAGTCATATGGCTTTTTCAGATGCCTACACATTTTATTTTATTTTTTTAAAATGTCCTCTGTAGCTTTAATGCATACACTTTTCCTCCTATACTTACATTCTGTATCTTTAAGAGGATAATTGCTGAATTGAAATTTGAGAGTGTTATCTTAATAACCAATTACTCAAATAACTTTGAAATTGGCTTAAATTGGCTCGTCATGCTACATTTACCTGAATCTTTTTATGGGAAAGTTAGGAACAAAAAAAAAAAAAAAAAAAAAAA
>VZTM01027486.1:577875-667875 GCA_013400555.1 Jacana jacana
AAAAAAAAATCCCTTTGGCAGCCTGATTTGTTTAGCATTGCTGGAGGTTCCTGTTTGCTGCAGGGAGAGTGGCCCAGCATAACCCCATTGCGGACCCCCTGCCTGCCCACCTCCGGTAACGCTGAGAGGAGGAATGCAACGGGAGATGGAGTAGCCAGAGTCTGGTGTCTGCTGGCCCCCGGTCACCACTCCCCCAGGACCCACCCAGCCCCTACCATCTGTGTCCTCCCCTCGCTGGGGACTTGGAGGTGGGAGGATGGCCACTGGCTGGAGAATTAGGCCACCTCTTGGCAATGTGTTCACAGCTAAAGAACCAACAATGCGTAGAGGAGGACATGGACATATTGCACAGCTCAGCTTGTAACGCTTATTCAAACTAGTGAAAATCAAGATAATTTGCTTTAAAGATTTCATATGTTTCTTGGTATAGTTGATATAGTTGGCACAGGAACAGTTATCTGTACAGTTCTGCAATGGGATGGCAGATGTCACCCTGCATTACACACTCATATTCCTTCCTCATTTCCTGGTATAAAATAGATGACAGACCGATAAAACTTCAGTAAACCAAAATTCAGACGACTTCATTTCACAGACGTTTCATAAAAGATTTGAAGCAAAGCAGTTTACTTTGTGAACAGGGTCTCCAGGTGACATTGACTTTCCAAACTGGCCCATATGTCTCCTAGCCAGTTTGGATTCATCATTTTATTCCAGAACACCTCAGTGTTTCACTCTGCACTTGGAAGCACTGCGTACGAGATCATGTTGCTGAATATCCAACACAACGGGCCTTGCTGATCGTTAATGGATTGGGTTCTCCATGGCCTGGCTGCCATGAGGTGCAGTGATGTCTGGAATGTGATGGCAAAGCAAAAAATCATTCTGAATCCTCTTTTGTTTCCCTGCCCTACCAAATTTGAGACAAAGAAGGTCCACACAGAGAAACTGCCAGAGAAACAAAATTTTCGAAAGTAAGTCTGATTTAGGAGGAGTCAGAATTAAAAATAAAGCACTACATGTTGCTCTCACTCACGGACAAGCGGAGACTTATTCCAGAAACCAGAAGAGGATCGTTTCCCGGACTGAAGGGAGCCCACTGGACCTCCTGAATGCCTGGTACCTTTTTGTCCTGTGTGCTGCCCACATACCGTGCTGTGAAACAGCACAGGCTCTGAGGTTTTGGCCTTCTCCTTGATTTTATTTCTTTTTTTTTCTGAGTCTTCCAGTTAGAGTCTTCCAGTTCAGAACATTATTCTTCTCCTATTAAACATTATTCCATTAAATTGAGCACTATTTCTCCCTCTTAGATTATTCTGAATATTTGACCTTTGGATAATCCTAAAGTGCAATAACTTTTCCCAGCAGTGTTAGTTTCACTGAGCATCTCAAAATCCGTGTGAAGTTTGACTTCTCATGATGACAAGGCCTCATCTTTCTGAGCACTCTACGTAATAGGGAGGAATAGGGGTGCAACTCTAAATAGCCATAACGTGCCTACTAGTAATATTAAATAAATTTTTCCTCCACCTATACAAGTAGTTTAAGGGTATTCCTAGTCCAGTCTTCTCAGTAGAATATCGAGTGTATCTTTCTGTGCCTGAGAATAGCCAGGGATGTAACTAGTCCATTAAACATTCTTTTTCCTACATGTAAGATATTCTTATCAAGAGACCCCGACTCTGTCAGGTTAAGTTAAATATCCAAAGTAAGAGTTTGATGATCCAAACAGTATTGGTTTTCTTTGACTCTCAGCCTGAGTGCCTATAACAACAGAAGTATGTCTCCATGTCTCCTAGCCTTTTTATTTCCCCCAATCTCATTTTGTAATCCTTTCCTTCAGATCTTCCATAACTGTCACTAAATTAAATAAACTTTTCAAGCTCATTCCAATGCCAGTTTACAATTTGTTTTCTATTACAGACATATGGATCGATAATATGAGCTCTGCCTCACTTTGTTTTCAAAGCCTAATCCCAACTTCAACACTGAATTTTCACTCAAAATTAAGCATGACAAATTCAGATTTGGTTATGGTGGTCCTTTGCCAACTTCTGTACTTTTACAGGATTCTACAAGCAAATGGAGTATTCAACCTATGGCCATTGCAAATCCTCACGGTTCCTTTTCCTAATTCTTCTGGTCTCACTGTCACCTTCTGCAGCCACCTGAGACCCTCCTGGCCCCTTGGTCACTCTACTCTTGCCCTTGCATTTTCCTGTGTTGCTTTTGCAGAAGACACTGGAAAGGAGAGCAGGTTTTTGAGAGGAAGATATATTTGGCTTTGCGAAGCACATTTCTCTAATGATTTTCTGAAGCACCAAATGGCTTAGGGATTGAGAAGGAATGTATTTTTTTTCTGAATACTTTCTTTTTTTTTTTTTTTTAATAGAAAGCAGGCTTTGTATGGTACCTGTAATTGAAGAGGAGAAATCTGAGATTTCTGCAGGCATTTAACGACATGTGTATAGGATTTAAGTGAGTATAGGTTCAAGTGCATAAATGATAAATGATATAACAGCCACAGAGTATTATTTATTTCTGTCCGTAGAGCAATAACCATGTTTTGTTCTACTCTGATTCTTGTTTGAGACCCTGATCCTGTAGCTATGCTGGTGTCAAGTCAGAGAGATATGAAGCTGTGGTGATGTGGCTGGTGGAGGAAAAAGCTCCTCATGTAGGTCCTGTCCTAGATGGGACATGCTCTGACAGGTCCCACTGTGGAGTAGGAGCCCTCTCAGCTTCAGGCAGGTAGCACGTTCATAGCAGTTCATCAGGTCTCATCGCCTGTAACACGAGGAGCTAAATTCCTGCTGGAAACACTGAATTTAATAATGGCCTACAAGAGCTTCAGAACAACCCATGTGTTTTTTGAAGTTCACATATAACTGGGAACGTATATAATACAGGCTCAAATAATGAATGCTTCCAAGAAAATTCACCAGCCACTGGCTACACAGATGCCTTCCAGCACTCTGGAAAGCAATGCTCACGCAAGCCAGTTGGAAACAGGTCTGACACCAACTATCTGCCCATACTTTGTGACATTGATTCTTTTTGTCCACTCTATTTGGAAACGACGACAGAAAAGACTACTTTGATCATCAGCCAACATCTCCTTAGGCTTCTGAGTAACTATATTAGCTGGCCTTGCTCAGGCCTCAAAGTCTTCCTAAGCTGTTCATTGAAAAGATGGAATCACCACAACATCCTGTGTGCACCTTTCACTTGTGCCTTAGACAAAACTGCAGCATAAAATCCTATCCATTAATCCCCCTCGAAGAGCAAATATATTTGTTGGAAAAACACAGAGAAGACTACATGGTTCCTCACCTGCCTGTTTTTTTGCCCCAGGGACCATTGGCCAAGATGGGTGCCTCCAGACCTATTTCTCCAGGAGATGGGTGTCTCCTCCAGCCAAGGCCCTGAGGACACGATTATGGTGCAGTTTAAGTTAAATAAAATTGATAAATTCTCTTGTCCACATAAAAGAAGTCCATACCCCATTTAGCAGTGCAATTTGCCTACCTACCGTCACTAACATAAATCTCCTTTATTAACTGACTAATCTTCCTTCCTTCCCTCTTTTTCCTTCAGTCATACTTTCTTTAACTCTCCTTATATTAACAATAAAGTATGAACTGCAAAACCCCACTTCATTCTTTCTCCTCTCCCGAACTGTAAAAACAATGGTCTTTCATGAGAGCCAGGGTATTTTTCAAAGAGGGTTGCGTTGTTGGGGTTTTTTTCTTACTCAACCATCACTGGACATTTCTGCTGCCAGGTGCAGGGCTGGTCCTCCATACCAGGAGAAAGATTTGCTCTTGCAATATTTCCGGTCCAATTAGAAGCAGGAAATACTGGAAATCTTACTGAAGAAAAAGCTGTTTCTCGAACATTTTCCGTTCCAGCTTTCCAGACCCAAGGGGCTCTGGGGGCTGAGGCTGGATAACCATCTGAACCAGTGGACTCTCATTCAAGCTCCAGCCACCTCTGCACCCACGGTGGCTTGGCCACCAGCTGCCTGCACCATTGCCACCTGCCTTCTGCTGCCTCCGCGGGTGCAAACAAGCCTTCCCACACGGCTGTGTAAAGAGAAGTGAAGGGTTAAAAGAAACCTTATAAGCCTGCCTGGAAGAAGTACAAGGCATACAAGTCTTATGTAAATGTGCAATAAAAATGAGGAAAGGGAAAAAAAAATAATAACTTGAAGATGAGGGTGCTGTTTTTATTCCCAGTGTGGGCTAATAATTAGGGTGAGAATGTCATGCAATGAATTTAAAGCATCTCGTATTTGCCGTAGCCTTTGTTACTGTTTTTACCTCCTATTGGATTAACTTCCCTTCTAACCAATACAATATTTTTCAGCAATAAAGCATTCACTCAATATTCCTTTTCATAAAACCCTCCATGGCTGTAAGAAAACATAATTGGATGTGCACTATACAGCTTGAGCTTCATAAACATTAAGTCCAACAACACGTTATAAATAATAGTGATACAGAAGATTAGCTCTATTAACCTCCTAACTGAGCTGGAAGCATTAGCCTCTTCCAGAAGAACTACCGCTCCCCAACGCTGTGTGCAAAACTCTTGGTGTCTGCCTTTAATTTCCACCAGCGCTGCTATTCCCACATCTGCCTTGCAGACCTTCCATGCTTCTGGTCCCCGCTAGGTCAAAATGCACAGTGGCAGATTGGCATATTGAGCTATTAATACGTTGCTCTATGCATTGCAGATGTTGCATAAATGAACGGCGCTCTATCACCATTCCTTGACATGGGAGGCCCCGGGGGTGGGAGGCTGAGACCCAGATCTGTCTACAACCTGCCTACTCTGGCGAAAAGGAAAAAAAAGAAGAACAAAAAAAAAAAAAGGAAAAAGAAAAAGAGAGAGTTGCCCCTTATTGCAGAATCACATTCCAGCTTGCAGAGTCAATTTTTCAGATGTTCTTGCTTTCCTGTTCCTTGTTCCTTCACTCAGACCTCATCTGGCCACGGTGAAAAATGACGTGACGCAGTTTTTTATTCTGCACTTGACACCCTTATGGAAGGCAACGTGGCTCATTGATTCCAAACTCCTCAAAGGTCAAGGCACTAGGAACAAAGATTTTTTGGCCTCAGCCCAGGAAAAACTTTAAACTTGGACCCTGTATACCCAGAAAAACAGAACTGTTAATTGTTACCCCTTCTGTCCCTATTAAGCCTCTTATGAACACTGAACATATGTTCCATGATCATGTACTTTTATATTAAAATGTTATTGAGTCACCAGGTGAAACGTGTATTAAGTGCACAGCTGAAAATAGACAGTAGGTTTAAATTTTGACAGCAAACAGCTGTAGGATTTCTAAAACTTAATTCAAATAATGTAATCAATAGGTTATGCTACAGTTTCAAGTTTCCCCAAACAAATTTATATGAAAAAGGATATTAATTTCTTTAAGATTAGTTCAGCTAGAAGATAGATTTTTCTCTGTCACCTCTAAAACACAGATTTTAAAAAAAAATAATTTGACATGTTTTAAGAAGTGCAAAACATGGGGTTTTTTTGGTTTAGCACACCACAAAATTATGTGCTCTTTTTTATTTCCTCTCTCCCTCTCTTTCTCCAGTGCAGATTAGTAATGATTACTCACTCCTCTGTTTACTCATTCTGCAGCTGTACAGGTTTTGAAATGCTAATATGTGAATTATGCTCTTATTTTATCATAAAAATCGGAGAATGGGTCATGTCCAAACAAAATACAGTGTAAGGAGAGAACCTGAGTTTTTTTCAGACATGTGTAAAATGTCCCACATTCCACTGCGCCCACCACTCATTGCCATTGAGGCCATGGTCCACCCATTAGAGTCACTCACAGAGCAAATTCCCACCTCTTTGTGGCCACCAGGCTGCAGATGCCACCCCAGCCCTTGTGTGGGATGGAGAGCAGATCTAAGGGTCCTTTCCATGGCCAGGAAGTTCTACGGGTCAAAAAGAGTCCCAATTACAGTGAATCAATTTATGGTGGACATATATTTGCCCAACTGGAAATGTAACATGGAAAACCAATTATTAGAAGTTGCCTACATGTATTTATCATAAATTAATCAATAAATTTATTATATGTTGTATGGGAGTGTGTTAAAAGTTCACACCATTATGACACAACACCATTTTCTGAACACAGGAGCTTAAACTCTTGAAAAGTACCACTTCTCATAAAAAATCAGTGGAGTTAGGAATTGCCTTTACATAAGCAGAGACTCAAATTTATCATCAATGTGACTGTACAAACAAATGAACTTTTTATAGTTGCAGTTGCCCTTTGGCTTTCCAATGTCTATAAATCTGCACAAATTCTCAGCTCTTATTTATCTATTTATTTATTTATGGGGTCCTTCTTGCACTGCTCTTGCCTGGTCAGTGTTGGCACACGGGAGAGTGGCTGGAGAAGTCCTTGAAGAACCTGACCTGATGCCTGGCATGGATGGGGGATCTGCCCCCTAGTCTGGTTTTTCCTCACTTTCTCAAGATACTGCCCGACATTCTTGTCGTTGAAACATCATTTAGCACTTTTTAATCTATTCAATTGTGTTGTTCCTTCTATTACTGAATATTAGAGAGCAGAGATTTTTTCTGTTCTTTGTGGTCTAGCTCCACCCATTTCCTTGGTGTGATGTTAGCAGGGGGTTAAGCACCCTGGCTTGGTTTTCTCCGGATAATTGTAAGTCTCCTGTGGAGAGGAAGAAGTGAAAGCCCATCCTTAGCATCTGCACTGCTCACACAAAAGACTTCAGATTTCATCAAGTTGAACTGATTATTCTTAAAAAGGGCAACACTTAAGCTCATGTAGAACAGACCTTCCTGCTCTGGGAAATTTCTTCTTACGTGACAGGTAAATCAGATAGAGGAAACTATGCTTATTAATTATTATCTGGTAGCTCCTCATTACCAGATTACCTTTAATCTGCAAACCAAGACAGCACAGGGAATCCACTTTTTTCTCCTTTGAGTGCTGTGAATGGTGATTTGTTGACTTTCTTTGATATCTGCAGAGGCGTTAGAAGGTGGCTGGGGCAGGCGGAAAGGGAATGTTATCTCGGGACTTTTAGCTCATGGGCAGGAGAACATGGCAAGTTGGCCAAAATTGTCTGTGCTCCTTGAAGGAAAATGTATTAAAGAGAATTGCAGTCCTTGCATGTTGCCAGTGTTTTGCTGCATGGGGAAAAAAAAAACCTCCATCCACACTATTCCCCAAAAGACATGTCTCTGCCAAGTACCATTTGGAGATGCTGCGGGGCTTGGGAATTCGCCCGTCATTAGAGACACTGAGATTTCTCTCCTTGGAAGGGCAGCCTTCCAGCCCACGGAAATGAATGGGTGATGAACATGGATATGAAGGGAAAATATACCAAAAATACTACCAGGTGGGTAAATCCGTCAAACTGTACTGAAAACTGTTTTCAGTACCCCAAGGACTTCTTGCTCAGTCCTGAGTAGCTGCAGTTTGAGCATCTCTTATGTTATGAGCATTGCAGTATATTAACTGATAAGTCAGATCCAGTGTAGAAGATATACTGCTCAATAGTAACCATGATTAGGTTTTTTAATATACACATACAAGTAAAGATAACTAAACAAGATTAGTTGAGAAATTTTTATAACAGCATTTGGTTCAAAACAAAAGTATCATGTCTCTGTGAGTTACAATTGCTAAAACTTTATAACTTCCAAAAATTAACATTCTAGAAAGCACAGACAGAAATAAAATATGAGAACCTTAATGTCGGAGTCTGTTCAGGTTCTTTTTCTTAATATGTCTCCTGGGATTAGTAAATGTATGTTTATCCTACTGGGACTCCATGGGATATAGATTCCCATTTCCAGAATGGATTGTCCTGAAAGGCAGTAGGAACTGAGTGCAATTTGGGAACATCATTTCTGAGGTACCATAGAGCAGAGAGTTTTTAATGGTCAAATAATTTACAAATAGTTATCTGGAAACCAGTGGTATAAAACCAGGTAACCCATAGGTATCCGAGAAAGCTGTGCTACTTGGGGCATAATTGCACTGCAGAGGGACAAAATCTGATTTGCAGCAAGGGAAAACACCCCTCTTGAAATATGAAGCTACTCAAGGAAGGACATGATCCTAAATTTGGATGTTTTCTCTGTAAAGTAACCCAGCTGCAGAAAGGTTTATCTGAAAAAGAGCTTCAGGCAACATTGCCTGACTCAGACCAAAAAAGCTGGTCTGGATAGAAGCAACAGTGACTACAGCTTTTCTCCTCAACCTGCCCCAGTGGCTCTGAACAACAGCTGAACTGTCCTGAGGAGAATTTGGGGTTTTTGCATAGTTTTGCATATCAGGGTTGGCCACTTAGAACTTAAACTCCCAGTTAGAACTTAAAATGCAGAGAGTGACTTTTTCTGATAAAATCCACAAATGGGACTAAGTTAAATAAATAGGAAATAGAGGAAATAAATTTGGAAGAAATAAATTTGAGAAGGAAGTTTCTTTGGGGCTTTTTTGTTTGTTTTGTTTTGGTTTTTTTTACAGTTTGTTTTACAATTTTCTTTGCTTTTCATGATCCTTCTGCAAACAACCATCCAGCAGCTCTGGGCTGTCTCCTGCTGCGGGATGCTGGCTTGCACGGGGCACAGCCAGGCACACAGAGGAGCTGCACCAGTAGGGATGAGATGTACTGGCTGGCAGTGAGCACCTCACACCCCTTTCTCTTGTCGCTACAAGTATTGGAAGTGTCTATGGGTGAAGCCCCTTCCTCGCAGCTCCCATAAGAGGAGCCACTGACTGGGCGAGGAGATTAAAGCCAGAGAAAAAAATAGGAGAAAAAACAGCAGACCTGGGAATATATTCCATTAAGCATTCTATTGTACTTGCCCCAAAATGATATTCTTGGGAATTTAGTCAACGTTTTATTACTTGCTGTATTTAAAAATATATACTTCATCCAACTCTTCTTTGCACAGTGGTGCTGCTAAACATTTAGCATATTTTATGTGTTCAAATAAACTTGAGAGTGTGGCTTGCAATGCTAAAGAAAAGGTAGCAATTTACTGGCAGAACTAGATTTCACACTTGCAGTCTTTACACAGAGCCTGACATTGTTCAGTTTGCTAATTGTAAACCTAATAACTTTTCCAAGGAGCACAGAAGTCTTATTTCCCATCTGTGAAGTCCAGAAGTAATACCAGCAGTGGCCATAAGCAGCAAGGGTTCAGGATCTGAAGGCATGACTAAATCTAAGAATTTCCAGTATCTAAACAAAAGCAGTTAAAAAGCATGTAACTGCCCAGAATTTGGGCTCGTGCTGGTGAGCACAGAAGGACAGTGGTAAGGACATTGACAGGCTGGTGTCTCCATGACCTGCTTCAAACTCCAGCTCCAGCGTCTACAGCCTCTCCAGCCACAGTTTTCATGGGAACTTCCCTCCTCCAATAGCAAATTCAAGGTTAGAAAAATTTCACCTCTGTTTTCTTTTAAAAATTGTTGTTGATGAATGCATATTTCAAAATATTTTTTAAAAACATTTTGGACAAGACATCTTCTGCCTCCTCTGGTCATTTACCTGGGTACACGCTTAGCTGAGCCCACTTCCAATGAAGATTATCAGACACTCCATGGTTTTGACAGAAACATGATTTTTTTGGGGGGGGGAAGATTGCTCTGTGCAATGATGTTTGCTCTGTCAGTGCCTGGGAAAGAGAGAATCTGGGCCCCAGTGTCACACCAGGNCCAGTGCCTGGGAAAGAGGTACCCTGTGGTCACCCTTGAAATCTGGGCCCCAGTGTCACACCAGGCATGCTCATTTTTTCTGCAGACACAGCCCACAACCCGAGTCGTCCGAGCCAAGCCAGAATAGTTAAACTTGTCGCCATCTCAGAATTAGAAAAGTGAATTTAATCTTGGGCTGTCAGCTCAAATTTTCCCCACAGCTTTATAGAACAGCCTTATTTTCCCATAGGAAAAAACTATGGGCTTCTAGCAAACCTTGGTAAGGAGTTATTTTGTTTGCTTTTGCAAGACTATCAACAAACCAAACTATGTGAGCTTGTCTTTAATTGTGAAACCTTTCCTATCGCGCATTTTCCAGCTCCGGAGAAGCAAGGCCGCCTAATGTGAACTGTTAGGGTTTATAGGCTTTGTCCTTTGGATGCCGTTAAGCTCTCGGTAGATGCTGTAAGCTAACTGTGCCTAACTGCCACTCTTGCTGCAAATTGGCATGAGCCCCATGGAAAAACCCCCAGACATGAAGGAAATTTTCCATCGACTTCATTCGGCGTTGTCTCCTCGCCAGCGACAGGACGAGCCCCGGCTTGGCTTATCACCGTGAAAGGATAAGAGGAAAAAATTCTCTGGTTGTCCTCTGTCACACAGCTCATCTTAGAGCTGGGGACTGTGGTTAGACACAGAACAACCAGACAACTGCTAAAGGTTGAGAAAACAAAACCATAAACCACACGCGTGACTTTTTCCCCTCTTCCACAGACTGGTTGAATGTAAGGATTGCTCTGGCCACATAGTTCTGTTTTAAGGCAAACCGAGCTCTATCGCCGCTGTGACTGCGTGCTGAGGCATGGTAGGAAGGGAACTTGCTTGGACCATCACTGAAAAGCAGAGCAGAGATTTTTTTCTGTGCACGTCAGGTTGACTGCAAAGCAGGACCACCGTGGGCACTGCATTAAACATGAGTGTGTGGCAGAGGATGTGCCAGCTGACCGTGGAATCATGGGTTGGGTTGGAAGGGGCAGTTAAAGGGAATCTAGTCAAACCCCTCTGCAATGAGCAGGGACTTCTCCAACAAGATCAGGTGGAGCTGGCAGAGGTAGCCCTCTGGGGCTTTTTCCCCAGGTTGGGGGGTGTCCCTCTTTATGGACGGTGTTGAACAGCCCTTGGCTCTACCAAGTGGATCTGGGGCTGGTGTCACTGCTTTCCCAGCTCCTGCCTTCCCTACCCACAGCTCTGGATGCTGATCACCTGCCCAGGGCTTCTGCTGCTGTGTTTTTCCCATTTTCCTGCAAATATTCAGGTTATCTGACTATAAGAGATATTTTGCCCTTAATAGTGCACATTACCTCTGTGGAAATAGACAGGTAAAGACAAAAAGGTGCTTTTCTAGGAGTTTAAGGGATTTCCATGTGACAAGCCACTTTTTGTTATAACTGACAGAAACTTTTACAGCTTTTACAGCTTTTACAATCTTTTGTTTATACAGCTTATGTGAGCAGCTGGGGCAGGAAAATGAAGAGGATTCTTCTGTGAATCTTCCTACAGGTAGTTCTGAGGAGCAGCATAACAAATACATAGTTTCACCTGGATAAATCCACCAACTCCTTCCATTACAAAGACTTGAGGTGTGGGTGGAAGATGGTTGTCCAGTCCAGTCTCAAGGGAATATGTCTGACCAAACTGTGTTCTGGAGTTTCAAATATCATCAAACTGTAAAACCTTCATTTTTAGTCCTGCTGATGCTATTTTAGCATCTTAGAGAGTGATTCTTTGCTGTGTAACTAGTGCTCTACAACCACATTTCCTTTCAGAACGTGCCACTGAGTCACTCAAGGGCTGGACTTATTTAAGAGCAAGGTCAGAAATACAATTCTGTGTGAAGGTACGTGGAAGAGAGAGAGCAAAGACGTAGAAAGCTCATAGCACACGTGTTGGTGCGGGGAGATGAGCAGTGACTTGCTGCAGGTGGGTGTTTGTTTTCATGAAAGGGCTGGAGAAGGACCGAGCACTAAAGCTGGAGAAATGCTTTAGTGCTCAGTGACGTGGCTTAGGGACGGGTTGTTGTTTTTTCACCAGAGTTAGGTTGCTGCTTGGACTAGATGATCTCAGAGGTCCCATCCAACCTAGATAATTCTATGATTCTATTCTATGAAATCTCCCAGGCTGTTGGGACTTGAAAAGGAGCTGAAGTTACAGCAGGAGAAAACCTTCTGATATGGGATTTCGCACCCCACACATATCAGCTTCCTCGGGCTGGTGCCCTGCTATAATTTCCCAAATCGGGTACCAAATATCAGTACCTAAATGCCTTAATTGCTTTCCCAGGGAAGGTAGCAGAAGGTAACCAGTATATATCTAACTGCACAAACCTTATGTTATCTTTATTAAAACAAGCTACAAAATTACCCATATTGTTTGCCTAGGAAGATTTTTTGACATTTTCAGTAATGAGCATGTGCTAAATTAATCAGCTAAGAAAAAAATCCAGAAACATAACAGAAATGTTACTTGACTTTTAAATTACTGCTTCTAAGCAATAGTAAGAAAACTAGGGTCCAGAAAGTAACTTTTCAGTGTTGATGCTAAAACCTGAAGAAATTTTTCACTTAAAAAATACTCGCATCTGATAATGAACAAAATGAAGCGTAAAGAACCCCCCGTCCTTTGTACATTTTAGCAGCGGGCTCATATTTTTCCCTTCACAGATGTTACAATGAGGGTGTCAACACTTTTATTTCTTTGTCCCTAAGTTCAGAATTATGGCTGCTGCATGAATTGCTAACGTGCTCAGAAGACGTGGGCCCAGCTGCGGTGCACATGAGTTCAAGCTCCTGCCCGGGCCTCATGTTTCACCATGACCTCAGTTTCCTGTGCTGAATGGGAACCAACGCGAGCGAGCACTTGTAAAACTGTTTTTGAAGAGTGAAGTTATGAAGAGGTGCTGCAGTGTCAAACATCTGTTTCATCCATTACACTCAAATAGCAGCGGTGACTGTACAGTAGGGCAAGAGCCGTCAATAAATTAAAACCCTCTCGTGGCCGCCCTCCCCTGACTCTCTTGAGCCGCCTGGCTCTTGTGCCAATTTGAACCACGAAATAAAGAGGCGAAATAAGAAAACGGAAATGTTGCTTGTTCTGAGAGAGCCCCTCGCTCCACCAGCAAATAGGGTTTTCTTACACGGTCGCAGGGTTGCTTTTAGGGTAAGCGGCTTGTGGCTTCATCGGTCAATTAATATTTTCAAATGCTCGTGAACAAGGCTGGGATTGCAACCTACCTTAAAGAAATGGGTTTGCTTTCATTGTTATTTTATGTTAAAATAGTAGCAGGAGAAAATAAGTAACTTCTTTTAGAAAAAATGTGCAGCTCACAGTTCTAAATGTACCGAAGTTCTATATTTATGATTTCTGGAACCCAATATAGTTAATTATATGTCCCAGAACCTCACCGCATATCTCTTGTCAAAATTGGCATGTACACTAATTACCTAAGGAAAAATACATGCTATTTTAATAGGACAGTTGCTCCTTGTGATAAAATATAAATTGTATTCTAGACAAGATACATTATGCAAAACAAACAAAATCTGAAAAACAGAGATCTATTTATAGCCGGGAGGGGGGTGGGGGTCTGGGAACTAAAATATCAGACCAGGCAGTCTGAGAAAATGTTAAGAGGCTGCGAAGTTGTTCACCTCGGGGTTATTGGTTCAAATATTGCTGGGATTAGTAATGTTCACCAGAAGCCGTTACCACTTTGTCGGCATGAAACGGGTTGCCGGGCTGCGGATGGTGCCCAAAGCGCAGCTCCACAGGCACTGGCAACCCCATCGGCTCTGCTGGCCACCCTGTCAGCTCTTGGTCCTCCCTGTCTCCTCTAGTCCCTCTTCATGCAACATGAATCCACCTGAGTCAAAGCTTCAGTCCATTCTGCTCAACTGCTGGTATCATCATACCATCTGGTTTGGTTCCTCTGTCTTTCTTTCAGCTAGGTATGTTGGAAAAAAAAACTAATATGAGGAACATAGCAGCATATCAAAACACCACCCAGTGGTTTGAGAAGAAAAATGAAGAGGCTCTAGGTCCCTGTTGGGCCTGTAATGGTTTTGGTAAGGAAAAATGAAGCTTTTGAGCTTTGTTAAAGACACCAGGATAAATGACCAGCGTGTTCAACTGAGCCAAACTGAATACTTTCCAAGTTATTTTTACCTCCCAGAGGTATTCTATCATTCAGATCCCCCATCCTAGTTATGTGCATCCCCATCATCTTTTCCTTCAGTGGTACTCTCCACAGGCAGAGGAACATACAGGATTTAATCACAATATTGGCATAAAAAAGCCAATTCTCACATGAGTTTGCAAAAGATCCTTTACCCCTAGTAGGGCCTCCCATCTGATTGCAGAACACTCTGCACCATCTGAAGCAATACAGCTTCCCAACCCAACACCATGCTGGAAGAATGAGGACTGTTGCAAGGGCATCTGTTTCCCAGCCAGCGGCCAAAATACTCTACAAAATCACCAATAAACCTCATAATGAAGAATTGTGACTGTACATCCACACAGCCAGAGGGAAAAAAAAAAACCAAAACATAAACAAAACAACTTAAATTAGAGGAGATTTTTATTTTAGTGGACCATATCTCACATAATACAATATAATCTATTCAGAGTCAACATACATCTTCAGGGGTCTGGTTCAACTGGAAAAATAGCCTCTGGTAAAAAACAAAACAAAACAACCCCCCCAACATTGAAGATGGTTTTTGTGGCTGCAGTTTACAACATAAACAAAAAGAATCTCCTTGTGAAAAAATGTTTGGCTAGCAAGTGTGATATGTATCGTCCACTCCCTGTGCGGGTGTGGAGGTCATTGGGTTCAGAGAGAGCGGGGCGCTGATTTAAAATGAACAAATGGAAAGGTGTCTGAAAATTCAAGCAGTCTCCTTCCTTCTTTGCTGGTGAAGATGGTCTGCAAAGCCAACAGCTCAGTTGTTGAACTTTTCTGTAAACTCATTCCCTTACAGTAGATAAAGATTTAAGACCTAGAGTTGGAATCCATACCATGAGAGACACAGATAACAAAAATGCTCAGTTTTTCAAAATGTTTTAAGGATTTACACATCACCTTCTGGTGCAAACTGGAACCATTCCACTGACTGACTGGTTTGAGTAGGAATCCTGCAAAAGAACAAGTAAAAGACAAACATAAAGCAAAACAAAACTGGAAATTCTTGGCACTTGGGGATTTGTGTTGGCCAAATGACGAGACTGAATCCCAGAATCTGTGTTTGGAGAGGATATGAAGTCATTGTTCAAATGTGCACATAAACTGGATCTAGAGGGATAAGATTAAAAAAATTTACAGAGTTCAATCTCATAAAACTATCAATTATACAGGACTGTTTGTGTTCATTTCTGTGAATTTTTCTGTAGAACAAATGTTTTCCTTTACTTCTGGGTAGACCATGGAGCTGGCATAAAAACTGGTATGCTACTATAAACAAGAGGCTAAAGATCTGCTTAGCAAACATATTGTGGTTTCATTCACAGAGCAGTTATTGCAGGAGAAATGGGGTTGGCTGCTGTGAAGGTAGATGCATGGATGGAGACTTTATGAATCCATCTGCCATTTTGCAGATGAATCTTTTCACCGTTCCATGAAAGCAATATTTGGAATGTGAAGAAAGTGGATTTTCTTCTTCTGGGACCGTACAGATTTTCTTCTTCTGGGATCTCTGCTTTCATGGTACTTAATTTAATTTAATTTTAGTTAGAGGTCTTAAATCTAGATGAGTTAAATGCAGGCTGAAGTGTGCTCTGTGTGAAGTGTCCTACTGCACTTTGGGAGGAACATGGTTTGTGTCTCACATTCCTCTGTTTAGCCTGAAAAAAAACTTTAGCAAATACCAAAATGTAAAGGTTTTGGTGACCATCTAATATTCTGCACAATCACTGAAAGATAAAAGTCGAAAGATGTGGCTATGGCAATCTCATATTCCTCCCCCAGCATTTGCCAAAGCTGGAGACGGTCAGCTGCCTACAGGATGGTGTGTGACACTTCTGGGGCTGTGGGAGAGGAGCTGGTGAGCATCAGAGTGTCATGAATTTTTAGTTTAAATCATAGCAAATCACAATCTACGCCTCTCCTTCATCTCTGTTTTCGCAGTGATGGAGTGTACTGGTCCAAGGAGTGGGGTATGACAGGATGCTGCTCACTGCGGGGCTGCGGCTGTTTGCTTGGCCTTTTTTGCTGATGCAACATCTCCGACTTTGCCCAGCCTCAAACTCTCCTTCCTGCTAGGAAAAATAAAAAATAGACAAGTTTCAAAGTGGATCATGGTGGTACTCTTAATGCCACATTTCACTCCACCAGCAGCAGCACTGTTGGACCTTGTTAAAGCAAATTTACAATTGCCTGCTTCCTTAAAGCATTAAATCCAGCGATTCCTTCTGGCTGGTTTCTCATGGTAAGCTTTACAAATGTGTTCAGAAATTTCAAATAGTAAAGCAGTCTAATAAAAGAAGTTTGTGTACGTGGAGAAGTCTGTTTGCCTGAATTTGCTGATGAATCACCCAGTCCCCTGAAGGATACTCCTGCACCGAATTGACGACTAGGTAGCTGAATCTGGGGGCTAAGGTGGAGGTTAAAGCTGATGGATAGACTGTGTTCTTTCCAATCTGGTGTGTTTCTAACACAAAATATTCAATTACATTGGAATATTGTTTTCATGATCTGTAAGATCTGTAGGATGTAGTCATGGGTAAATTTCAAAAGCTGGAGTGGTTTTGTTGCCTGAACTATGCTCTTAAAAGAAAAAAAAAAGGAAATCAAATGCTTGTCAAAAGTCTATCTAACTTCTTCACTGTGCCAAATTGGGTTGGAAACTCATGAGAATGTCTCTCCTGTGAGACTTCTGGTGCTTCCTGCCTCAGCTCGTGTTGTAAATGTCACAAGCACTTACACAGCTTTTCATGTGGTATTTCAACACCCCTGCTGCCAGGCTCGGCCGGGATTCGGCGGCAGAGAGATGCTCAAAAGAACAAACCGCTGGAGAGGACGGAAAGAAACAGAGGGGTTCCTTGTACAGGTTGTTTTATTTATTGTTTAATTTGCATTTTTGCTAGAATACCAGTAGATAATCTGGGTTTGAATGCAAAGTGGCAATACCATTGTTTCAATTTCACTTTTTTCTACATTTTCTTTGCCAGAAACCTGGGCACGAAAGCTGCTGGACACGGCTTCTTGCGGGGCACAGCCAGGATGCCCCTGCTCAAGGACAGGCACAAAGGCTGGGGGAAAGAGCTGAAACGTTATAGATGAATTCACAAGGCAGGAAAAGTTGACTTTGGTCCCAGTCCTTCATTCCCTTGGTTTTTTAAGACCACGTGTGGGGTTTTTTTTTTGCCTAACCACAGACGGTATCAGGTTGGTGCCACCGACTGGAGAAGGCGAAGCGATACCTCCCGGCTGTCAGCCGGGGAAGAGGAAAGGTCCCGGGCAGCCAGACAAACGGCCAGTGAAATGAAAGGTTAGCAATTTGTCAGGTTAAACAAACTTCTCAGGGTTTCCCGTTCGTTATTTGAAGTCTTGTCAAGTTATGGAAAAGCATTTTAATTAACAGCTCCCAGAGTTTAAAATAAAAATCGGTAAAAAGCACATATTTAAGCGACGTCCGGAGTTTTCCTCCAAAGTTACAGTTTGACAGATTTCCATTAAGTTTATTGGCCCGAGATGATGTGATTGTGTTTTAATATGAAGAATTAATAAAAGATACATGAACTTATATTTATATAACCCAGTACAGAAGGGTCAGAGCATTTCCCACTCCAATTTTCTTCACAGTTTAGATTTAAATGAATTTGATTCTTCAAGGAAAAGCATCATGACATAAAGACATAACCCCCACACTCTTTGACTCCCACCACCCACATCCACCAAAAACTAAAAAAGAGAGAGAAAGAGAAGCATAAGGAAAAAGTAAAACTTAGAGTACCTTAATTTGTATTGGCTTCATTATCCTCTAGATAAAAGGCTACTCAACATAAATGAGGACTCTGAGTTCAAACTTTTAAAGAATTCACATATTTACATCAATTTTTAAAAGGTTTTATAACTAATGAACTCAGATTTCTTTTGGCATGGCATAAAATCCATTTGTACAGTTTTTAATTAAGAATGCAGCCTACGCAATTAAAATTAAGGGTAGAGACTTCATCAGATGTCCTGTGAGAACCCCAGTCGAAAAAATTATGTTAATGCTGTATGTCCTAAAAGCATTCTCTGGATGTTGGAAACACTTTAGGAGGAATTACTTCTGCTATACAATAAGGATTTATTTAAAGTTGGAAATTAGGAGCATTTAATTTCGGAGTGTTAAGACCTTGTTTGTCACTAATCGCTTTGGCATTTGCTATGTGTTTTCAAATCAGATAGGAGCACTTAAAATCATTCACATTTTCATAAAAATATATGTATGTGTATAAATGTACAAATGTATCTATACACTGAGACATGCACACAATCTATAATGCAAATAATGCACATGCAGTCAAGGGAATTCCTAATGTGAATTTTAATATTTAAAGTGACAAGAGCCATTATTGGGATTATTAAGACACTTCTTTGTTGAAATGATTAAAGTTACATTTGAAATACTGAAGGAAATGCAGACATAAAGATCTAGATAACTAATTGCAAAGGTTTCCATAAGTTGTATAGGAAAAAAAAGTTTAATGTAACTGAAAGGTGCTAAATGATTTCCCTTTCAAACATTTTTCCCTTTAGGAAGTGGTGCAGTGCGATCAATAATGGGATGGATTTTCCCATCTCCAAAATTCCCCGACTCAGCCTGGAAACGACTCCTCTAGTGATGGCTGGAATGGGGTTTTTCAGTGTGGGAGACACTCAAGGAGGGATACAGATAACGAGCCCAAAGCATGTGCGAGAGAGATGATACCACGACAAAACAAAAAGAGGAGCGATAGCCTGCTATGTAACGCCGTCCGCTTCCCTCACATTGGGTGCAGGGATTTTCTTTCTTCTCTCTTCCGTTTTTTCTTTTCCCTTTTCAACATGGCTTAATGCAATAAAAGTGTTTTATATTTAGAGGAGTAACAAGGGAGCTGAGGCTTAGCTTTGGAAGGCAAGCCAAATTTCATAAGGATTTTAAAGTGTAGAATAAGAACGCTTGGCTCACAGGAGAAGGCATTTCCAAGCCAAAGACCTGACATGAAGAAATGTGCAAAGAAGGGAGGGGGAGACAGGTTTTGGGGAGGAAAGAGGCCGTGGTGATGGAAGGGAACCAGGCAGGAAGGAGGAGGGATGCAATGGCCATGACTCGCACTGCTGAGCTGCTGAACATGCAGGGAAGACTCCAGAGGACGGGCAACCACTCACTGTGCGGTGGGCACGTGAGGAGTATTTTATAAAAACAAGTGATTAAGACTGAAATCCATAGGTTTTAGTGCTTGAATTCAACAGTTATTTTAACATGGCAGTAGGATAAAATAAGGTGCTTTTGACTCAAGGGAGATGTCACCAAAACTCAGCTGCGGGTCTCAGGTTGATGAGTTTTGTAGTCTCAGCTCTGTTACTCGTAGCCAGTACAGCTCATAAAAAAGCAGTTTTAATCTTTCGTTTAGCTCGCAGACATTAGTCAAAAAGGAAAAAAGATGCCCGCAACTGAGTTATAGGTGGCTCTTATCTTTAGAGAGGCTAGTCAACAGCTCCCAGCTAAATCATAAATAGCAAAATGCTTACATTGCATCCACCACAGAGGTAATTCTCCTCTAATTTACATGGGGTTTACATCACTTTAGCTTTTCCATTTCCAGTGGAGCTGCTTGAGATTTACACGCTTATGAATCAGAGCAGAATCAGGCCCCCAAACAGATGCATATGGCCAAAGATAACATTCTGGCCACAAACCTCATTTTTGTTCTTTCCTCCACCCACAAGCCAATAAAATTGCACAAGACCTGTGCCTGAGAGGCCCCCAGATCCGGGCCAAAAATAAATACAAAAATACAATAAAAGTTTAATGTGGGGGCCTCGTGCAATCTTTAACTAGTGCAGTATTTAACTGTATGAACAAAAGATGAAACAGCAGCCAAGAAATACATTTCACCTATAATTCCACTGAAGGACATAGGAAGAAAGACCAAAGAAAAGGAGGAAAAATCATTCCATAAAATAATAGTAATACTCAGGAACTTTAAAATACCCATAAAATTACAGTACTAAATTATTAGTGCCCAGTTTAGATGTTCTTTGAGTTTGTCAGAAGCATTTGATGAAAGGCTGTCAAAAGTTTCAAAATGAGGGGAATAAAGTAAGGCTAAGGAAAAAGAACTATTAAGAATATTAAAAGCAACGTGCCTGACCCAGCGGTGCCAGATCCTGAAAAGCTGAAGGAGGCATGCCTTGGCCCCTAGGAACGTCTTGACAGCATCACCACAACACTACTGGGGGGTTCCTGCGGCAAATGCAGGTTTAATTTCCCATGGGTAGCCCATGGGGCTGGTGATGGTGTTGGGGGGGTCCTGTGACCACACCAACACAGTGGCTTTTCTGAGTCAATGCCCAAAGAAAAGACAAAAACCCTCTTAGCATCAATCCAGGAGTTCAAGCATCACGGTCTGAATCCAGCCTGAGCAGCCAAACCAAATTAAACCATCCCAACCCAACTCAACCCCACCAAACCATTGGGGAACCAGCCCAGGCCAACCAGTCCTGCAGTGACGTCTTACTGTGAAGGTCTGCACAGTCTGTCCTTCAGGCATTCCCAGCTTGTCCAGAACTGGGTGAACCTCTGAGAATTAAAGAAAAGTAGTAATGCAATGCGAAAAAAGCCCGGGGTAGATAAGAAAAAATGCAGAATTAGGTCTTTTTCTTTCTAATTAAGACCGTAGGAGTTGCCACCAAACTGGAAGGGTTATTGGCCTTATCAGGGCCAGCCTGGTATCTCCAGAGGAAGGAGTGGGCAGGTCTGCTCTAATTTGCCTTCAGGAACATACTCTGCAAAAGAAAGAGCTTGTGTCATAGATACATGGAACTTATTTTAATGTAATGATTTATAATTTATACAGTGGATGAGTTAATCTGACTCTCCCTAAGATCCTACCCTTATTTGGGAAAATACCAAAGCTTGTGTTTTGTTTCAATACATTTTAATGCTTAAAACTATATTGAGCACTTCTTGATGGAAGCACTTTAATTACTCTGGTCTGATAATGAGAATATTAAGAAAAAAATGTTATGTTTACCCAGAACCTTTTAATTTGCAAGCTCGGTGAGAAATTATAACAGAAGAGGCTCTTTCTATCATGAACAATGGGGTTTCCATTTAGGGCTGCTGGACATATGTTGTCAGCTTTGTCCCTCTGAGGGTGTTTGGAAAGGGAGAGCACTGCACTGGAATCTGTATTTTATATCAAATTCACCTTTGGCTTTCTGGACATTTCATTTGCCCCTGCCTCAGTTTCCTCAGCTGCGAAAGCTGGATAATGGACCCAACACCATTGGAAAAGTGCTGCCAGAGCTGGGATAAACAGTTTGGTCTAGCACAGGTACTATTGTCTCTATTTCAGCCTTGGGTGGTTTTTTTTCCCAGGATTATTAGGTAATTGATAATTCCTCAGATAGAAAAGGAGAAATGAAAAAGCGGTAGGCCAATAGGTTTGGTTGGGTTTGTTTTCTTTCTCTGGGTTCATTTTCCCATGTTTAGCATGTAATCTATGTAAGGAATAAATGTACTGTCAAAAATGGAGGGGATTGGAAAGTGGTGAATGCTAAAGGTGACTATGTGTACTCCTGAAAAAGATATAGTGCAGACCGAGCAGTCGGCAGACTGTACCATCAATTCCCCTCTAAACCATGACCTGGAGAAATCACCTTCCAGTTGACAGGGGCTTAGGCAATATTTCAGAATCTGGTCAAGATTTTACAACACCAGATACTGTTTCATTCTCCGGGCTTTCTCTGCCCAAAGAATTTTTAACTAGGGCAAACTGTCAAGTATGCAGTGGTTTTGTAAAGCAGACTGCAAGCCAAAGAAAACTAGCCCGAGAACACCACATTTATTGATAAAGGGCCTGCACAGCAATAACGAGATGGACAAACGCTGTAAAACAACACCACTGGGGTGGCTGGGCAGGGAGAGGTGGGGAAGAGGGTTTGTCAGGGCACGGCTGGGCTGATGCTGCACAGCTTCCCAGCGAGTGTTGTTACTACAGCCAGAAAGTCATGCCTTGGCTTCGGGAAGCTGCCGTCGCTTTGGCGTAAAAATGTAAATCAGCACAGATGCAAGTTTGCTCGAAGACTTTTCCCATGCTGGAGCATTTTCACGTTCCCTGCCAAAGCCTGTGTTGCAACCTTTGGCATGAGAGTGTTGTAAGGTTGGGGCTTGTTGTGGTTTTGGTCGGGTTTTCTGTAGCAATCCTGTGGCACTCCGACTTCAGTCATTCAGCAAAAGTTATGTATTCCTTCTACTGGTTAAATGAAATGCCTCCATTTTTCTTAATCGTTTCTGACATTTCACCCATTATTCCCTGAGCCTCCTCACAGGATGTAAATAGCTCATAATTCTCTTGTGAAAGCAAGTGTGAGCTGCAGAAATACAAACACCACGGCACCACTATAACACGGTCCTCAACGTAGGGACGGCGGGCTGCAAGGAACAAAGCGACCGAGAGAGAGATCAAAAAATGCATATCCGATACGGTTGGTGGGGCAACTAAAAGAGTTGGGCTGATTTCTCCTCTTCCAGATATCCAGAACTAAACATCAGGAGCAATTAAAAAATTGTGGTCTTTTGTAAATTACTCCCAGAAGAAATCTTGGAAATCTTTCATTTTTAGTCATTTCGGTCCGCTGAACCATAAAGCTATTATGAATGAACAAAAATACTAGAGAGAAAATTGAAATACAACAGTAATTAACAATATGAATATATCAAAATAGAACCCAAGTGGCAGGATGGGGCCATCAGACTTTTTAACACAGAATTGACTCCGGGCCAGGTAGGGCACCTTTGATCTTGTATTTTTTCACCTCGAAGTGGCTGAGAGATGAGCAGTCACTGCTGCTAAAGGGATGCTTTCATAACTTTTGCCTTTCTCCAAAAAAAACCCACCCCTGTATGCGAGGTGTCCATCTTGTTTACCTTAGAATAATAAGCAATAATTCTCATTTTAGGATCTTCCTTTTCTGGTACCATATGCTAAATGTCAACAAAGGATTATAGGGAAAATCATTGAAAATGTGCAGCTATCACAAATAGAGATTTCCCTATGGGTTCTCTAATACTTTACAGACAAATGTTAAAGATTTATTGCACATGAACATCAAACATGGTTTTACTACAGTTCTCATTTGGATCAAATTGACACATTTTACATTCATTTTAGCCTAATGAGATTCTTTCACTACACATTATATTCCAAGTGACCTCGTACATTAAATTTGTGGCATGGAACAAACCCGCTGGTACAACAAAGCCCTTTTTCTACCAACTTTTGCACTTTTTAGAAGAGAAAAGAAACAGTTTAGCAAAATCATAAATCTTGAACACACATTTATTAATTGGTGCTCCAGAAAAAATGACACAAATGCTGTGTAGATTATCACATTTTGCCGAATTTTCGTTTCCAGCGTTCACGCTTTAGGAGTCTTTTGAACTTTGATTGCAATCCGAATATTCAACACTTTGGGCATAATTCGAATTTTTAAATTTATACCTGAAATATTAACAGGCTTCTGCAGAGTTCCTGCAAGAATTTTGCCTCCGGTGTTCAGAATCGGGCCCCCGATGACCAACCGAATCCCAGCTGCTGGAATCTGACTTCCAACAGCGATTTACTGCAGAAACCTTTCCAACACTTTTACACAATGCAATGTTTGCTCTTGCAGACGATTAAGTGATTTATTTAAAAAAAATAATTAAAAAAAAAATCTGTCCTGGAAAGTCTTTTTTTTTTTTTGGCTTATCACAGTGATTAGTAATGGAATGTAAGTTTTTAACACTGTGCTGTAATGTTGTACCAGGAAAAGGTAGCAGATGACCTTGAAAAGAGGTGAAAGGAAACTAGAAAATGTTAATTAAAATTATTAGTGCTGTTTGAGGTGCTTATCTTGTTTACTGCTAAGGTGTTGCTCCCTTCTGCATAATTAGGGGTAATTTTACTTACTTTCAAGTCTGTAATTTTAAATATCACAAAGTTTTATCTTCCAACAAGAAGTAATTCATTATTGGTTTATATGTAACTGCTTGATGTTTTAATCAATATATGCAACTTCCACAAAGTCTGTTAGAATTTGTCAGGAGGTTTTATACATCTTTTATAGTGCAGGATTAGGCATGGTATATGAAGCCGAAATCCCATTTAGTAATGAAATTTAAACATAATTCTATGTTTATGATGTGAAGATATATTTTTACTTGATCTGTCCTTTTACATTTCCCTTTATCCATGATTATTGGAGGACAATGATATCTGCAAAACAAACCACAGTGAAGTTAAATCCATTTGAACACAAAGAGTTACTGTCAGTTAATCCTAATAGAGACAATGCCGATTTTTTAACTAAACTGCTTAAGAAATGAATATGTCTTGCATGCTTTCAATTTGTTTTAAATCCTAATATGCGGAGCTCTTTGCTGTTGTCTAATATTTGCATAAAATATTTAATCTTGTACTTTAAATTAATGATATTAAAGGTCTAAATGTTTGAAAAATGTTGTTGTCAGAACAATGTAATCTTTTCTCTCCAGACTTCTTCATATAATTGTGGTGCCCTTATCCTAATATACTTGTAACCTTCCTCTGCATTGTCCTGCACTGAATGTGCTCTTCCAGTACTTTCTTAATTTAGAGATTTCTACACTTTTTTCTTTTTCTTTTTCTTTTTTTTTAATGTCAAGAAGCAGGGCAGGGAAGTTCCTCCGTGCGTTGGGACACGTGGCAGAATTAAATATTCCCCAAAACGGGCTGAAAAAATGGCACAAGGGCACAACCTAAGGACACTGGGCATCATCAGTGGGGCTGTGGGATGCAGGTGTGGGGCAGGGGCAAGGTGGGGAGATGGGGGTCCTGGCAGGGGCAAGGTGGGGAGATGGGCGCCCTGGCACCGCTCAGGGCTTGCTCCACTCGTGGGTAAGGGGCATTTTTCATTTTGCCTGCTGTAGCAGTTGCGATAAAAATATCACTGCTCTTTTATCTTCAGCAGAGCAATTAAAGACATGCCGGGTACTTGAAGCCCCGTAATTTTTAACCACTGGCATAGTAGGTAGAAAGAAGCGTACCATTGCCATGAGGCTTTAATTAAACCATAAAAAAAATTGGAAAATGTCTTCAGGAGTACATATTAAAAGAGGCAAGTAGCTTCAATTCATTTTCTTAAATTTACTGAATATTGAGTAGGTTGAAAGTTTGCTGGCTTAATGCAATAACAACTTAATACAGAAGCTGTCGAAGGGAAAAAACCCTCTTCTGTTGTGCTCACCTCACATAAGTCACCTCCATTCACTGAGGGGTTACGTTGAAGAGATAAACTGGGTTACTCATTAATTAAAGAAATCAAAGCCAGAGCATGCTCTCTGAAACACAGGTAGGTGGGCAGTTGTATGGGACCATGTCACCACCATGGGGCAGGCTGGGTTGGTGCTCTCCATCACCTGTCTGGAGCAATACAAGGAGCTAACATGTTGAAGACACCATTAATCCTAGAGAAAGAGTTTCAAGAAGGAGTTTCAATAAAGAAGCAGCAGATGCCAATGTCAGTGCAAGGCTTATGCTCCTGTGGATGGCCAGTGCTTCATGGTACTTGGTGTCCACTTGCAGTCACCTACGTAAAATAAATACAGCCTGTTTTAATGTGAGTCATACACATGGGTTCAATTGTCACTGGAAATAGAGCAGCTCTACAGCACTGCAGGGCAGTGCTGCTGAGCCTCTGCCGGACTGGAGGGTCTCCCAGCAGTAGACTTCTGCAGCAAAGGAGAAAACCCGCTGTCATTTCTGGGGTGCTGCTTTAGTCTGGGAGGATTAGGAGCTCCATGCTGACTCTTGTAATTCCTCAATTACAGCTTCCTCAGCTGGGCGAGGAGGTGTGCTGCTGCTCCAACCACAGGCACTGCCAGCCAGGAGCTGCTCCCCACCACCTTTGCAGGAGGAGATGGAGCAATTCGGAGCAGCCGCCTCCGGCGAGAAGAGCGCCAAGGTGCTGGCGCTGCCGGGAAGGGTGTCATGCCAGCAGCTGGGCTGTTCTTGGCTCCTCTCTTGCTCTGGAAGGGCTGTTGTTTCACTGGTGTCTGCTCAGGAGCAGTTGCAAGAGCACAGAAGCGACATTAGGGAGGAAAAAAAAAGAAAAAGTGAATTAATTCAGCTTGGAGAAACAATAGAAGAGGAAGGCAGTAAGGCAAAGAGGCACATGAAGAATCTCAAGAGCAGAAGACAGCAATATTTTCAGGGATTTATGTGGCACTAAAAGGGATGTATTATGGCAAGTAGATGAAAGGACATATTATACTGCCATATTTGATGCATGGCCACATAATCACACTAAACTGAATTTTGAATAAGAATGGAAGAAGATTCCTGTAGTCAATTGGAACTACAGGGAGAATTTTAATGGTAGACCTAATAACCTGAGAAGAAGCAGCTTTCCTTAGCAGTGTGGGGTGAACAACAGTGCTGCTGAGGAGGTCAGCCATGGAAAATTTCATGGCACAAGTTGTCAGAATTTATTTATTTATTTATTTGGGTGGTGGATTAGATGACTACCTAAACTCTAGCTGTGCTTCATGGTGTGAACATCCCAGCACTGGAACACTGTTGATGCAGCAGAGGGTGCAGCACATTTTCTGCAGGACCCTGTGTTTCCTTTGAAGTCGTCTCAGCCAGCTGGCAACTGTGTCCAGGCATTTTCTTTGATACCATTTGGGTCTCCCAGAGAAGGACAAAACCTCCAAGCACAGTGTCAAACTTCACAAATTTCACCTGCATTTTCCCTAAACCCATGCCAAACCATGAACTTTGTGTGATCAACCATCTATCAGACCGGATTCTCTTACAAAGCTCATGAGCCAGAGCAGAGCTTGAAAGCAACCTCATCCAAGTCTCACATTTGGAAGAGCTCAAAACCTGGGGAATTTGGGGTTGTTTGTTCCAAACATTTCAAACAGTTCCAGTGACATCTAGTGGGGATGATGCCCCTGCGAATGGCTTCAGCCTTACGGAAAAATCTCATTATCCTTTATTTTTTTTTAACCCACTGGGCAATAGTTTCCTACTGAAAAAAACTCAGATGTGGTTTATGTGCCATACACCATGATTGAAAAATAGTTTCACAGTCCACTGAGAATTTCTCCTTTCTGGAAACATTTCATATATTAAGGACCATTTGGATTTTTCTCTGGGACATTCTACTATATCGAAAATAAACTCATGGAGGAAGGTCACAAAGTCTTAGAAAAAAACCCCAAAACAACAACCATGAACTCTTGGAAATTTAAATTACTCAGAAAACAACAATAAAGATCTCAGTCCAACAGTTGCAGGCCAGTTAAACAGAAATGTAACTAAACATTGTTAAAGTGATGCAAAATGATCTTGAAAGGAAAACCAGGTCAATCCTTCTCTCCCTCCAATCTCCCACTTCCTTCTGTGCTGCTTCCCTGTGCACCTTCCGCACGTGTCTCTTACTGAACTTCCTTATTGAATGAAGGGGAGGTTGCAAACATTGATCACACTTGGCTCACTCACATGGCAATTTTTTTTCTAATTGTTCTATTTTACTCTGGATGTCTTGATTCTCCTCTACGTTTTTTTCCCCCTCCTTTTTCAGGCACTGGGCAGTTGTTCTTATTTAAGAAGCAGCTCAAGCTTTAAGCTGATGAGATACTTCTCCATCCAATAAATGTCACTTCTGAGCCGGTCTCCTGAATAACCCAGGTTTATCCCCAAGGTTTAAGTTCGTTTGCAGAAGTGTGGCACTCAGCTAATGAGTAAATTAATAATATCAGAGAGGTGATGATTCAAAGTTCAGCAAGTCAGAAGTAAGGGCTCAGTGTTTTGAAAGCAGAAAGATCATAGCAAAGCACAGAATGTTTTTCCTAAAATAGAGATATTGCACCACTAAAGTGTGGAGTGGATTTTTCACATGTACATGGTCCTTGTATTTCCTGATTTATGAACATTGGACTCGGGATTTATTGCACATTTTCAGAAACAATACCAGTGAAAAAAATGCAATATTACCTTTGGGTGGTGGTGTGGGTGTTGTTATACTGACCTGCCACTGAAGGAATCCCAGAAGGTCCAGAAGCATCAGAGCTTTCAAAAGTGCACACTGATTTTTGAAGCCTGTCCAACCAGTGTGGGCTGTGCGGGTTTGCAAAATTTGGCTGAAAATTTCACAATAACGAGGTGCCTCCCAATTTTCCAATCCTACCCTTGATCCTGGCTGGAGCCAGGACCTACGCTCGCAAATACGTATTAAACAAGAATTAGAAACAAGATGGTTGTTTTTGCCTGGTTGTTTTTAAATGTTTCAGTTTTATTTTGCAATAAATTTTGGATGCAGGCTCTAATAATCATGTTCCTGTGACAAGGGCAGCTCTGTTTCAGCAAAGAAACTGCAATGAGTCACCAGTTTTCTTTCTCTCCCCTTTTTGTTTTCCTTAATCTGAAAAAAGAAAATAGTAATCTAGACTGAAAAATATAAGCATTGCTCTTTGTGGATGGGAAAAGCAGAAAAGTTTTGTTCCCAGGTCTTGCCACAGACTTGGTGTGCGAGGAGAGACCCTTCACTTCAGCTCGCTACATCTCAGCCCCTCCAGCTAAAAATGTGCCTGAACTGGTCATGGCTGAGTGATACCCTGCAAAGCACTTGGTGATGCATGAAAAACCAACTGCTCGGATGAGGTGGAGCCTCCTCCTTATTTTCAGATAACAAAGGCAGCTAAAATTCGTTTGAGCAGTTTTCCAAAGTTTCTTTTTTGCCACGTAGATTATTGTTTTGGTTACCATAGAGACTTTCGGCTCCCACCAGAAATGGGAAAGGATGGGCTCTGGAGATGCCCTCCCAACTAAATTGTCTATGGACAACTTTGAAGAATTCTGGGCAAACCAATCCCTGTTTCATTGGGATGTATTAATTCAAAACTAATTCAGGCTTCTAAATCACTCCCAGTTACGTGGAGAGAAACAAAAAATATTTATGAAGTTCCATTTTTAGTTCCTTTGAAATTCCTGGAAAATGTGTTTTGTTCTTCGTCCTAAAATCACCAAATAGTTTTTATTTTATTTCTCTTGCTTTTGTGAAACAGCAAAAACAAAAAAAAATTAATTCTTTTCATAGCATTAATGTGGTTTGGTCTAAAAATCAGTTTTTGCCAAGGAAAATGCATTCCTTTTAGCAAAGACATTTCTTGGTCTCTATTGTGCACGCGAAGGCGTTAAGGTCAAAGGGTAAATTTCTCTTAGTTGCAGTCTATTTCCATGGGCTGAATCTTACATGATTAGTGGTGTTTGGCCACTACTGGGAGAGACTGGAGAGAAAGGAAGGTCAGGTGGGTGTCTTGGGAGAAAATCAGAGAGAATTACTATAAAATATGTGCAGTTAAGTGAGCAAATCAGCATCTGCTAGCTGTTTGTTTTCTTTCTGGTTTGTTGGGGTTTTTTTTTTCTCTTTTTGGAATTAGAGAAAATGTTATGAACACATTGGTTTTAGTTTGGTTATAATTCTGAGGGGAGAGAGCGATGAGGATGAAGGTGGGAGCTGGGGGAATGCAAAGAGGAGGCGAGCTCTGTCAACAGAAGCTGTAGCAGCAACGCTGTTTCTCGTGATGACTTCAATCACATGGAAGATAAATTAGGTAAAGAGAGAAACAAGCCACCTCTCCAGATTTCCATCAGCCCCAGTTAGGAAGCTCTTCCATGAAAATCTCCTCCACTTTCCTGACCCAAGAGGGAGCACCGGGAATTGCTGCAGCCCCCCACGACAGCAGCGGAGACATCCCCCACCCAGGACACAGAGCCTGGGGCCAGGGTTCATTAGTTTTCTCTCACTTGGGAGACAGGAGTGTAGGAAGGAGATTTTGGGAGATGCTATCATACCTGAGACAAGCAAAACTAACCCAACTTCATACAAAGAGGAGATGTCAAGCCCTGGAGTGTCTCTGGGCAGGTACAAGTCCCCACAAAGGTATTGACCCAGGGTCTCAAAGGGTTGTGCTACCATGGCCTGAATACTCTCCTCACTTGGAGGGTGGCTTATATCTTCAGATCTTGTTCTGCATCAGGGCTTGGTGCTACCACTCTTTTCCCCACAAAACTGATTCTTACAACTTTTCTTTCCTGTGAGCCGAGGAGCCTGTGTGCTGTGGAGGGGATTTAAGACATTGATGGAGGGGCAACAGAAGTCATCCTTCTCTCCAAATCTGACATAGCACTCACAAACCATTAAATAAAGGATTTTGGGTACCTTGCAACTACAGTTTTGCAAGTGCGTTATTCATCCCACGTCTCCTTCTGTGGGAATGCCCTTCACTGATGAACAAATCTCCAAAACCTCCCTGCTCTGGATGTTTCTGCTCTGTGTTTATCTATCACAGCAGTGAATCCTGCCTGGGTTCTCTCGAGCCCCTGAAATACCACACTTATTTCTTGACAAGTCTCTCCCACAGCCCGTTTCAGAGTGATTCATTATCACCAATATGGAATTGGGAATCTCTATTGAAAGCGCAAAAACTCTGAGCAAGTGGAGAGCACCCTCGGAAATGACAACACACTCAGCTGCCTCACACCAATGGCCCAGGGAGCCCAGAGAAGTTTACACCTGCTTTGGAGATACTCCATTTCTGATCTGTTGATGTTTAATAGCTGTGAATATTAAGTTAATGTTAGGAAAGTTATGGGTTTTGACATTGCCTTTGGCATTTATCATATCTATTGTCCTTCTGGGGGTGCTGTGAAGTTCCTACAGGAGGCTGATGAGGCAGACCACCATCCCGCCCGGCTGGTCTAGAATGCAATAAATAAAGACTGGGGGGAAATGCTGCAGTGCCATACGGGCCTTCCCTCCACTTTGCAGCTGCATCCAGCCCTGCTTTCCCTGCTCCTCAAGTGAAAAACTCCAGTCTCTCTTCTGTTCTTGCATTAACTTCCACAACACGCACTGGGACTTGTCCCCAAGTGCCAGCAGAGAGGGAAAACGATCCCAATTTGTTGCTGTTGCTACTGTGTCCATCGTGAAGGTACCCTGAGAAGCTCTTGTGCTGGATGGGCAAGTTTCCAGGGCTCCTCTCCTTTGCTCTTGCCGGGGATTGAATGAATCCTCTGGTGGGCTCAGAGTGGTCTCAGCCTCCAGGTTCTGCTGCCACAGGAGGCTGTACCTCGGCTTTGCACACTCACCCGCCCCGAGCGCAGGCAGCCTGTGTTCAGGCGAAAGAATGATGTCAAAAGAAGTAAAACAAAGAGTATTGTGTTTGGCCTATCTTGCAAAAAATTATGCATCGAGAAAGAATAGCACGGAAGTAGAGTAAGTACAAAACACACAGTGAAGTGTCTCGTTGCTTCGCTGAGACAAAGGCAGACAAAATTAATCAGCAATGATTTGTTGTGCCAGAAAATGCACGCTTCTGACTATCTGTGGCAGATTATTGCCAAGGAAATAGTTCCTCAATATCCCAGGCACATTCCTGACCTGTATATTATGAAGTTATTTCTGCTTTATGATTTGTAACCTGTAAAATGCCTGTGATCTTAATAAATGAGAGCTTGTTGCCTCCTGAAATCCACTGTATTTCATCTTTTGCTTTCCTCCTTTGGCAGTGTTGTTATTTAGACTGAGTTAACATTAGTATTCTCTCTGAGCATATACACTTCCATGAATTCGATATCATCGCTGTGAGCGAGCACCCTTAGGACGCTATGACACCATCCATATGACATATGATCATGGGTGGAAGCATAGCTGGAGGCTTTATGGAAAACACTGAGGATTTCCCAACCTGTACTTTTTTTTTTCTTTTTTTTTTTTTTTCCCCTTTCCACACCAGGAAATGTTGTGGAGTTTTTTATTAATTGTTTAATCGAGCCTATGACCCATAGCTAGTTCTTGAAACTTAAGAGTAAACCCATAGAAAGCAAACTATACAGGGCTGTCTATATATAGTCTGACTAGTAGAGTTCAAATTGCCAAAGGTACAGCCTGACACAGCTTCTGAAAATAAAGTGCCTCATCCTCTGATGATCTACAGAAAGTTTCCTCGCTGTTTACTGGGGTTTCTGGTGCTGGGAGAACGGGGGTGCTGCTCTCAGAGGTGACCATCCCTCCGGGGTGCACCTCGGTAGAGCCCTCTGGAGCCACCCAAAGCCGGTCAGCTGCATGGGAATATCAATATTCAACAGAAAACCCAGAATACACGTGTCTTCCATGCCTCCCAGCACCTTGGATGCAAACGGCACAAAAGGCTGCAACTTGCCTTTACTCACAAATTAAATGACACCAAAAGCAGATTCAGGAACCAACCCCCCCCTGCCCCGTGCTCATGGGAGCGAGGCGTAAACCCTTGCAAACAAGTAGACCTTTCACATGATCCAAATCATGCTTTGGATGAAACCCTTTTTGGGCTGGCTACACTGTTTTTTAATAAAAGGGAGTGTAACGCAAGCGCAGGGCTAGGAAGGGCGTGTGGAGATAACGTCTGGGCGTGGGAGTCGCCGCGTTAGGGTGCGGCGGGGTGCCTGGGAGAGGTGTGGGGAGGGCGGCTTTCACCCCAAAATCCATAAAACAGCCCCAGTCCCTACAAGCTCTGAAAAAGCCAGGCATCTTCTGACAGCGTTTTACGAGTGCATATGGAGAAACGGCAGAAAATACAACCGTTTGTGAACAAACTGGAAATTAGTGCTGTTGTGTTCACCTGTAAGTTTTCCTTTAAAGCCAGTGATTGCGTTTGAAACCTGCAATTCTCAACAAAAAAGAGAAAAGTTCAGTGCTGATTGCTGGATATTTGGACCTCCCAGTGCAAACATTAACTGGCTGAGAGGCACTCTGGAATGTAATGAAGGAAACAATACTGGGAAAGGAGCCAAACGCAGAAACACTGGCGCCTGCAACCTAGGGATTTGCCTCCTAGTAATAGGAGCTGAACAAGGCCCAGCACTTCTGTTAGGCTGGAAATGACATACTGTGATCCTTGACTTAGCCAAAGGGATTTTAAATGGAGGAAAGAGCTGGCAAGACAAAATCTCCTGCACTTTTCACAGCGTTTTCTAAAACAAGCAAAGGAAATCGGGAGAAAAGACTGTAGTCTATTACATTTGATCCAGTTAAGTCAAGAGTGGAAGCTTTTTAACTGCTGTTATTATTTTTTATACTTTCTCATCATGTCACACCACCCAGAAAGCACAGACATAAAGCAGAAACTTGAAACTGCTTTCATTCAAGAAGAAGGGCACCCCAACATTGCGTTATTGACAGGAGGGCTGAAAAAACTGACAGCTGCAGAAATTGTACAGTTGAAGTTCAATTCCCAGGAGCGGGAACAATATACTGATGGTATTAATTCCGCTTGGAATTGTTAAAATAAGAAAAGGTTATGGGCTGAGGAAGGGACCTGGCATTTTTTTTTTATTATTTTTTTATTTTTTTTTGCTTGTAACAAAGGCGAACCTTCCTTCTTCCCTGGTGTCCTTGGACTGTCATCTCCAACCTTTTGAAACTGTATCTGATTATCCATGTGGCAATTAATCATAATTAAGCAGGCTTGAGATTTGGAAAGGTACAAAGAAGGTGGCTATAGATCTGGCTTTTGTCCTGAGTAACCTCCTTTTTTTTTTCTTTTTTGGCTGCTGAATCTCGTGTTTGGAGCCATGAAAGGGAGGACTGAAAAAACTGAGAAGTAAAAAAAAGAAGAGAGGGAGGCAGAAAACCAGTGTGTGTGTGTGTGTGTGTGTGTGTGTTTTAACATCAGTGCCATAAACATCCTGGTTGTTCTTTCTTTCTTTTTGGACATCGCAGTCCCTAGAAACTAAGTTCCAGCAAACTTGGAAGCCGTTCGTTTCCAAGAGGAAGCTAGGTAACAAATTACCTTTCTAATGCCAAGTGATTTGGATCCATTCTTACAAACCAGATTTTTTCAATTTATTACAGGAAAACATTCAATCATTATACGCTGGCACTCTGTCTGGGGCACATGGAATACCATTCTACCCACTCCGCCCACATCCAGTTTTTAAAGGCTTAGTAAGCCCAGAATGTCTTCTTATTAAATGTTTTATATATTTATAATTAAAATACTGGGCTGGCATTAGAATCATTTTAACAGATGTAACCTGACACAGGCTTTCTCTGCCCAGGGTCAGGCTGGGAAACAATGGCTTCTTTAACTCCCGCGTTCTGCTCGGGTTTCTGTTTGCACATGGGTCCAATTTGTCCCATTTATGATTAGGTTTAAGTAAGTTGATGTGCTATTTATTTAGGAGAATTGCCATTTCAGGCTATTACCATATTCCCCTACAATATACATTACAGTGTGGTCTATGCCTGCACTGTCCATTATTAGGTTATTATAGTCCTGAATATGGTCCCAATTCACCAAAACAACAACAACTAACTTGATTCAGGCATTAAGTGATTTACTGCCGCTCTTTACGTTTGAATTAATGTACATACTGCTTGCAAAAGCCAACACTCCCTCTGCCCCCCCGCCTCTCCTTGCCCCCAACCCTGAAGGCTTACAAGGGCCATGTGCTGGCATGTGAAAGAGACTTAAATGTCTATGTAATTGATTTAAACATCAAGTATGAACATGGGGCAGGGAAAACCAAAGGGGCAGGCTCCGCCGCCTGGCGGAACACCAGACCAAGGTGCTGCTGGAGGGTGGCAGAACTGGGAGATGCTGGGAGGACCTCAGGAGTCAGCCACCCCCTTTCCCATCCCATGGACCTGAGAGCCTGAGTTTATCTCTGTTCCTAATAAAATGTGCTCGCTTCAATCTTTGACGCAGCACCCAGGCAAGAGCGGGTGTAATTTATAACGGCCTAAAACATGTGGCTGTTGCTTCCAGTCCCCCTTCGCTGACACAAAACCCTACCCCTGCCTTAGAGGAAGAGGTTTGTTTAAACCAAAGCCCTTTTCAGCAGCTCTTCAGCTCCCCCCAGCTGTGGCAGCCCGTCCCGGTCCTCCACCAAACTCAGGAGTTGCCTTTCCCCATGTCCTGCCGTGTCCCAGGAGCCATCAGCATCAGCCACCACCACCAGCGCCAGCTCAGGCGGATGGCCTTCCACGAGGAGCTCTGAAACTCATTGACTCTCTGCCTCAGCAAGTGGCTATTTCTCCTTTCGTTGGTAAAACACACCATCAACAGCTGGAATTCACATACCAATAAATTAATAACGGCAGGGCTGGAGCGTTCCAAAAGCTACAATAAAATAGCAGAATACAGCGTTATCGTGTACACCATCTCTCCCTGGCACGCATTCCCCTTCTTTCACTTACAATGAAGTCACTGGCCACTCTTTCTTCATCTGGGAAGCAGCTAGGAGGTTCCCAATCTCCTCTGGAAAGGCTTTATTTCAGAGCTCTGCTAGTCACGAACCCGGCGCCAATGAAGGAGATGGTGCTTTTGCACCAACGCTGCCCTGAATTTACTGGTCACTTCAGGATGGGCATTCAAATAGTGTGCATTGGGCTGATATGGAGAAAATTCCTGGGTTTTGGAACTATCAGGGTAACCACAAGCACTCCTGTTGGCTTTGTGACCCCGAGAAGCAGGACCCTGAGCTGGACTGAGGAGCTCTACGTGGTGGGGCAGCCCACAGGAGATGGTGCAGTGCCCATCCCAAGCCAAGGGAAAAAGTTGACATGGGAAGCAATACTGAAAGCAGCACAAACAGAGGGGGAAAACAGGGATGGCTTCCCAGTTCTGGTTCACACTCAGGTCAAGGACCATCAGTAAGGCCAGGCGGCATCCTGGATTATTGCAGGAGGAGGAGAAAAAAAATGGAAATATCACTTATTCTGACCTTAGAAGATCTAACAGCGTCCCTCACAGTGACTACTGAACAAATTCACTTCCAGGCCAAGGCTAAGGCCGTGAATGGAGAAGAAATCTGAGTTTGTGCTGCCCAGAGGAGAGGTAGGAAGGAGCCATAGGATGTGCTACCGCTGCAGGCAAGGAAAGCCTTAAGGTCCTGGACTCGATTCCTGCCCTCTCCACAGGCATCCAACATACACCCCTAACTCCTGCCTGGCTGCAGCGTGTGTTGGAGGATTACTGTTTTTGAGCTTGCAAGTCACCCAGTTAGTAAATCACAGATATACCTGGTTCAATTCACAGTTACGTGTCGCGTGATCTGTCCTGAGAGTAACCTCTTAATAAATTAAACTGAGCCCCAAAAGAGGTTAGAAAATTAAGTTAAATGCTTCACCATCTGGGACTCAACCGTGGCTAGATTCAATATTTGGAGCGATGGGAAGGTAAAAAGCAATTGGAGTTGTGTATTTACTGCTTTTTTTTTTCCCTTTTTCCCACAGAGATAACAAGGTGATAGAATAACTTCACTTTTTTATTTTTTTTCCACTTTTTTTTTGGTATTTTTTTTGAGCCAGGGCTTTAAGCGGAGCCTTACTTTGACATCAACAAGAAAACAATGTTGCTAAATACCTTTAAAACTACAAGCCCAGAGCCTGTGAGGGTTTTTTTCTGCCTTTTGGAGGTGAGGCAGATTTTGCAGTTGGGGATTCCTGTCTGTCCCCTGCAGCACCGCAGCCCTCGCCGAGCCCAGCTCCCGCTTCCCTCCAGCCACATTGGTTTAGGACCCCTTCCAGGTCGTTTGGAAGTTGGGCTTGGAGCCTGCTCCAGACACAGAGCCACATAATGCATAGCTATGAGAACTTGGGAAAAACCTGCTTGGCAAAAAAAAAACCAACCCAAACCTCCTCTTTTTTCCCTTTGCTTTAATAACAAATAAAAAATAACCTGCTCACTACCACCACTCTCCCCAAAATATATATATATATATATAAACCCCTAAACGAGCAAGCTTGTGAATCTCACCTGAGTTTGATTAAAGCCAATATAGAATTGTAAACTGAAGTGGGAAAATCTGGGGGTTTGTTGTTGTTGTTCCTGGGTGGGTTTGGGGAGATTTTTAGGGGTTTTTTTTGTTTGTTTGTTTTTGTTTTTAATTTTGCTGGGGAATTTTTCCTGCAGTGGACTCTCCACCCTGCGCAGAGCCACTGGCACGTGGTGCCTTCTGCAGATGGACGGCGAGTGGCACACACAGCCCCGCAGAGCTGGCAGGCAGATGCTGGCGTCGCGTTAGGGGGAAGATGGCACACTGCTGCTGCATGGGAAAAGGGAGGGGGGGGGAACACCCACCGCTGGCACTGGCAGCTCCCCCCCCTTCCCCATCATTGAACCACAGAGCTCGCCCCTGTCCCCAAGCCCTTTCCAAGGTGGACGCGGGCACGCTGCCTTGGGGGATGTTTGAGCTTTATCCTCCTTGTAAATCTGATCTCTTTAATTTTTTTGCCCCCCCACATCCCCTCAATCCCACACAGGGACAGGGCTCAGGTCTTGCCAGCACTTAGGGGCTTAGAAAAATCTCTCCAGAGGCCTAGAACAATTCTCTAGGGGACTTGGACATCTCTCTGATGAGGAAACGCTGAGGGAAACGGGTCTTTTTAGTCTGGAGAAGAGAAGACTGAGAAGGGATCTATCAATGCTTATTAATACTTAGAGGGTGGGTGTCAGGAAGATGGGGCCAGTCTTTCTTCAGTGGTGCCCAGGGACAGGACAAGAGGTAATGGGCATAAATTGGAACATGGGAAGTTCCATCTCAACATGAGGAGATGTCCCCTGCGAGGGTGGCAGAGCCCTGGCAGAGGCTGCCCAGAGGGGTGGTAGAGTCTCCCTCTCTGGAGACATTCAAAACCCACCTGAACACGTTCCTGTGGAACATGTTCCTGTGGGACCTGCTCTGGCAGGGGATTGGACTAGATCATCTCCAGAGGTCCCTTCCAACTCCACATCATTCTGCAATTCTGTGATTTGTTATGGGAAATGATGACCTCATCCCAACCCACCTCTCCCCACTCCCATCACACTGAGATCTGATCCAAGCAGGAGGTGAAGGATGCTGAGCCCCCAGACAGCACAATGGGGCTTGCTCTGCAGCTCAGCCAAACTAGTCCTGCTCAACACATTTAAAATATATATATAATGTCTGTAACCTCATTTGTGTGGGTGAGGACCACACCTGAGTGAGTCTGGCTTTCCCAGCCTGCACTTTAAATAATCTGGGGAGGTGTTTCCTATCCTGATTTCTCCTGCCTTTTCCTTGCACATATGGAGTGACACTGAGGGTCAAAACTATCTATCCTGACTCTGCTGAGAAGACAGACAGGACAAACAGCAGGAAAGGACTGGAGAACAAAACTTTGAGGGAGGAGGTGGGGGGGGAGGTGTCAGGCAACTGAGCTCTGCTTGGAAATGTGGGCAGAACGTATACCCTACGCCACAACCACAGCATCACTCCTGCCCTGCAGCCTTGGGGACCTCCCATGCAACAACAAAATCCAGAAAAAGTGTGCAATGCTGTGGGCAGACAGCAGGAGAAATGGCAAGCTGGAGGGTGGCTTGTGGGGTGGGGAAACAAATGTTCAGAAGAAACAAAATCATATGGTTTAGCTTTTCTATTTTTTTGCCCAAAGTGTTCCTAATAGTTCAGGTTAGTGGACTAAATATCTAGAACGAGCCTGTCTTTGGAGGAGTTTATATCTCTGTGCATAATCTATAGCTTTACAAATCAGTGATGGTTTAAGGTACATGATTGAAGTTCCTATTTCACCAGTCACTTTTTAAGACCGTCGATATTGCCTTTCCAGGTTTTGCTAATTTTTTTGGAAGGGGTGTCTAGTGGTCTAGAGGCTCAGACATCCTGCTCAGAGCAGATTGTCTTGTCCAGGTAAATTCTGAATATCTCCAGTATATCTGATTCAGACACCTTTGCATCAGACACATCTCCAAAATATGCAGAGATGAAACAAGAACAACCCTCAAATCTTGCCTCCCCCAAGCCATTTACTTTCAATTCTCAATAGTTTGGTTTTTTTTTTTTTGGGGGGGGGGGCAGTCTTTTGCTTTTCTGAGCAGTGATCATTCTGAGAGCAGAGCTCAGCTCAGGGCTGGAAATGGTGGCAACAAAACGCTGTTTAAAAGTCTGTTGTAGTAGAGATCAAACCAAGGAAACTTCATCCTGCCATCTGGAGTCAGACCGAGAGGTGGAACGGGGCCAGGACTGTGGAGGTGATCAGAAACACCCCGGCACTGCCGGCACGGTGCGGCGGGACGGAGCTGGAAACAACCTGTGATGGAGCATCCCTGGGATATGTGAAAATTGGCTCAGGCTTTGGCTCTGCCTGGAGCTGGGAAGATGGGCAACGCCAGCGGGTACGGCTGCCCGGGCATCCCCGGGGGAAGGAAACCGAGCCTCTGGCTTTCCCAAGCTCTGCTCATTACTAAATCACAGCACCTCTCTTCTCTCATGCTTTTTTTTATTTTTTTGCCTTTTTTTTTTCCATTTGCTTGGTGTTTACTCTGGCCTTGAACTGCTTAGCTTTGCTCCAGGCACAAAATCAAGTGTCTTTCCTCTTGTTCTTTTCTTGCCTGGCCTCAGATACAGTAAACCAAGTCCTCAAGGAAAATACAGTGCACCTCATATCAGTTCTCCTCAATACTTTTAAAAAAAAAAAAAGCCTCAAAAACACCCCCTTCACTTCCCACCCAGCCTCACTTTACAGGCTGGGAGCAAGCACTCCCCTCCCCATCTCTAAGGAAGTGAAGGGATGCTATTTATTTTAGCAGACTGCTCATTAACCATGAAGGTAACGAGGAATGGAGGCACTTGGTTAGAGAAAGCTCAGGGCATCAAACTCGAGCTGATGGGCAAGTTCTGCAGGTGCTTCTCAAAGTACCTGCTCCACTGCAGAACTGCAAGGAATCTTTTTCCAACTTGGCTGCTCTCACTGACTTTTTGATTAGATTCAGAAAGTAATGCCCTTTAAAAGACACCTTTTTCAGGGCTTTCCTCTCTTACACTGAGATGAGCCTTTCTTTTGAGTTTTGCTTTCTTCCAGAACAGGACCGTGAACGCGGCTCTTGGAGGTGGTGGTTGTTTGATTCCAGGTTTGTCTCCTGCAAACCCATCGCACCCACGCTCCAGCAGCCACACAATCTTACTTGGTTCTTGGTTTTTTTGGTCAAAACATGCATTTCCTCTTGGCTCTGCTTTGTGCATTTGGATTTTCTGCAGCTGAGCTCTTCCCACCCCCGGATTTGGGAGATCTCTTCAAGAAAGTGGATGTTGGGGATGGAAGTTCAGGAGTGCCGGGGGTTTGCTGGGGCTGGGAGCTGCCCGCTGCTCCTTCCAGCTTCCCCCAGCAAATGTCAGCTCCCTGCTCCATCAGGCATTTACCTCTATAGCTTCAATGATATGACAGCTACGAGGTGTTGCTTCGCAGGAGGGAATAGCGCAGGTCACATCCTCGGCAAATGCAAAATGGCATAATGAAATGCTGATTGATACCCGCCAGTAACCCAGCTTGCTAGTTAGTTACACAAATGCTGGTAAAATCCCTGTTAATCTAAAATTTCAAAGCCTTTGTGGCCCTTGATCTGGGGAGGGAAGGTGTATCCGCAACGTGCAGCTACCGGTGCCCTCTGTCCTTCAACACCGAAGCTTTGAAGAGGTTTCAACATGGCCAGTGCCACCACCATTCCTAGGAATTAAAATTAAATGAGGAAAGTTGCGCTCAGAAGAACCAGGGGAAGGATATTCGAGCGAAGACTGATTCTGTGGCTGCGAAAAACCTCAGGCTGGAACTTATGCATTTCCAGACTTTCTCAAGTTGGCTGAGTTTCTTCAAAACGGAATATTTCCAGGCCTCCCAGGAGACCCAGCCTCCCCATCTCACGCCAGGATGCGTGCACAGCTCCCTGCTGCCAGGTAAAACGCTGCTACCAGAAGAGTGACCGTCTTTGAAGCCTATTCAAATCGCAGTTTAAATATGAAGCTGCGTAGTTTCTTTTGAGAATAAACATAAGCCTAGAAAGGAGAACCCGCCTTCCTCCACAAGCAACCATTTTACCTCAATGTTCGCTTTTTTTAGGGAAATATCAGCATTTTGTGGTCAAGCTCATTATTTGCTTTGTAGGAGACTGGGGTGTTTTAAGCCAGGGAACAAGCTCTGCTCCTCATTCATGTAATCAAAGGGCCGAGTATTCCTACTGATATTTAATACATTTCATCTCCCTCTTTTAATGCATACATTGAAGTATACTGTGTCTTTAAAAAAAATTCTCAGCTTTGACTGTTAATTTAGCTTCCTACATACAGTCTCATTTACTGTTATCTATTTTTATTCTCACTGGGGATTAGGTAAGCGACTAGCAGTATTTCCAGCTGTCCTTTTTGCATCACTATTTGAAAACTGTGTAGACCACAAAGAACATAATTACAAAAACAAATTGCTAGTACAACTGCTCTATTAATAAGCAGGGACCTGTTGTTAGTTCTGAAACTTAGAAAGACCATTTCAGTCTTCTGTTTTCATTAAACTGTGGTTGCAGAGAGCAGATATAATTGCATTTCTTTTCTTTTTAAAGGCTACAGGTTACCTGAAGTAATTTGTATATTACTTTTTTTTTCCCCTGTAAGTCCAAAGCAGTTCTCTCAATGGAAAACATTACATACTTGGGGTCATTCCACAAGTGTTTTACATTAGTGCAAAAATTGCATTCATGTACTAGGATGTTTAAGCACCTACAAAGTTGTCGCCAACCATCTGCACTGCTGGTAGCACTAAATCAGCCGGGTACGTACGCAAAGCCAATGTAATTTATCTGTCAGGCAGTATTTCATTTAAAACATATTCCTGTAAAATATGAAATACTTAGAGGCACCCACTTTCCTATTTGAGTCTGACGTTTTCCATTACTGCCCGGGCAAAATTGTCTTTTTAATGGAGCAAGAAAATCTTTGTGCGCCGGGGCTCTAGCGTTAGGAAAGGGGTTTCAATTTGCATTATGTTAATAGGCAATTATCAGTGGAGGAAAAATGAGGGACCCTGTGCAGCAGTGTGTTTGGGGGGGCTGCTGCTGCCCTGCTCAGAAGTGCCAGGGCTGGGATGATGCTGGATGGGGGGAGACTCTTCCTGTGGCTCCAGGGCAAAACACCCCCAGGTTACCCAAAGCCAAATGTGTAGAAGGCAAGGCGCTGTTTCATAGCAGTACAGAGAAAGCCAGGTGAGCTTTATGAAGCTTGAGTTTAATCTTTGACTCAGATTTATGTGAGGAAGCCTTCTAAGTCTGGAAAAACCCAGTGCTGTGTTTTCCCACTCCCCATGATCTGGGAGACTTACGCTCCATGTAGGCGACAGCACCAACACGTGTATTTTTACAGTTCGTGATCCAAATTGTTTATGCAGAAAAATCTGAGCTGGAGGTGGATGGAGAAATAATCTCATTTTGTCCTATTCTTCACATTCTGTAAGGTACAGTGTTAATAAAACATTTTCAATAAACAAACTAACCAGCCATAAGTTGCTGCTTTTAATATAAGACACAAAGTCTCTGTATGATTTTTCCAGATTCTGCACCTGATTAATGACATACCCCTTTGGCTGAATTTATGTTCAGGGAAAGTGCAGGGTGTACTTCCTTCGCAAACACAAACAATATGTGCAGGCTCCTTCTCTTACCTGCACCATATGCCCGACCGAGGAGGAGGAGGAAGAGCAGAAGGGAAACCTCCAGGCTGTGCTGGGTGCTTGGCCAAGGGGGAGCCAGGGCAGCCAGGATCTGAGGACAGAGGGTTTATTTAGCCTTATTTATTTAGGTTTCACCCTCCCACATCCCAACTCAGATTGAAGCTATTCCACTAAGATAAGTTTATTCAATGCATAACGCATAAAAAATGCACAAGCAATAGAAGTAGCCGGAGAAATAGGATATTTGTTCACTGCATAGATAGCTAAAGTCATCAAACCTGCTGCAATTTTATATATCAAATAATTCCTGATTGTATCAGAAGGCAGCATAAGTTCAGGATAAAGTGTTTAAAGAAATCCATTATGAACATGATATTTATAATTTGACGATAATATCCTTAGCGATGATAAAACAACATTCGCCCCTGCTCTGTCTGATAATGTAATTGTACCTAAATTACCGTATACAGTATATTGAAAGTGAAAACTCAGGCCTTGATTGATATAAAAACTGAGGCCACAGTGATATAAAACTCATTGTGCAAGTAAAAGCAGCCAGGACAAGACCCTAAATTTAATAAACATTACAAATGGTGGTTTAAAAAACAAAACAAAACAAAAAAAACCAACATTCTCTGTGTTTACTCATATGCATCAACAGCAAAGATAACTGCAATGGTAGATGCCCAAAACATGGCACTTGTTTCATGCATGTGGTTTTCTCCTAGAAAACCCCAGCTCCCAACCCCGATGTGTGTTTCCAGCTTTAAGTAAAAATTATGAACTTGCTACTTAATGTCCAGCCAGAAAAAGTGGAGAAAAGCCACACCAGATCGTGCCAGCTATGGTGGAGATGAAGAAACATGGTTGGAACTGCTGATGCAAAATGATGGACACATAATTTAGTCATTATATTTGGCCATGACCTAGAGAGAAGAGTATCAGACCATCCAGGGTTGGACCCATCGTGTCACAGAGGACATCTCGAAGCAGAACAGCCAGAAGACAATGTCAGGTATGAGCATGTCCCATCAAACCATGCTTCTGGTGAAGGACACTCCCATTCCTTCTTTCCAGGTTAATGTGGGAACAGCAACACAACCTTGATGAAAGCAGACCCTGGTCTAAAAACGTCTGGGGTCAGTAAAGAGCTTGCTCTGATACTTCTTTTAGATCCCCATACTCAGGAGGATACGGTCTACCTGCAACAGGGTAGAGGGTAGAAGACAGTTTGCAAATAGAGAGGTTTCCAGGAAAACTCTGTGGGCTAAAAGGGAGGGGGGTATAGCCTAGGGCTTGCTTACGCTCTTGGCCTAACTTTTAAATCAGTTTTTAATTGCATGAAAAGCCATCCTCATCCCTTTTGATTACATCCTTCTATCGCCCTCAGAACTGCAGCATCTGAACACCTTATTAATAAAAGCTATTTTGGAAAATAAAACTCCTTTGGAATATATGAGGATTAACACTATATATAGACCACGATGGCTTAAAAGAGATTGTTATGGTCTATTGTGCAAATACATATTTACTAGAGCTTTTGAAATACAGATCATGCAAATATGTATTCAGGGACTTTTAAAAATGCAGATTATTGACCTGACAGATCATAAAGGCTCCTTTGAAACCATTCTGGGTTACAGTATCATGTAAATACTTATTTAGGCAATTTCTAAAATCTTCACTAGTACAGTCAGTGAAAATCCTCATGAAAATAGATGGTTTTCTCACCTGACAGCCGCAGTTTTTGTGAAAGCTAAATACCTCCTTCCCCCACATTTACAAAACCTAACCCCATCCTATCTGGGGGTGGGAAAGCTGTATTCTAAGGGGTAGAACGTCACCAGTCAGTGAGGTGAGGATGACCCCAAGGCCGCAGACTAAATCCTCTGTATTTTACAGTTGCCTGATGAGCCCGTGTCTGTATGTACTGCTCCTTACCCCCAGGTGCTGGGGAGGATGATAGTCACGTTCTGGGACAGCCCTGGGCAAGCCCCAGGAGCACGCCTACAGTCTTTGGCATGCTTGGGTGCCCATATCCCTGTGATGGGGCATGTTGGTCCCTGCTCTCAGGGCAGAGGGAAAGCTGGTTTGGGGATCTGAGAGACCTGGGTCTGAAGCAGAGCAAAGGATAAGGGCCGTGGAAACTGAGTTGGTCCTCTTAAAAAACTCTTGTACATGCTACAGCTCATGGTTTAGGTGTTCAGGTGTTGTCTCTGAGTTGGGAAGATGGCCAGCAGTGCCTTGGCAAGCCTTTTCAGCTCCCCATGCATAAGAAATAGCCCTTCTGTCCTCAGCAGGAGGCAGCGTGTGCCGCTTCCAGAGGTCAGGGTGAGGTGTGACAGCAGCAGAGGATGGAAACCTGTGCTCTCCAGCACCTTCCCCATGGTTGGGGCAGGTCTTTGAAGCCACTTGAGAAATGCAGGCTTGGGTGGGACACAAATGGCATCCCTAAACCTGGACACAGAAGAGTGGACTGACTGGAAAGCCTGTCCAGAAAACGTCACCTACAGATGGAAGTTAATAATTGGGGATGGTGATTGAATATTTTATAACAAAAAGAGAAAAAATGAGCATTCATCTTGCTCAGGCCACATACAACGAGTCAGGGAGGTGCAACTTCCAGCCACCGCAGCACAGGCTGGATTTCAGCTGGTCACTCTGGGGACGAATACAACAATTTTTTGTTAGCAATTTCCTGAACCAGTTGACACTCTCAGTTTTACACATGCCCTTTATCATTCAGTGTTTCATCAATAATATAATGGCATTTGTGAATTCGTATCCACCTGTATGGTTAAGAGAGCAAAAGCAACTGTTTACGTACATGGCCGGTAGTACAATGGTTGTTATGTTTTGTTATGTGTTATAATAACACAGTCTTCCAAGAATTTGTGCATGTGCATTAAACTGATTGTGCCAGGTGATTGTAATATTCCTGGAGCACAGACACTGCCTTGATGAATAGTGGTGTAAATGCTCCAGCAATTTTGCACATAAATGTGTCAGCTCTGGTCTACATAATGGAGAGAGGTCCTTTCATGGACTGGATAAAAGCGAGTTTATGAATCATGGAAAAACATGCTTCCCATAGAAAAAAGCATGTTAGGTGAATTTTCTACAGAAAGTCCTCAAAAAAACCCCTTCAACCTGGAATGTGGCCAGAGCATTTTAGTGCTCTTTTGTCATTCTGATGGTGGAAGAGAGCTGTGCATGGTGATTAACAAGGGTGTGCGGGTTTGGGGTTTTTTTTTAAGGTCCAACTACAAACAAAAGGTAGTAAATTTTATTTTCATTAGGGTAGAATTACTGTTCTCTTACTACGAGCAGGAATACACATTAACAAAAACTCCTTGTTACTTTCCCTCTGCAGATCTGGCTTCTATTTTCCTCGGCTGTAGGAAGGTTTGACTTAACGTTCACTATTCAACAAGGCACCATAAAATCTCCCGCAAGAAAATTTACTGTGGGTATATAGTAAATCACGTAAGGGGTATGCACGCTCATTTACCAAACACAGACTCATTCCATTGTGCGAGCCAAAATTAAGGGGCACACCTCATGCACGCCCCATTTTTAACGCCGTTTGCTGGCCTTTGGAGCATTTCAGACAATAAAAGTATCTCGCGGTGTTATAAACTGAGCCGCGTAGGAAAAGCAAAGTTTAGGCAGAACTGGCTCAACTATTTTCAATAGGAAAATGTTTTGGGGAGTTCTGAAATGGATTTCTGCCAATTTTTGGCTCAGGTGGTTCACACCACTGGGAGGGGTATGCTGCTCCTGCTGGCAGAGCTAGGTTATCCTGTGGCCACAGATTCAGAAAACAGTAGCCAGGCTTTGTTTCTCAGCTGGACGCAGGCTCGTCAGCCCTTCCCACCTGAAAAATAGTCTGATGTCCATTGGGAACTTTAAAGCTGTTATAAAGGGTTACTCCTCTGAATGCTGCAAAATCTGTGGTGCAAAAGTCTCCGTGTCGGGCTAAATAAAACAACAAAGTCTATTTTCCATTTTTGCAAGGATGCTGCAAACCTGGACTGGGGCATCTGCCTCAAATTAGGTTTAGTTTCCTTTTCATTTTACATATTCCATCAGGGGCATGCACCGCTCTTGCTAGTTTTGATGACAAACCCCTGTCCCAGTGGGAGCTTTCCTGAAAGGGTGCATAAGAGGGAGTCGAAGACCACCTGGCCCTTTGGGTTTGGCTGGACTCTCTATGTTGCACCCACTATCATCTTGCTGCTGGGTTAAAGGAGAGAGGAAGAGTTTTGCATCTTTATCCCTTCACCTTATAAAGAGAAAGAGAAAAAAAAGGCAGTAACACACACACCCCCACACCCCATCAATGGGGAATTTCATGCAGAATTTCATACAAACCCAGCTACCTTCACCTTCATCAGTTGCTGGTATCTTTCAGATCAGTGAGAAACAGAAGTCGCTCAAAGTGTAACCCAACACCAGAAAAATATCAATTCATGTTTTTAATTTATACAGCACACCTTCCCTGATGGGAAGCAGAGGGGGGAAGAACCCTGTTTCATCAGGGCTGGACACTGATGTCCCTGGGCACCCTTAGCCCAGCCCCATGTGCCTGACCTGCTCTTGGGGCTCCAACCGTTCACAAAACACAAATGAGCTAATTAGCCTAATGACAAGGCCATGCTAAGTCACCGTCTACTGGGCAAACCCACCCCAGCAGCTAGAATTAGGGGATTTGGGGAAAACTGATACCTCTGCAGGGCCATAAACAGAGGAGTGCACCTGAAGTAGCCATGAACCCCCGGGGAGTGCTGGGGGAAGTGAGAAGCTGGTTACTGCGAAGACAAGTGACTGTGAAATCCTGTTTTATTCTTCCTGCAATAAAAGTGTGTTAGTTCTTCAAGGAAGTGATCGCGGGGCTGTCTCGTGTCCCGCGCGCGGGGCCACAAGGATGGTCCACAAGCCATGTGGTCCCCAGCACTCCCCCCCAGGGACAACCACAGGCCCACAGCCACAGGGCTTTGTAAGTAAAACTACAGGAGAGGTTTCATGAGCCAGGACAGCTCCTGCCTCATGCCCTGGTGAGCCCATTCTGGTCACCAAGAGGTTACGCCTTGTATCAATAACCTCAGCCAAGCCACCTACATTTTTGGTTATCCAGTTGTGACACAGCTAGAAGCACAGGAAAGACATACTCTTCCTGTTTGCAAGCAGTAAAGATAATTCAGTCAGGTGTTAACTTGTGTGGCCGGGCTGCTTTTTGGGTTTTAATAGGCTGGTCACCGACCTCCATAGGAAGCTGCATTTCAGTGGTGAAATACCATTTTAAGGAACAGGGCTCCGCAAGGATGGTTGGGCATCCATCAGCCTTTCCTGCCTGCCCTTTGGTCTTCTTTTCTGCACCTCATCCCTACAAACCACTTACTTTGTGTTATGTAAATGCTTAATATTAAAAGTGTATTTTCAGATTTCATCAGGGGAAAAAAAAATATAATTCTAAGAATGCTATTATGTTATTTCACAAAAAGTTGGTTAAATCAACATTCTTCTCTATGATCTTATTCTCCAGCTGAACTCAGTGATTTCCCTTTCATTAAGGCCAATGATATAGAATAAAGCCCTTACATATACAATACAAAAACCTCCTGGTTTTGAGGTTCAGTGTGTTTGCTAAGAGATAGGACACAGAATTTCATACAGACCCATCTACCTTCACCTTCATCAATTGCTGGTATCTTCCAGCTTAGTGAGAAACAAACAAAAGTCGCCGAAAGTGTAACCCAAACACCAGAAAAATATACATTCATGTTTTTAATTTATACAGCACAGCTTCTGAAAAACTCCTCATCCCAACCCTTGCCTCAGATGTGTCCATTTTCCTTACATGTCTGATCTCAAATAACCTTGGAGGTTTCACACAATGCAGAGGAACCCCAGAAAATAATAAAGGTATTTTGTGAAATACTGCTTAGTCTCTGGGATAAACCTGGAGCACTGACTTGTATAGCTAGAGGCTTATTTTTAGATCCTCCAGAGAATATCTGTGAAAAGGGGGAGGGAGAGAAAGAGAGAGAGAAAAAGAACAATTTAAATCATCATAACTTCATAAAGCAGATTTTTTGTAAGATTATTTGATAAAACGTAGCTGAAAATATATTTACAATCAAAATGGGTTTATTGTGATCTTAAAGCCTTTGCCTACAAAAAAAAAAAAAAGTTTCCTTTGCATTAGCTCCTCCAAGAGGCCAAAACTGTTAAAAAAAAAAAAAAGTTAACAAATGTGCCCATTTACACTAAATTGCTGGAATGGCTAATCAAAACCCAGCAAAAACCAGACTCTGAGCACTTTGGGGAGCAGGACGGCTGCTTCCAGAGGGGCTTGAAAGAGACCCCCAGCTCTGATGCTCCATCTGCCATGAGGACCTCAGCAAAATGCAAGTGCACGGCCAGCTTCCCTTTCCCTTTCCTTTCCCCTTCCCTTTTCCCTTCCCCTCTCCCTTTTTCCCTCTCCCTTTCCACCTTTCCCTTTCGCTGTTTCCCTTTCCCTTTCCAGAAGGTGAAGCATCTGCAGAAGGGCCAGGCGGGAGCGGGCTGGGTGGGAAAGGAAGTATATTTTACAGCACTTTCATTACTCAACTTGATGAGAGCTAATAAAAATTCTTAATTGAAAATAAGTACCTTAATGACAATATCATAATCAGGAGTTATATTTCCTATTTATTTCAGTATAAAATACCTTGCTTTCTGAGCAGATCATAGCAAATTATTTGGAACGGTTTTACTTATTGGCTAACACGTTAGAAAGATAGTAAATAGAGTTTTAAGTAGAATCACCTGCGGTAGGTTTTTCACTGCAACTTTCCTTTCTCTTGCTAAACCCGGTATTAGATAGTCTCCTAATTGTTATTGAAACATATACAGTCGCTTTCCCATATCTTTATTTGGCTTTTCAGCTGTGGAGTCAGCATTTAATCCAACCGTTTGTGACATGGTTAACACCCACAATCATTTCCTGTTATGCCTCACACTGACTACAGTGGGCTGCTGTATATTTTCCAACGCCCACTCTGCTGTCTTTACAATCAGATTATGCCATTAGACATAGACAATGAATCACTGTAATTGTTCTAATATGGCCAAACTACCAGCAAGCATTAACCCTTTCTTGGGACTTTGTGGTTAATTCTGTATGGACTTGTGTTTACAGGGTGCTAAGAGTCTTTGGGGGCTTTAACTGTGGAAAGCTTCATTTTAGTTAATAAAATTATATTTAAAGTGCTTGATCCAGTTTCTCTAGCAGGACTAAGGAGTCTAACCAAAGATGACGAAGAAACAATTAATAAAGATAAATAATGGGAATTGTTTGTGGTGGGTTTTTTTAACCATAAGAATTCCTGGAGTGGATTTTTGAAGCAAATGACCTCAAGAAGAAAGAGAAAACAGCATTTGTGCATTCTGGGTCCGACAAGAATGTAGTTTTATGCTTCTCCAAGAGTTTTCTTTAGGATGAAATGAAAGCATAAAGCCAAACATATGGTCTACGTATCCCCCCCTTCCCACAGTGCTCTTAAACGACCCTACACATACCTCCATGTTGACACATTCCAAAAATACTTCAAGGATACATCTTCCCAACACCCTTTCATTGAAATGCTTGCAGTAAATCGGCTACTGATCAAAGCAGGGCTACCCTTTTGCAGGGAGAAGGGGACTAATTGGAAATAAAAAGTCTATTAGCATTGGAAATGCCATTTCTACAGCGGTCTGGAGATTTTTGCAAATAATTTGTTTAGGCCCCAAACTAACCATCATTAAATGAAGGAAAGTCTCTATACAGACACCTTTTGACATTAATTTACGCTGGTAATGTATCAGATTAGGCTTTAATATGAAATTCTGACTTGGGTAATTAAAATCTTATTGCTTAAGTGGATATTCTCGCTTTAATGTGGATACAGGGAATCGGCTTGCCCTGCTCTACCCTTAGTCAATAGTGAGGACTGAACCTAAAGCAAGAGGAGAGTGATGAGATCAGGCACTGTGGATGCTGGGCCCGTCTCCCCTCCAGATTTCAAAGCAGCTGATGACACACAATCACCTCTAAAACGTTCCCTTCATCTACCCATTTCTTCAGCTACCATGGCAAAAGTAGTTTCTTGTACCAATTATGCTGGGTATAAGCAAATCCAGGAGAGAACAGGATTTTTCATCAAAACACATTGGGTTTTGGTGTTTGGTTTTGTTTTTTTCTTTTGTTTGGTTGGTTGGTTTGGTTTGGCTTTTTGTTTGTTTGTTTTGCATTGAAAACTCTGCAAAATTCCTGAGGGGAAAGGAAACAAACAACTCAAAACAACTAAGAATCAAAACCTACTTATTAAATATGGGGAGAAAACACCTGCACCCAAAATAGGGAAAACCTAGGCAAAAATTTAAAAGAGAAAGCATGAAATTCCAGTGCCATCTATGAGAAATATAGATATGTAATATATATATGTCTGTAAGTAGGCAAGGCACTTATGCAGAAATGGAATTATTTTAAAGCCAAGAGAAACCTTGGAAAAAAAAATAATGTAGTAGTGAAAGCTTTAAGCATTGAGTTCAGGTAGGGTGCAGAAGACATGCAAGACAAATATCTTGATAGCTCAGGACTAAGCAAAACCACTGTCTCAGTAGGGGATGGAGGAGCTGGTGCCAAGATCCCAACAGAGCTGGTGGCAAACCCTGTTTTTGGTACCCACAACCCTGTGGCAGAGCATATGCCATTGAACCACACAGTCCAGTTTTGGACCAAAGTTGGATCGTTGATGGGCAGTGTGCCCTCTCCAGCTGGGTTTTGATGGCTGGCACTCACACTCATTATAGACCAAATCTGCAGCAAAGCCAAGGTCCCAGTCTACTGCCACTGAGTTCCCAACCATGAGAGACACGGGAGGGGATCCAAACCATGTGCTCCTGTATGGGACCTTCAGGCCTGAGCTCTCAAATTCTGTATTTTATAATGAGACTGTGTATGAGTGAGATATGACTAAGGGCTGGGGAATCCAGCCTGCTGTATGTAACATGCTTTAGGACCTTTTGGGATTAAGCTGCTTTATAAATGCCAGTTACAGCACCATTACTTTCACTTCAGCTTTTATAACTTTGGCAAAACCACTCCTGTCAGGATGAAACTTGGAATGCTTCTTCTGGGCTTGGGAGAGAACCTTTATTTATTTATTTTTTTTTTTTCAAAATCTGAGGATTCTGGTTTGGCTGAATTTCAGTTCATTTAATGCAAAAAAAAGTCAAAAACATTTGACATTAAGACCTTTTTCTGAACTCAGCTCAAGACAGCTTTGTCTTTAAATATCAAATTTGGCAAGGTCTTTTCTGGAAGGTGTTCCAAAATATTCCCTCATTCTCCTTCATTTCTTCGTAACATATGTCCCACTTGCCATTCTTAATCTAGTTTCTTGTATAATTCACTACTGTTGGTACATAAGGTACTTTTATATTTCAGAAAGAACAGCATTTATTTCAGTATATTTAAATCATATTTTAAGATCAGCTTGCAATCAGAGTGCCACATCATCCAGTATTGTATCTAATCACAGGGTGCACTGTCATTTCACTTGATCCAAAGATTTTTGAAGTTAATTATAGGACTCCATTCAACCACACCGAGTTGATAGCACGTGTGAAATGGAGCAAAGGTTTTGGAAAACCAGCATCATTGCTAAGTTTTCTGGATTTCTCAACCCATTTCTACAGGAAAATTCATTTTGGAAAGAAGAAATTGAAACAACTTTACACATCTAAATGTAAACCAGAAGCATCTTTGGAAGGCAATGATCTCTGCCCTGACAGATGGACATTGAACGTGTAGGGACAGAACCACTGTTCACAGTCTGCTCAACACCACTCATCAGATCATTTTGAGGAGGACTCATGGCAAACATGGCATTGTGCACATTTTTTCCATGCTACAATGGAGTATGAACAGCAAAACTGACTGATGTGGTAATTTGTGCTCTAAATACCAGTTTTCCCATTGTGGGGCTTTAGCAATACCCATGGGAAGATGCTGGGAGGGCAGCCCAAAGCCACTAACCAACAGCAGGACAGGAGAAGATGCACAGGGATGAAGCAAAAAGAGACCCAGAAGGGAAGTAAGGAAGGAGTTGGTGGACAAAAGCCCAACAAAGTGGTATGCTGGGGAGAAAACAAGAAACCTTGGACTTTCTGGCACATGTACTGCAACAGAATAGATTGCTGGCATCTCTAACTGGCTCTCACGTAGTTTATTGAGATAGAAAAGCTGCTTCAGGAAAATGGGATATATGCATTTTTTTTCCTCCCTTCTTGATTTTATGTTAAAGGCATAGAGTGACTGTGTAAGAATCACCTTAGTAAAGTTGTGAATGATTTGTGATATGAGCAGTCCCAGACAAGTGTGGGGAGTGAAGGCGGGAGTTGCCGTGCTGGTTTCTGCACTACACAGCTCAGCCAGAAAAGTCCATTAAGTTTAGGCACTCAAAAAGAAAAAATCTTCCTGACACTGGCATTTTAGCTCTTTTTACTGAAGTCCTCAGCAACAGGATTGTTTTTCTTGATGTGTTAGACGATGTCCGCCTTTGCTTTTCTTGGTGCACCCACTGATGAGCCACATCCTAAGCTAATGTGACCTGATGTTTTTCAGTGTCTGCAGTGCTTTTAAACACAGAAAACAGTAAGTTCCTTCCACCCTATCTTTAGTTAATTCTCAGTCCTCCTGAAGAGGCTGCTAAACTTCGTGTCTTTGCTGTTATCACTAACGCAGGAGATGAGCAAGCCCAGAAAGGAGTCCGAAAGCCAGAAGAGATGGCTTGGTAGAACTGATTATTCTGGAGGACTTCCACACCTCCCCAGCATTTTAAACACACACAATAACGGTAACACCTTTCCCTGCCACACGTAGATGTACTGTACAGCTGCAGAAGTATTCCCAAATTTAATATAATGGTTCAGAGGCAGCAACAGAGAGTGTGGGTGTCACCTTTTCTCCAAGGCACAATTGGCCTTGGTGGCTCTTTATCCAACACCTACGGTCAGCAATAACCACAGCACGGACCCTTCTGTCAGAGTTGACCTTCTGCCCACTCCTTCCAAGGCGACTTGAAGGACCATGCTTTGCAGAAGAATGCTTCCCACCAAGAGTCAAAGGGGACATTGGACGTTTAGCTCCCACATGCAAAAACCTTCAACAAAATCCTTTCCTTGCGGGGTCTTTCCTGACCTTGCTTATGGTTCACAGTAGTACCAGCTTTCACTTTTATAGCATGTTTAGTGTGCAAATTCACATGGCTGATGGCTGAGAAGATTTGGTGTGATCCTGTCCTGGGTTACAGCAATGTCACTGCCATGGGTCAGCCTTGGGAGTGACTTTATTAACATGGGGACTCACAGCACCCCATCCAGGAGCCTGTGGACCAAGGGAAGCTAAGGTCCACAGCATGTATTGGTTGACAGGTCCTTGGCAGGTTAACCCATGTGTTTTGGAGATGGAACTGAGGATTTAAGGTAACTGTCTGGAAAGGAGAGGAGATGAACACACTGAAATATCAAACTTCAATTAATCTTCAGGTTTTTAAATTTTAAATTAAACTACTGCACTGCAAATAAAAGCAAACAATGAAATGCCTCAGCACAGGCTGAACAGGTATTGATGGGCTGTTTGGAGTACACAGCCCACTCAACAGGATGAGTGTGGGGCAAAGAAAACACACTTTCTATCAGCCAGGGCATGGCCAGCAGCACACAATACCCCCTATTACAATGCCTCCAGCCATACCCCAGAATGACCATTCCCTTCCTCCAGTACCACTTCCTAATATTGCTGACCATACCTGAGAGAATGGGAAGGACAAAGGGAAGCTTGTGCTGGCAGATTAGTAAACCCATTTTCAGATGGCAAAGAGACCAGCATGAAAGGGCCAGTGTGTAGAGAAAGAGCCATCACATTTTGCCTTTGTGAAAAGAAAAAAAAAAAATCAGATTGTGCATTAACCACTTCACAGCAAGGGAAGAAACACACAGGAGTTAAAACTTGAAGAGAAAGGAGACAAAGGAAAGCTTTCAAACACTGAATAAAAGGCTCCTTATATTCTATCTGCCTGAGTTTCCTGATATGTGAATGCATTGCATCTTTAGGGAAAGGAGAGGTATTTTCTTAGATTCCTGTAAAAACTTCTATTTTATAATTAATAAAATAAAATGAAAAGAGAAGGTCAATCACCATCATCACGAGAAACAAGACATGCTTGTGATTTTCAAATCTGCTGAGTTTAAGTATCTTTTCTAGTGTATAGCTGGTATTAAGGGAATATTTTTTTTACCTTTTATTCAGAGCTGAGTTGCAGAGGTCACGGTAAACCGGAGCTAGGGCTATTCAAAGTTATGTTCATGCTTATAAACTATCTTGACTGCTATAGGCTCTAATATTTTCTTTAGAGACAAAACATACCCTCACACTCACTCTTCAGCATGTAGCTGAGCGATCTCAGGAGTCCGAGCTTTGTTTTTCTTTTAATTTTATTTGAAACTCTTCCAAATCCTGGAAGGGTTTCAAATCAGAGAGGGATCTTACCCAAGGACTCATTTTTAAAGCAAAGTCATGTAAAGCAACATTCTCTTTTCTGGGCTTTATGTAAATGTTAAACTCACCAACCATCTATTCAGTAGTGCATGTTCTTGACCCTGTCTCTGTGGTGGGTTCCTGGTAGGGACCTTCACAGGCAGCTGATTGTCCCACAGCCCCAAAACCAGGTCTGTACTTCTGCTTCACAACCACACCATCCTCACCATGAATGTCTGGTTAGTCCAGATGTAGCAACACTTTAATGCCCTTCTCTAGCATCTTACAGAAACTGCTTTTTGAAGGCAAAATAATGGGGAAAGGAGCAGCAAGGCGTTCATCTCGTGCACTACAGCAGCAACAACAACATTTCCCAGATATTCTGACAATGCAGCTGACTGAAATTTTTGCTTCATCTAGTCATGTTGATTACATTATTGGATTCTGTATTAAATGTTATAGCTTGATGAGTAAAATTAAAATGAACGCTTTGTAAGTTTGGTATATTATGTATTCTGCCAGACAGTATGTTATAACTTAAAATATACAAATAGATATAATGTTATATCCTAAAGGAGGTCTGAAAACTAGGGTGGTTTTTAGACAAAGCTGGTTATGAGTCTTTTACATGCTCATGTCCCATTCTCTGAGCATCCATAGGACTTGCATCCCTAGGCTATTTCCTTGTGCCCTGCCTGCTAACCCCAGGAGCTGCCATGCGATGCTCCGCCAGTCCCTCACCTCAATGCTCTGCCCCAGTAACACCCACTGGACTTTCTGGTGAGCCCTGTGCTGGGCTTAACTTGCCACCATGGTGACAGGGATGGAGAAATGGAACTGTAAAACAGATCTTCTAACAGGTTCTCCAGGCTCTGCTTACAAATGCTATGGACCACAACACAGCAGGCTGTTTCTCCTGCAGCACTGTCATCCCATTTTACAACACTTTACCCACTTTATGTAACAAATATAACAGCAGAGCAGCATAGTGGCAGAGAGGGAGAGAAACAAAATGATTTAATACTGTCAAAGCAGAGCACTGTCATCAGATGAGAGATGGGAAGGGAGAAGGTCAATAGCAAAGGTACAATAGCTGCACTACTGAAATACTTTGGGCTATTCCTGTATGATACAGTGTTGTTTCACAAGGGGGGAGTGGGGGCAATGTGTGCAAGAAGACCATTGGAAAGGAAAAAAAAAACCATCAGGAAAAGATCAATGCTTGACTGAGCTATTTTATTAAATTCCCCCAGGATTTAGCCTGAGACTTAAGGCATGATACGATCAGAGCAGATTGCCTTGGGTTATTCCACTCTGAAGTTGTCCATATATCTGACATTGGTCATGACATATTTAATTTGAACTGGAAGTTCAGATTTAATGGTTGAATTCAAGTGGAACGGGAAGCACATAACCAAGTCGGGACTTACTGTCCATGACTATTGCTGCTAACCTCTCTCACAAGGTATTATTAGTGCGTGTGGGGCCTGGGAAGAGCCCTGTACTCCCAGAACAACCTTGGCTATAGGGTGAGAATCCCATTAGCGAGTGGTAGGACCCAAAGTGGTTTCCAGAGGTGAGCTTACCCTACCGAAAACTATATGTGATGCAGTTTGCAGGAATGAGGTGAACCTTTAGTTTCCACAAAGCCAACAGGAATTTCAGTACTGACTGTAAGAGAGGCAGCATTTATACTTGATGTAAAATCCCTAGGAAAACCAGAATAAAACAAAATAAAACAAACAGAATACTTGCAGGCTGTGTAGTTAACTGCCCTCTCATTCCCATTGCAGTTTTATTTGGATAAAAATAAATAATTTTGCCCATCTCTTACCCTACCAAATGGCTGTTATGGCAGAGTCTACCCTGACAGGTTGGCTTCAAGAGTATTTTGAAAATTGTGCTGGACAGGATTTTGCCTTTAAGCACTGTCATCTACTGGAAAATGAGAATCAAGTTCTTCTGAACACATTACCTCTTGTCAAAATAGTATCAGTAAAGACAGAAACATCAATTGAAGTAGCAGAAGACTCGTTAGCACGTGTGACTATTTCTAGACATACTTTCTATTACCACACTTTTTCCAATCCCAGTTATGCTCAGCCTAACAAGCACCATTAACTTCTTACATTGACCTTCTGACAGTGAAAAGAGTCAACAGAGCCAAATCTTTTGTAAGAAGCTTCTCTGTAAGATGCCCACTGGTTCCTACACTTGCCTGGATTCACTGGGGTTAGAGCTCTCCATGAAGTCATTATGGAAACAAATCTGTGCACATTCCCTCCCCAGCCAACACCGAACAGAATGAAGAACATAGTGAATGAACATTCAAAATACACCTTTACTCGTTGCCTGGAGGAGACAAACCAAAACTGCTCTAAGAATGCTGCGTGATTCCTGCATTGTTTCACACAGTCATGTCTTCTGAGTATTTGTTGGTTCGTTTTTTAATTTGGTGGCCACGAAAAAAAAAGTAATATTAGTTGACATCCACCTGCAGACTGAGGTGCCAGTTTCTCTACTTGAGGTGTTTGCATTTCATACACCATCACCTGTATTGCATGGTTCAAGGCAAGACATATGGGTCTCAAGAGAAGAGGACACATCCCTCCCCGGCTGTCCAGCCACAGGCAGGGACAGGGGCAGAAGGGAAAAGTGTCCTGGTGAAGAAAAATCACACCTGAAGGTTTCATGCTTTCACAACAGATTCCTTTGACATCTGCTCCACCTTCTCATTGCTGTCTCAAACCCCTCCACTGAGCCTTCCATTGCTGTCTCCACCTCACTGTGTCCCCACATCACTGGTGGTATACTGAGCAGAACGTGGGTCTGCTCCCACCTCCTGCAAACTGGGATCTGCTTATCCAAAGGCTTCTCAATAGTCATGGTCTGCACATGGCACTGAGACCCAAGAGCTGTTTCCCGTGGCAGACCCTTCACTGCCCACCATGGCAGGTGATGTGGGGGGCACGAGGCTGTCAGGCCCCACACCTGCAGCACTGCACACTGCTGATGGTCCCTCCACGCATCTCCCTCAAGTGTTACTTAGAGTTTTGGACACCACCATTAATCTGAGAGGCACTTATGGAGATATATCGGTATCCACCTGATCACTGAGCTCGTTTTCTCCTCCAATATGATTCATTGGGAGGGAATTAGGGAAAAATGTAAAAAGTATGCTGATGTAATGGTGCATTTTTCAGAAGCTCATTAATTGTCTTCACCTTGAGCTTTCACATGGGCTGAAGTTGCAAAGCAAACAATAGGAAATCTTCCTTTAAAATTTGTGCTAAAGGAAAAAAAGTGAAAAATAAGAACACCTTAATAGCATACCTCAGCTCTGACTTATCAAACGCAAGGTGTTTGTTAGATGCAACAGGTTCCTTCCTACGAAGCAGTGTTCTTACATTCCTCACACCCCCTGTAGGCTTTGAAATCAGTGTTCAAAGTGGACTTTCTGAATTCATGAAAACCCACAGGTCTATAATACATCCCTAATGGAAGTCAAACATGACACCCTAGAGATAAAACACAGTGGCCTTACCCTCTGTTCACAGTAGGTGTCTGTGTATAATAAATATTTTATTTTACTACAAAAACAAATAACTAAACATACCCCCTGTGTTTGTTCTGAACTCTACAGTAGCTTTTGTGAGTTTACTATATTTCAAAGCTGAGGTAGGAAACCACAAAGTCACGTCAGTTATATTGCATGCTTGCAGAAGGCGAGCCAGCTCTGCTTCCAGCCCCACCAAGCTCCTGGAACCCGGGCGGCTCTGGCCCTCCAGGAGAGGACCCATGAGGAGCTTGGCTTCAGGGTGGAAAGCCCACCATGCACAGACCCAGCTTGCCAACAACACATGAAAACAAAACAAACCCTGTTGTTTTTGCTACTTTTAATGTTAGGCGATGGTCCTACAGGACCTCAGTTAAACTGGGGCATGTGCTCCCTTCTGCTGCAGGGTCTGGAGCACCTTCATTCAAGGTGGGACACCCAAAATAAATGGATGAGCTGATACCAAAGGGAAGCCACAGTGGTTCCTCTGAGCTCTTGATTCTACCTATGGCTATTGCACTTCCCCACTATCACCTCATTTCTTAGGATATTTGCTCTGAAAGAGGTAAATGAAAGCTGAAATCCCCCCTCCCTTTTTTCTCCCCATCTTCAGGAATTCTTCAGCTGTGGGTCTACAGCTCTGGAAAACCTCATTATCTCCAGAAAACTACGGGAGGAGAATGCTACTAGAAAGGAGAGTCATGGCATGCAGCAGGGCTCCACAGCAAGGCTTGTGTCCCTCACCACAGACCAGGCAGCAGCACCAAGGCTCTCAGCAGCCACTTCCCAGCTCAGCCTTGTCAGATACACGAAGTACAAAGCATGTTTGCTGCAAGAACATAGCTAATATTCGGCTTCCCAAGGTGTTTATGCTGCCTCTCTGGCTCTGAGGACACAGACTGATCTGTTTGTCTCTGCTGGGCACACGTGATGGCCACACACGTGCGTATGGGACCCTCCCGCTCCAGCCTTAGCTCAGGTGCTGCCCCTCCAGCCAAGCCCAGAGGATGCTCCAGCCTTAGCACAACGATTTCACCTGTCTCACAGCACCACACATCCTCAGACGCTTCTCCATCAAGAGCCTAATGCCTGCTAATAAGAGAAATGGGATGCTACTATTGAACGTGGGTTAGGTTATGAGACATCACTCTTATTTCAAGGGCAGTGTCGAACCACCCAACTTTTAAATACATATATATATAAAGGAAACGGAGAAAAGCCGTCGTAAATGTGCGGCTCCTGATGAATCACTGAGTTCTGACAGCTTTACACAGATATAACTGCACCCGGCCAATTTCTCAGCTGGTGTAAACTGGCATCCATCCATGGACTGTAATGAAGACAGGCCAATTTACACCAGCCAGCTGACCCATTTTTATTGATTTTAAATGATTTACTTAAGATGGAGTAATACATTGTTGAATCAGGCCCACGAAGTGTGTGACCTAACCTTACATTATCAGGGAATTCAAAATTAGGATTTCTTGGTCTATCGTTATTTCATGCTTTTACATCTATCAAAAGCGAGCTTTTCTAAGTGCTGCGCTGCGAGGGTGTCATTATCTAGACACAATAATAAGAGATTCAGGCACTGTAAAAAACCTTAAACCTTGACTTGTGGATTTATACAAGACATTTAATGTTATTTTAACACAGTATTTGGTATGTACTTTTATATGTTTCAGTGGCTTATATCATCATTCTTACTGTACTAAAACTTACATGTCCTTTTTCTTAAATAATATCCTTGTGTAAATTTTTTGTAAGCTCTAGGTTTATTTTATGACCCATAAACTTTGACAATATATTAAAATCTTGGAGGAATTTAATATCAGTAGAAGATTATCTTTAAAAATCATTTCTCCGTGTTATAGAGACTTAGACGTATCTAGTATGTTAAAAGGTTTAATAGCTGTTTGTAAATTTTACTGCAACTGTCAATAACTTCATAATATATTGAGTCAGTTAATAGGTCAACGGAAAATATTTATAACTTGCTATAAACTGTTTATCCAAGAATAAACTTAATTTCTAATGATGATGAAACATAAAAGTAAATGAATATTAATTTTCATATTTTATCCTAATTTAAACCCCCTTTTCCCGTTTGCTGTAAACACCACCTGAGCAGAGGTAAATGGTACTGCTCAAAAAGTGGGCAAAAATCCCTGAAAACAATCAGTGATGGGATTTCACTTCATCCTGGAAGAAGAAAGAAAAGAAGGCTTTCCTTTCTGATAAAGCCATTTCAGAAAACACCTCCTCCACCACCTATCTTTTGCAAATTAGAATTTTGACATTTGAATTTTTTTCACAGCCAAGTCCCCTATTTCATTTTATCTCAGCCTAAGCCTGAGCCTGAGCACACCTGAAAATGCCTCATGCTGCATCCCCCCACCAACACACATGCAGCAAGGGGCTGTACCCAAATGCCTGATGGCAGCAAGGGATCTGCCCCCCTTGGTACGGAAGGTGTGACCATACATTTGCAAAGCAGGAACAAAATTCAAGGCACAATATCAGGATAGGCAGATTCCTATAGGCCCCCAAACCTGCAGAGTGTGAAACCCTCTATTGCCACTATGCCTCCTTCCAGGATCACCAGTTCCATCATGTCGGAGCTTATTTTGGCTGCTTTGCAGAGAACAATGGTCAAATCCCACCAGGATTCAGGGGTATTGGATCAGACCACATTCCTGCTTGACCTCCAGCAGCCTGTTGCCAGAGTCTCTGCTCAGCACTAAGCATCCTCTTCTTGCCCCTCCATCACACGGGCAAACTCACAGGCTTTTATGCAAGGGCTGGCAGTGGTTTTCACATTACAAAGTTGACAAAATTCAACCAATTAATTTTTTATATTTAATATTAGGTTTTATTAATCTAGTATTTTATTAATAGAACTTTTTAATATTTAATGCCAAATTTTTATATCTAATACTAAGACTTATTAATCTACTAAATTTTATTAATAGAATTTTCATAACTTCCCCCCCCCACTCCAGGTCAATTATGTAATTTTAAAAATACTGCAACACCAGACTGAAAAACAGACAATCCATCATCTCAGAGCAGGGATGCATAAGGACAGGACAGCACATTCCTCCCCATTCCCTGCCAAAGCATAAGCACTGTGGCCTTATTTCTTCTCTGTTCATGCCCACTGGGGTGGCTGCAGACAGACCTGAGATCCTGCAGCCCTACCTCCATTCCTAATGAGCCCTAATTATACTTTATTTGTGTGTTGGGACTCGATTCAATAGCATGACTCCCCTGTTAAGAAACTCTTCTGCAGTTGCATATTCCTGAGGCACCTTATGGGATGCCATTCTGAGTATAATCTGATATTTTTCCCCTTCCAAATTAGTAACACAGTCACATAGCAAATTGGAATATGCATGTAGCTTCAACACTGATATGGCGTTGCCTTCTCCTCTTCCTGACACTTTTGATGTTGTTCCCTTTCATCGTCGTCACCGTCCTGCTTCTGCAGCAGACTTCACATCTAAGGCCTTGTGCAGGGCATAATTAGAGGCTGCAGGACCAAGACATGAAGGTTGGGCTCTTGTTTTTCAGGCAGCAGCTCAGGAAAAGGGCAGCTGGTCCCTCAGCGGTCACTTCACAGATGGGGCAACTGCCCACCCCAAAGGGCTACTCGGACCTCTCACCACACCTTGGCTTGGCCACTAGGTCACCAAAGGGGTGAACCCAGGTCAATGAGGCATATCTCTCTTGCAGATCACCTTTGTTAAAGCAAAGGTAACTGCCCCCAAAGCAGGGAAGCTCCGTCTCATCATCTCCCAACTCTTTCCCTCCTTAGCCTAATGTGGAAGGGAGAGACACAGAGGTCCATGCTCTGCTGACAGAGACAAAGGAAGCTTTTGCTTGGGTCTAACTGCTGCACACCAGTGACAAGGCTTGCCATCTTCTCCTAAATATAATTTCCTTACCCTTACAAGGATATAAATGCAGGTTTGTATGTAATATACTCTTTGCACTGTGTAGCACTGTATGTCCATGTGTCCTTTCCAATTTGGAATGACATTTTGCTTGTCAACCACCTAGTTTTGCTACAGTGCAGTAAACCCAGACAGCTTTCCATATGCTGTTGCACAAGAAGCATCTTAGTATCAAAAGTTCTTCAACAACAATAACCATTTATCTCAGAAAAGCAGTGAAGAAACCGGATTTATTGCAATTGTGTGGCTGACTGACGGAATCATGTTTGTTTTTCTGGAAAGGATAGGTATTTGGGAAATAAGCTTCCTTTTTGCAGGAAAAGGTATAGACCCATCCAACAGGAATATTCTTCCAGCATGAAGGAGGGATACCACCAGCCCTTCCCAGCTGCCAAACCCTTGGAGGGCAGACCCCTTAGAGCTGATGGAGTTGGAGCAGCTTTGAGTCCATTTATTCCCCAACTGCAAGGGGACATAAGCAGCTTAGGACAAGCCTCATCCTCACTATAACCTCTCTTTATTCCCACACCGTGTTTTGCAGAAGCACAGCAACAATCTAGGGACTCTGCTTTTTGGGTGTCACAAGGTTTATCCTGATACTTGACCAATAGGTTCCATTTTGTTTGGTTGGTGTCAGAAGGGCTTGGTGGCTCCAGAAGCTGCCACAATCCAGAAACCCTCTGCAAACCTTTGCTGAGCATCCTGGGCTCACCAGACAAATGTAACATTTCAGCATTTTTAAGAGAAAAAGCTGTTTCCACTACTATTAATAGAATAACAGTATCCCAGTACTATATTCCACAGCTGTGTATTTACTCAAAACACTCCACTATAAAATAACAAAGTTCTGAAACAAAAGGTACCTCATCCTGCTGCCACCCCACTGGGCACCATGCCGAGGGGGTCTCCAGCACGAGAGTAATTTTCTTAGAATGCCTTATATTCTGCAAAATTAGGCATGGTCTATGTGTTAAGGAGGGAGCATCAGATCAGTGTTGGCTTTGAATTGCTTTGCTTTTGTCAGCCTCATTATTACAGCTCGAATGTTATTAAAATGCTGCTCTTCCTCTGTTAATAATCATTTCACTTCTCTATCTCTGCCACATGAACTTTAGAACACTGTGAAATGGGTTTTGTAGTTGCATGTTTTTTTCAAGTTCATTGATCAAACATTTGTACATTTTAATGTTATAAATAATTGAAGAGCCTTCATTTTTCAGTGTTAAAATTAAGTTTTCTGTTCTGCCTTTTAAAACTAGAACAAGGGGAAGTGTAATTTAAGCCATGAAAAGGCTGCAAAATACGTGAAACTCTCTGTAACCCTTTTCTGTGAGATTCTCCTCGTTTTACTTTGATTCTTGTGAAGACTGAAGTGTGTACAGCCAGCCCTTGACAGGCTCCTCCAGCAGGTTACTAGCTAGAGGAGTTCACCTATTTTCAGAGAAGGCTTTAAATGTGGGGTGGGTACAAGGAGACTGTTTGAAGCCACCCAGCAGGTTTGGGAAGGGTGGGGGCAGGAAGGAGCTGGGGGAGGTGGGTGAGATGCAGCCAGATGGGGATGTTTGGCTGAAGGACAGCAGTTTATATCTCAGTACACATTATTCTTCCCTTCCCGATGCATTTGTTAAATTGGAAGGAAACCCATTGAATGAATGAACCCAGGAATGCCCTAATATGCACGGAAACTGGAAGAGGAAAGCACAAGCTTGCCTGTGAGAAGGCAAGGGAGAGCAAGGTGGAAACTGTTAGTATCAGGTCCTATGAATACAGTAAAAAGCTCACATTCCTTGTGATTCCATACCTTCCTGCTACACCAAAAAGTTTAAAGCAAACACCTCTACCACTACACAAAGGGTGGCAAGAGAGCTTGACCCTGTATCAGCCCTCAAATTGGGCTGAAACCAGGTAGATGACTATCCTGCACCTTGTGCAGATGATGCAAAAAGAGCCAGCAAAATTTGTTTCTCCGTGGATCTGCTTGTGTGACAATATGGTAATGTCAAGTGTGAACCCTGGGGTCTTCCACTAAAGAACTAAGCTCAACTCTAAACATGGGCCAAAGAAAACCTCTCAAGTCAACCAAAGTCAATCATGGGTACTGGTGTGCAAACTGCTGCTGGGTCAGCTGCTGAAATAAATCAATGTGCAGCAACCCTAATATTCCCAGGTTTTGGATGAATATTATAAGCAGATGCTTATCCAAGATACATCGGAAGACATACAACCTCCTCCGTTGAGAAGCTGTGCTGGGAATTTTCCTGGGAAGGAATTCCCAGGGGAGATGGCTGGGGCTTCCTGGCTCCAGCCAGGATGGAGATGCTGTGGGAACAGATCTCAAAAGCTAGTTCAATTAACTCTGCCTTTGGACGCAGCCTCCAGAGTATCTTTGTGCCGGCGGACACATCGACACATTCAGACTCATCAAGAAGGACCTCGTGCCTGCCAACAGATTTTATGCCAAACAAACATATACACAAAGCTTCCCGAAAGTTATGATGAAAACTATGAATCTTTACACTAATAAGGTATAAACCCTGAAGACTGGATGTTTCTCCATTCTCTAACTGCCATTTCACTCGCTATGAATTTTATGAAAACTGTGTTGAGTGAAACAGAGATTTACTGAAACTGCTAAAAACTGCGCTGACGGACCAAGCTACCCCTGAGCAATCGCTCTGCCTGAATTCATTTCAAAGCAAGTGTTGCCAAAGCCACAGCGATGCTGAGGTTGGGCAACGGCACGTGAAGGCAGAGCCCTTTCCTCAACGGCAGCTTAAGAAAATGGGCAAAGACATCTCTGCATTAAATCCAGTTTGGCCTGAGCTGTGAGGCTCAGGGAAGTGTTCAGATACACGTTGGCATGGGCTCTCCTAAATCTCTCTCTCTAATTCCTGTTCCAGTGCAACTGAAACATTTTACTCCAGTGCAGAAGCCAGTTCTAGCCATCCATGGACACATGCTGTGCCATGGGTGTCAAAGGAGGAGCCAGTGAGAAAATAGCAGATTTAAAAAAATAAAATTGCGATAATAGGCTGTTTGTGGCATCACACGTGTTTTCAGAGAGCTGTCTCCAGCTGTAAATCAGGAGGGAATGAAAAAGAAGGTAAATAGGAGTCAAGACATTCAGAAAACAAGTGCGTGGCTCCCTCACTATCAACCACAGCTTTGCCTTCCTTTTGGCTTCCCCCCATATAAAACCACAAGGGTTAAAGAAGTGAAGAAAAAAAAAAAAATCAAAAGCATGTTGAACTGGGCTGAAATGGGATGTAGGGAGAGTTTCTGTTCTCAATATCACACTGTTAGCTCCAGGAGATCAGGAGGAAGGAAGACTTACCTCATCTCCTCAACAGATGAAAAAAAACTAAGAAATAATATTTTAAAAAAAAAAAAAAAGGAAAAAAAAAAGGCAAATAACTTTCAGAAATGCTCCCAGGTTGAGCACACATACAGCTCAGGCTGGAAAAATCCATCACTGTGTGTCCTGTGCACATTGCTGTCATCCTCCTCAACGGGGGGAAATTTGGAGAATGCTCTTTATGCAGAAGTCGGGTCAATGGCGATGGCAGGGGTGGGGATCCCTTTGGCTCTGGTACCAGTTTGCCCAGTTAGTGTTTGTCCACTGACAACCCAGAAAGAACACGTTACAATTATTTCTTGGCGCTACTTAACGGAAAGGATTGCCTGGTGGTGCGTGGCATTATCGCCCCCTCCAACGAGCACTCCAGCCTTCAATATTAATCTTGGTATTCTCCACATCTTCCAAGTCTTGGTCCACAGGAGAGTTCTCCGTTTTGCATTTTCCCTCCACAGTGAGTGGCTTACTGGTGGGGATGGATTAAGACAAATACAAGGGACGCTGCATGGTAAATTCTTCTTCTTTGTTCAACAGCTGTTTTGAATGTGTTAGAGGATTGAGTAAAACATTGCTTCCATATTCAAAAAGAGCCTCAGCTTTTCCAAAAGGGTTTGGCTCCTCTGCAAGAAGTTCAGCTGCTGATATTCACTTATTTAATTCTTCGCCAAACATGCAGAATCTCTGACAACCATTTGTTTAAATTGCTTACACAACTTGCCATTTTAATCTTCTTTTTTTTTCCTATTAATCTGTGACAAACCATGGAATTTAATATTTTTTACCATGACTAATGTATGAAATTTGTTAGCTTTGTCTGTAATTTACAGAGAGCCCCGAATAATTGAGCCTTTAAGTTTAAAGGCTTATATTTTGTTATTCTAGCTGTGATTACTCGTAATGGTTTGAAGAACCTAAGGGGCTTTAGTGATGGGTGCCAACAGAAAATGCCAAAACTGACCTTAGCCCTCATTTTCTTCTGTTGGCCTCCAATTATTATTGGGGGAGAAAAATGAAAGAAAAAAAACAAGAGACAATTTGGGAGGAGGGTTAGGGGAGAGGGGCAAAGCCATGGAATTTATATACTGAAAAGTCTGCATAGGAGTAAGTAATTTCTAGCAGCTCTGCTGTCAAATCTCAGCCTGCTCTTTGCCCTTGCATAATACCTTACTTGCTGGGCTACACTGTCAACCAGAGCTCACTGTGATGTGGTCCTGTCTTTTCACTCATCTGACATGTGCTTTTAAATAGCAGTAACAACAACAACAAAAAGATGTAAGTAAACAGTTTTTCTGCAACCTGAAGCCCCAGGTCCTAACACAGGTATCTACTTTCCCAGAGTCCATCACAACCATGAAACTCTTTGAAGACAGCAAAGCTCAACCAGACAGAGGCCCTCAGGAGAAACGGATGGGATGGAAGGTGTGGCTTTACAAGAGGAAGCTGCGCTTTTCCAGGTGACCTCTACCAAAGACACGCACAATGGTCACATTAGCAAATTGCCACATGAACCAGAAGAAACACAGAGACCCAGTGAGCCTGTTGTCCCCAGCCACTGCCCAGGGTCTGGTACCTGAACAAAGGGGTAGTACCTCACCTTTCAACAACATTCCAGCCCTACTTTGCTAGAAAGCTGATGGAGTCTGATTCAGAAACCACTTGCTTATGGACCCATAACGACCCGGTAAATGCTCAGAGCACAATCTCCAGAGGACCATCCCCTACCTTCCACATGTCAGGGCAAGACCAAAGACAAGGAGCATCACAGTGACCACAAAAATGCGATGTACGCTCATGAGATCCCTCATCTAGGAGGAAGAAAAGAGCACAAAGAGACTGCTCTTGCACATAAACACAGGAAAATAGGTCTTAGGAGGAGGCAGAACACAAAGTGATATAATGGTACATTAGCCTTAAACCAGAGAGCACGGTGTAGCGCAGAATGCCTCCGAACAAGGATGTTATATATATATTCCTCAGGTCATGTTATTTCTTTTAAATATTAATCAGAAAAATTGGAAAGCTTTATTATAAAGATGACAAATGCTACTGTGCCTCAAGGAAAGGTTGCGCACAGGATGTGCAAACTCATACTTATTTGATTCAACATGGTGACTGTGGGCTGCACTTTTAATGAGGGAAATAAAACATCCGCTTAATTGGCTATAAAAGGATGTGCACCACAGACTTACTGAAACATTAGGCTGCATAGTGAGGTCCTACTTTGTAACAATGCCTCATTCTTATTAATATTATTTTTATTGGTTGTGAAATCTATGAGTTTATCTATATTATAGGAACAAAAGACTTTTTTTTTCTCCCTAAAAAATAAAAAAAATCAAGAAAGAAAGGATATTTTACACAGGGTAAATTGAAAACATCAGTGTACCCTACAGAGTAATAGCACTTTATCATGATTTATACATGGGAACGTAACTGTTGCCAAAAAACATAGGTGACCTCTCTCTACCCTATATTAATAATTACAGTATGGAGATGGAAGCATGATATGCAGGACACTCCTCTCTGCTACAAAAAAAAAAGAGGGGGGGCTGCCTAAGATACGTAAAAAGGAGGCGAATCTGACTAGTAAGTGTTGACAGGCATCACATCTCATGCAATGAAAAACACATTATTGGAGTTTACCCAAAAACTCAGGTTCTCGTCCAACTGTTCATACTATTTATTTTATTTTTTTTTTTAAATTAAGGAAGAACGCACTCTGAACACCCCTTCTGGTCAGGCTCTAGCGAACGCAGGCCACCTCTCTGAACCCTGATGTGAAACACAAGCCGTGGGAAGGGGCTGACAGAGGCAGAGCAAAACGCCCAGTGACAATGCCTGAATCCCAGGCAGAAGGGTTTGGGGTTACTCAAGGGGGTTTTTGTGTTCTTTAAAAGGTCCCCCCAAACACCTACCCCCCCACACCCATCTGTGAGGGCCACTTGCCCTACATGAGTTGCATTATATTAAGGAGAAAATCTGTCAGTAAAATGATGGAAAATGAAAAAATGCTTCTTTTACACATATGCCACTTCTTTCTTGCCCTGCTCTCCCCCCCAAAAAGGATAAACCCATCTTTCAAAGGTCCGTCTGAAGCTTTTCTCCAAAATGACTACAGATAGGACACCAGGCCAGGGAGACATCCCACACAGAAGGGTCCCCAGCTCATTGCCAGCACAGAGATTGCTTCAGCAGCCCCGTTCCCCCAGACATCACTGCTGATATGCAATTTAATAAATAAAACAGGCAGCACCCTCTAGAATAGAGAGGGCAGAAGAAAATCCAAAACACATCAGCAAGGGCTGCTTCAGTTTACAAATTTATGTCAAAACCTGTTAATGATTGCATTCATAACCGTTCTTATAAAGCACTGTAGGTTACAATTTAAACTTGACATATGATGGAGCTCCCTGGATTAAATATCCCTGCTACTTTTCTCCTCCCCCCCTCCTCAGCCAGAAGACAAGGCAGGAAAAGGTCTTTCTTCCAAGCTCCATAGTTTATTTTCCAGGTTTTTTATATCCCTAGGCTTATCAAATGCTGATCCAGAAGGAGTGTGCCATCACTCTGCTCCCTAACGCTGTGCTCCTTTCTTTGTGCCCCCCGCCCCAGGAAGGTGACAGAGGGTCTGGAAAAGCAGGTGAAGAACAGCACTAAATCCAGCAACACTTGGGGGGGGTCAGCAGAGGGTGAGTAGGGGTGTCAGTTGGAGCAGAGACATTACTTTTCTCTCTTTTTCTCTACAGAAGGTTAAAATCACCCTCTGTAGGGCTGAGGCCTCTCAAGGCACTGGTCAGGAGAAATCCAACACCCACAAACAATTAGCATCTTGATTTTATATCACGCCTAACAGCAGGCACTCTGCACAGCAGCTTTATATCACAGAAGATGAAGCATGAAAAGGCTGATTGAAATCACCTATTCTGTATTTTTTTTTTTCAGTGAATTTTGTTTCTCAGTGAACCTTTCAAGCCCTGGAAAATGTAAAACTAAAGCAGGAAGCACAGGTTTAAATTATGTCAGACAAGATCAGACAGTGCCTGGAGCAGACGGGTTCTCTGCAGGTCCTCGCTGCGGCGCTGCTGGGGCAGCCTTCTGGGAGAGGAGGAGGAACTGGGGAGCAGCGAGTAGAGCTGGAAAAAACATCAGGAAAGTACCATGGCTTCACCACTGCAGCCTGCTGTGCTGCTCCTGATGGGGTACCCCATCAGCACTTTCCTCAATTAACAAGAATTTGCACCGTTACTTTGCTCTTCAAAGCCTGGTGGAACGGTAAGGCCACAGACACTTGAAAAACAACCACGAATGTTGTGGAGAATACTGGGAGTAGTTCCCTAAGAAGACCCCAGGCTTCTTCAGAAAATTGAAATTATTCATTCTGCATCATAATGCAGATTTCAGAAAGACTGCAGGATCTGATATTTGAAATTAAGGGAGAGTGTTTTTTGCATGCCTGGTTCCAGCGGCAGTTATTTTGATACCAGCTCATTGCTAAAATCAACACTCAAGTCCACTTTATCCTATTTCCTGCAATTATAGCTACTTCAAATAGGGAATTTTAATTCAAGAAGTATAATAAATGCCATTCCTGTAACACGTACATTACTGTAATCTAATGTGAGTAAGAAGTCACTTGAGATGGAGAGACGCAACAGCCCCTTTAGGGCTAGTGCCATAGCAGAGGCAACAAAAGGGAAACCCTCGTTAATCCATTGGAAATATCATGTTAATAAATGAAAATGAGATAATGACTTTTGTGGCTAGCTGAATCTTGTCTAAAGCCTCTTATGAGCGTCATGTGTCTCAATTAGGGACTATGTTACAAGGTAAAAAAATTCAGCTGCGGGCTGAACACAATAAAAAACAAAGTTAAATAAGGAAATGTACTTGGTATGATTATTATTGCAACCCTCCTGCCTGACCTAGAAGTTTCTTATTGTACAGATCCACCCCAAGCTCCCATTATAGCTTTTAATTGGTATTTCAGTAGCTGCTCCCACAATGCAAGACTGTGATTGGCTTTTCTCCCTTTCCTATTGAAGGTCACTGGAGTCAAAGTCCACATCCCCTGCCCAATTCCATGTCACACAGACCAACTGTTGCCTTTCAACACCTATGGCAGTCAAAGCCATCCTCCCGTGTTGCAACACCTGACCCAGACCGTACTGGGAAAAGCAAAAGGCAGGAAGCTCTCTGAGCTTCCCATGGGAGCACGGAGCATCCCAAAATCTTGTTGTTTGGGCTGGAAGGGAGGAATCTGGCTGCAGTAAACTATTGCTTATCGATGTGATGGTATTTGCAGTCTGTGGTGTGTAATTATCACACACGGAAACTCACCTCTCACTGTCAGTTTTCTCTAGTTTTGGTGGAAGCAGATGTTTGACCCCAAACCAGAGTTTCTCTGTGTCAGGAAGTGAAGAGCCACCTGAGAAGTGCTGCCTATGAACCCTTTTCATAGCTCATATACTCTTAGAATGTTATCTCTGTTGTCCTTTTACAGCAAAGACACTTTGTTTACGCATAATCAAGATTGTCATTTAAGCAATTAAATAATTCTACACCCTCATTATCCGGTACTTAACATTCAAAACAAAGAGATTTATATGAAAAAGAAACAATGAGCAGAAACCACCATCAACTACTTGAATCTTTTTCAGACACCCTACCTAAACATCACTCACTTCTCCAGAATTTAATGAGGTTAATTTCCACACTTTCTGTTGTTTGTTCTTTTTGTTGTTGGGTTTGGTTTTGTTGTTTTGGCTTTCCCCCCCCCCCCCCTTGCCCCTGGAAAAAAACACAAACCCACGAAATAGTAACTCTTTAGGCGTTCAGTTATTATAAGTTCATTTGGTATTCATGGAAATAGCAGTGATTATAATGAATTCATTTGATATTCATGCAAATGTCAGGCGCGGTTCGGTGGCAGGGCCGCTGTCACCCAGCGCTCATTAGGCTGCGCTGTGCTCTGGTGGTGGGTGTCCCCGCTCCAGCCCTTCCCACGGGCAGGGGGCTGGGACCAGGGGCAGCTCTGACACATCGTGCTCCCACCTCTGCCCACTGTTTCTTACCTAAAAAGCAGGTTTAGCCTGATATGGTTAAATAAAATAAAAAGAAAAGAAAGATTCCTCTTTCCTCTCTCAGAAGGGTTTTGTAGCTTGTGTGTAAACTGCTTCATTTCCTCTCTGCTCCTCAGCCCTCCGCAATCCTGAAGATGTGCAAGAGTTACTAAAGAAGGAGAATTTATAACGTATTCACTTTGTGTTCCCCTGCTCTTGTTTTCCAGCTACAATGCTTCAGTGGAACAGTTTGCTTCTGAAATCACAACAACTGCCAGGATTTCAGGAACATCTTTCCCTCTGAAGGGCTGTTTTCGGTGCGCCCGCCCTGTGACGCTGCTGTTGAGAAACGCTCGGGGTTTGAGCAGACTCCAAATTCCCCGCTGACCTTTGAATGAAAGCACCCAAACCCCCCAGAAATTTTCCTATTTTTGTACAAGGCTTATAAACAGGGATGATCCAAAGGCCCTGGGGGAGCTAGGTGCTCAGGTCACGCTCAATTCAGGGGGATTTATTTCCTCGAACCGCTTTGACCCCTCTCAAAGCCCTCACTCTTTAACCACGCCAGCTTCGGGAGGCGTGACGTCGTGGGAGCCATCATGATTACTTAAAACACAAAATGAGCATGGATAAGGTCAAAAGTTTTTCAAAAAAAGTCTAATATATACGTCCCCAGAGGAGCCAGCTCTATTCACCTTAATCCTGAATCAACACTGCCTGTGTAAGAACAGCCTCGCCGCAGCCCGCACCGTCCTTTGGGGGCCCTCTCCTGCGCTTAAAGCTGGATGCAGGAGCCTTGATGGATTTGGGCTGCAATGCAGGGAGAGAAACCTGGCTCAGCTTTTTGAGTAGTTGCAAAACATCGTTAAGGCTTTACTTCCTACCAGCCTCTAACCTCCCACAGGCTCCCCAGTGGGCACCCAGGGCCCCTGCCAGGCCTCCAAGAAGACTTCTTCCCCGCAAAGCCACTTGTTGCCTCAACCTCGGCACACAGGAGGAGGAGAAATGAAGAAGGAATGGAGAAGGAGTCACATCTCTGCACGAGAGGTGAATTTATTTAGAAACAAATTCTAGAACCAAACATTCCAAAAAACCCAATGTATGTGTACACAAAACTGGCAAATAAAATCCAAAAAAAGCTAACAACAATCAGCCGAACCCCATTGGTGTTAAATTTTCCTTGGAGAGAAGAACAGAGAGGGTTTGACCTCAAATGAAGCAACAACACTACATGCTCAAAGCCTCACGTTTTGCAGTCAAGAAGCTCTCATTTCTCACCATTCTAACAAGCAGCTCTCGTTTACACCAGGGAGAGGCAGCTGCTTGCCCATCATCAAACCAGATGCCATCCCTTGCCAGGTGACACTCTTGGTAACACCATCACTTCTGCATGCAGACACCAAGAGCTGTTCTGTGCTGGTTTCCTCTGACAGAGGTAAATGACAGCATGGGAAGCATGTTGCACATGAGTGGTGATTGTTCTGGGCATTGCTGCTCTTTCATTCACATACAAAGGGGTCACACAAGATATCTGCTGGACTAAAAGCAAGGGTTCACAGTTGTCTTCTGGTCATTTACGATGCAAGTACTTCCATCCCACAGGACAAAGCACAGGGAGGCACATCCCTGTTCCACAGCCCAAGAAGTAAATGAGACTCGGGTTGTCCAACTGAGGGAGCCCAATGCAGCAGCCTTGAGTTATTCCCACTTTTGACATCTGCACAAATGCAAATGAAAGCTGGATTCCACGGGCAAAGTTTATCACCTATCAAGAAAGTGTGCAGATCAGACTCAGAGATGTTTTAATGCAAGTATAAATCTGATAATTTATGGTTTAGCTGACAATTCAGAAAGGAATTTTGCAGCTCATGCTCAGGAAGGCTCAAAGGCTGGAGGTTGCTGGGGGTAAACAGTGTGGCTGTGCAGTGGGAGCTTGAGTGGAGGTCTTCTCCTCCACCTGCATGCTCATGGAGATTTGCAGAACAGAAGACTGTGTGATCTGCTTTTTTCCCCCCATCAAATCTTCCCTATTCTGGAGGTGGGTCATCATGAACGCTTTGAGTACCTTCTGAGGGTGCTTTACCCCAGACAGAGGTTTACCTACAACAGGCCTTGCTGTTGTGCTTTTCAGTCTCCCTTTTTTTGAGGCTGCACCCACAAGTACATCGATTAATCATCAAATCCTTACTGCATCGATATTCCTCAACCAACCAAAGCTTCACCCCACTCACTTGGGCAGATGAGCAACCCGACAGCTGAGCCCCACGTATGTAGCAGGGACCTATGTCTCAAAACTATTTCTGGATAAGTAACTCAAGAATTGAGATTTCTTCCTACCCAAAAACCTGCTTGTGGTTCTTTGCCAGAATAACTGAGCTGCACAACAGGCTCAAAAACTTCATAGAAACATATAAAAAAAACCAAAAACTTAACCAGACACACTTTCTAGTTGCATTGTGGTGCTTCCCCCCCATCCCCAACATACAGCTCAGATAAAAGTCTGAAAGTTGATGTTGTCTCAGCTGAAGGACTGAGATCAATTTCAGTTCAATCCAGGCAAACACGCAGATTCAGCATTCCTCTACCCAAACACATGCCCTCCTCGGATTTTAGATTTAGCTTCTCCTCAAAACATTTAAAAATGCATTAATTGACTGCTTGCTTATACTCTGAAAGCAAGATCAGACCAAATATCAATACAGGGAGACATGTCTTGAAATACACACGTTGCACATCTACGAAAAAGCATCCTTTTGTATTGCTCTGCTGCTCACAGTAAGTGCACAGCAACAATTTGCATTGAACTCACAAGGCTTTTCCACACAAGTCAATTCAGATCAATAGAAAAAGGCTTTTACAGAGAAAACAAGTGTTGTGGAGAAAATAGTTCAGGCTGCGGGAACATTTCACAGTTGGGGTTGGCAAATCAACGTCCTTTTATCTGTAGCAAAGGAAAAAAAAAAGAAAAAAAGGAAAAAAGAAACAAAGCCTGGCAGATTTAAATTGCACAGCAATTTCTCTCACCTTCAGGGGGTTAGAGTTGCATGGCACCTGCTTAGGCGGGTCATGACATCCCGTGCAGCAGGAGTTGTCCCTGGGACACAGCATCACTCAAACTTGGAAAAACTGCAGGTATAGGAAGCGGGTAGAGCAGCTCCAAATACCTGCCATCAGTTTAGAGGTCTAGGATGGGATCCTATTGGAGTAGCCTTGCAGGGAATTCGGTATTATCTGTATAAACTGAGTACTCTGTTTTGGTGGTTACACAACAATGCAGTATTTAAAGGTCCAAAATCGAGTCAGTGCCTGAATTGTGAGGGTGAATTATGAACTGAAAGAGTTCTCACTTTTTTTTTCCTGAATAGCAGCTATTAATGACTCACTCCTGAAGGCAACAGGGAGAGACACAGAAAAGTGAGAAGCAGGTTGAAAAGAGAAATAAGGTTTCATTGACACAACAGCTCTGGTTCTAAGAAGATACTGGAGTTATTCCTGTTTATATCAACTCCACCCACCCTGGAGTACCTGAAGTTCTATAGAACCTTTAAACTAGAGATGCTTCCCCTTAGTTCTATTAAACGATAAAGGTTCCATTTAGAACTAAATGGAAAAAATACCATTAAAATTAGCAAAAACTAAAAATAAAGTGGCAGGGAGCTATTAAGGCAAGGAGTTTTGAAAAGAAAGACACTTGAGCAGTGAAATATAACACTTGCATCTTGCACCGCCCCTTGGTCGTGGTCCTACAAATAGGATTAGCCTGAATTCACATAGACTTTCATATTTCCTGTCTGGGGTGAGGTAGCAAATGCTAAAAGAGCTTCCCCATCATATTTTAGGGTCATCACTCCCAATCAAACCCACGAAGAGCAGAAATATGCCCAAATTGAGCAAGCCAACAAATAGATGTGAACAACTTCCAGCCCTGAGAAGCATTTGCTTCTCTTGCTTTATGCAAGAGTTTAATTTGAAGGTTTGAGGCACTTACTTTAGCCAGGTTAATTTGCCAACTGTTTGAAATAAGGAAAAAAAAAAAAACCCACCCTGAACACACAGGGTTTAGGAAGTGGATTTGAATAAAGCTAACTTCTGCAAGCAGCTTTAAGCTGCGCTTCTATGATCTGATGGAAAAAAAGCGATCTTTTAGAGCAGAGAGGAGGCTGTTGTGCTCGCCTGTTCCAGCTCACATCACATCAACAGTGTCACTGAGCATGAGACAACAGCAGGATTTCTATTTTTGTGCATGGAGTTCAGTGGGCTTTGGGTAAGAGAACACACATGCAGCTCCCATCACTCAATGGAATTGTGTACAGGCTCCATTTTCCTCATGTTGTCTCTCTGTAAATTAGCATACCAGCACAGTTTCAGTGGACTAATTTGCAGGTCACACACATAGCAAGAGTGTCCGTGCACAAACAGTAACATTAAGATCTCTGCTAGATAATTCCTTGCAGGTCATAGCATGGCGTTTCAGGGCTGATGGGTTTCTTCATCTTCATCTCTTCACGTGAGCCTGGTAAAGCCAGGCCCTCACACGTGCTTGGCTTGTGGCAGTTTGACTTCATGCTGCTGCTCTCCCCTGCAGAATTCTTCAGTATTGGGAACCTTCATTCTAAAAATCCCCTTGTAAACATTAAAAGGTGGTTGCTGGGTTGGTTTTTTTTCCCCTCTAATTTTATTTTGCTTTCTACCTGACATCATGATTTTATGGGACTTCTTTCCCCCCCTCAGCTGGGAAGCAAAGTGAAAGCAGCCTCTGGGAATGATGTAGATGTGCCAAGAAGCAGAGGATGCAGCTGATACACCAAGATAACTCCCCTTCAGACGCAACTCAGGTCCTTCCTCGTGTCACTCTGGCAGCTCATTCGGACAAGGAAGGTACCACCTGCCAGCTGCCCCACCAGCACTGCCTGCACCCTCCTCCTTTCCTGACATGTCATAATACTTAAGACTAATTACATAGCCTTTAAGTGCATAACCAGTCCAGATACGAGTTATGCTTGAAAAGGATGGAGCTGATTTCTGCCCCCAGTGCAGCTCCATTAATATCTCCCTGTTTTTCAGGGCAGTGAGATAGCAGTGCAAGCTGGCTCCTTTTTCATTCTGGGTCCACAATTTAACAGTTTCTCTCTCCCTGCTTGAATCAAATACACCTATAGTCTTATTTCAGCTGCCCCCCCCCCCTTTTTTTTTTTTTTAACACATATTTTATGAACACACATTCTGGGATTCCGAGTAAATTTAAAGAGTTTCTGTAGTTCATCTACTCTCAAATTCTTCCTCAACATCTTGAAATCTTCAAATCATATCATCTTTTAAACAGATTGTTTTCCACCCCCCCCCAAGTGAGTACATTTCCAGGTTTCCCAGGCTTTCCGCAAGCAGCAACTTCACAAGTTCCTTCTATCACTCCTGCTGTCCTCTGCCCTCTCCAATCCCCAGTATGTCCATTTGATGCCACGGTGTCCTACCTCAGGCTGGGCAGTCTACAGAGGTCTGGGTAAGTACTTTACAATATGCCAGATTAAACTCTTCTATCCTCACAGTTCATACTTCTACGTAGGGTCTACCTTCTGCTTTGTGTTTGTGCTATAACTCTTACTCGCTTGGAGTTCTGCAAAACATATCTGTTCTGGGTGTATCCTCACAATTCAGAGCTACAAATTTTAAACTCTGCTGTTTGTCTCAAGATGAGGTGATGGACCATTCTTGTCCACGCTTCCCCAAGCTTGTACACAAGTTCTCTGCATATTTAATCCATCATCTCCACTTTGTTCACCTCACTGGATACCACCTTTAGTCAAGTGTTTCCAGAACACACGCACAGAGCTACAGTTTAACCCTCAGCATACACTGTGAATGGTTCCTGCCTCCTGTTACACTTCACTTCCCTCCCCCTCACACCAGCATTTCTCCAACCCACACCCCAGTTGCCCAAGCAAATCTTTCTTGGTTCAGACCAGCACCTTGAACCCAAAAAAGGATGTAATTAAGCCCAGCGCTGTCACTCATGCCTGCTTTCTACATTATCTCCCTAAAAATATTCCACTGATTTGTCAGACAGGATTTACCCTTTATGAAACCATGCTGACTAGTTTATTTCTCCAGATGTTTTGTGATCTCATCCTTTATTAATGTTTCTAGAGTTTTGCCTAGCACCAAGGTCAGATGTACTGGTCTATTACATCCTGGCTGTTTTTCCTAGATCTACTCCCCCACCCCCACCTCCAAACTGGGATTGTATTTGCTTCTCTCTAGTCCCTCAGTGTCTTCCATGTCTCAAAGGAGTTAAGATAAAATCTTCATTTATTGAACCAGTAATCTCCTCAGTGATCTTGTTAAAGATTCCCCAGTACATAACTCCTACTACCTTGGAGCTTCCAGGGATTTTAACTTATACAAGATTTATTCTAGTATGAAATTATCATATCCCAGAAACTTTGCTTCCATTCAACCCTGTGAGCACTGAGTAGAGAGCTATGTTTAGGCAGAGATTTTCAAAGTCACCTTGGGGATCTGGGTGCTCAGTTCCCATTGCAATTAATGGGACAGGGGCTTCCAAACCTCCTAAACAGTTCTGAAACCGTAACCTAAATATTATCAGTTATGCTTCTTAGCTATTAAACTTTTATACTTAAGGCCTTCAATCTATAAATGCATTCCGATTAAGTATTTAATTCTTTATTAGTAATATTTATTTTCAGTTCAGATAACTGAATAGAGCATCCAATGAGGGTTAAGGTTTTGTTTTGCTTTTTATTTGGATTGGTTTTTAGGCTGATTGCAGTCCTGCAACCTTTACAAAGGACTGTTGGCTGATTCGTCACTCCAACCCTCTCCCTTCAATATTTATCTCTGTGTTACCGAATTCCACTTGTTTCTACACCATCCCCAATATTTTCCATAGTCTTCCAGTTGATCTGCACTAGTTATATTATTACTCACCCATGTTTTGTGAGCTTGCTGTAAAGCACTTGCTTTGCTGCTTGAGGAAGCCCGAGAAGCTGAAGGTGGCAGAGGACAAGATGTCCAGCTCACTTCCAAAGCACAGAAAACCTTGCACCCACAATCCCCACTCTCCTTCCTTGCTCATGCTGGGTACAATTCAAGAAGTTGCTTACCCCTCCAAAATACAAAGACCTCCATCAGATACCCCACTCTTCTCAGTATAAGTCTGTACTTCCAGGACTAGCTCCCTCTATAGCTTTCTGCTATTCTTCACCATGGACATCCAACACAAGTGGTGGAACCTTATCCTCCTGCAGGCATAAATGCTGCCATTCTCTGCATCCAGACACCCCTTCCAGCCTGGGAACCCAGGGGCTTCACCACAAGAGCCCTTCACTTCCTCAACAACCCTCACACCAGCCTGCTCACCCGGTTTACAGCTCCTGTATTTCTCACCAGCACTGGTGAGGCAACTTCACTTGCTCTCCGACCTTACACTCACTTTGCATACAAGATTATGCCAGGGAAGCTACAAATTAAGGTTCTGGAGGCTTGCAGCTTGAAACTGGATTTTACCTTTAAGAATATTAGGTTCCACTCATCATTAGTTATTTCAATTCGTTGAAAAACAAAGGGGGGGGGGGAAATCTCTAAAAAGTCATTATTTTACTGGAGGTCTGAGTTGTTTGTTACAAGGCTGTCTCCAATGACACTGACTCAGAGTTTAGAGGCTGCAGGATATTAATATTAACAATGTAAATAACAGACAATTCTTCAGAGGGCAAAGGAACTTGTCTCCAATTTTCAAAGGATATGCTTTACTTAACTAAGGCTAATTGGCTGTGATCTTCATATAAGCATTAAAAAAATTGCATTTGATATTACATTTTCAAACAGCAAAGAATTTCCCATTTATCCAAAACAGACTTTTAGGATTATTATCAAGTTCTCAAATGTGTACAGACTGCTGTGCCGGAGATTATTTCCTTCAGATGCAGTATTTAAAGAGAGCTCGTTGCTTGCAACATCCTCAGCACTTGTCCAACCATTAAAGGACATTTCCTTCTCGACACAACCGTGTGTTGGTGTTGTTTCAGTCTGGCTTGTAGATGCCTACTGGTTTTGTCTTTGTTTTCTACAGATTACTTTGTGTATTTGTTGTAAGAAACCTATATATATATATATATAATACAATATGAAAGCTAAAGCATCTTACTATACTAAGTGCATTTATTAGCTTAAGGAAAGCTTGCTCTATGGAAAAAAAAGAAACCACCACAAACTCATGGCATTTTGAAAGTACATGGTCTGGCAAAGGAGTTGAAAGCTGGGCAGTGAGGAAGACCAAGCTAATGTTCAGTGCATAATGCATGCAGCCTTCCCACACATAATTGAGCATATGCATAACAAACTTCAGCCATTGCAGGGATGTGGTTTTTTTACATGCTAAACACCTTTTCTGCAGCAAGTCCCATCTGCTTCTGTCCGGCACTGCATTAGCATTCCTGCTGTTAGCAGGGTTGCTAAACCTCCTCAGACTCATTAAAAAGTTCACTTTTGCCACTTTATTAATTACTTTACCTCACCTGAAGTGCAGGGAAAGGCAGATCTCACGACTTTTTAGTACCTCAGCTAAGACATTACCAGGTTTATAGCCTGACTAAGCCAGAAGGTTGCTGCAGCCCTGGTTACAGAGTTCATTCACTATCAAATCCATTTCATGTTTTATATGCTTTGGAGATATTCTTTCCTTCCTCAACGACTGTTGCTGTAATTACACAAATGATCTGCTCCACTGTCACTTCCAGTCAAAGGTGTCATCTAAAATTAAAAATTCATGTAAAAACTAGAGATGTTACTTTTTAAGCAGACAGTTCAGACCTGATCTGGTTTCACAATATTTGGTTTAACTTGTCATGTGCCTGGCTCCTGCCTGTGCACAGTGAGGAGCTGAACCATGGGTGTATGGGGCTGCCCAGCCCCTCAATCAGTAACTGCATGATTTTGTTGTTTAAATTAAGGCCTCAAGTGCATTAGGATTTAAACAAAGTACATTTTAGCAGCATGCTGGCACAAGCTGTATCCATGCCAACCCCTGCTTCCCATCACCAAAGTTCATGGCAAACCCCTGCTCTCCTCCACCACCATCATAGAGGATTTCAGAGGAGTTCCTGCACCATATGAACATGGCACCTGCCCTTTGCAGTGATTTGTGCTGCACAAGGATGGGGCTGATGCACCACAGCATCAGGGTGCTGCTGTGCCTGCAAGTCACCAGCTGAATCTGTCCCTGCTTTGGTCACACCTGAGAAAGAAGCCAAAGCTGGAAAGCACCACACTTGGATTCTTCAGCCCTTTCCAGGGCTGTTAAAGGTACTGCCACAACTCAGCATCAGAGCTGACAGTGGCATGGTTCAGAAATCAGTGAGGAAAACATTCAGGAAAACACTTGTAAAGCTCATGTGAAGGGAGGGGGGAGGATGGGTAAGGAAAAGACAAAGAGAAAGCAGAAAGACAACCTCCGGCAGAGACTCTTGCCCAGCCATACTTTAAGGTCAGAGAGAATTCTTTTGGCTGGGAAACTCCTGCTGGAGCTGGAAATTTGTTTCTTTCGTTAAACCCACTGAGTGACACTCTTTAAACAAAACCAATTCAAGTAACTTGTCACCTCAAATAATTCTTTTCATGGCCCTAATAAATGTAATTACATAAATGTTATTTGGCCATTGCTGTTTGTTTGGAGTACAAGACGAGGAGGGAAGAACACTAGCTGCTTCCAGCAGCCAATATTTATGCATCAGAGAAAGTTTTTTGTTTCCTCTACATCCTACCACTGTCTCATCAAATTCATCAGAATGAAACAGTGTGCTTTTTCTTTGGAGACAGACTTCACAATTTGAGCTGAATTCTGAAACTGGATGTGCCCATTGACCCATTACTAGTGTGGGTGTTTTCATACCCAACCAGTTAATTGCCCATAAAGATTCATAATGTAACATGACGTGAAGAACCACCAGATGTGACTCGTTAAAGTCTTATGCACATAGCTAGGAAATCAGGAAAGGCTTGTTTTTCCAGACCAAGACAGCATTTCAAGCTTAAATAAATGCTCTGTACCAACTCTTCATTTTTTCTTTCCTTTTGCTAAACAAGATTGTCAGGAGGGGGAAAAAAAAAAGGGCACATTTAGTTTAGAGAAGAACAAATCTTATGTGGAGACTCAAAGTGCTGAGATATGACTGTAGCTGTTCTTGAATGCAGTGGATTAGGACAGATATGAGGCTGCATCTGACCTACTCACAGCATGCTATGTATCACTTCTGGAAGAATGAAGCCCAAGGAAAAGCTCATTTGAGCTGTGAAAGCAGCCTTACAACGGCATGTTTCTGTGCTCTTTCCCCACACAGGCTGCTGACGTTTCTGTGTGGGTACATGGCTAGTTGAAAGACTGCAAGCAATGCTTGGTGCAACAAGAGGCTTCAGTTTTAGCAAGCTGGTTTTATATTTTAGAAGGCTACTTGCTGTCAAAGGTCTTGCTCATTGAGGTAAAAAAAAAAAATAAAGGTGACTTCTTCCTCCCATAGACCTCAGTGATAGAAGTGGTGCAGGGCTTCCTTTGATCTCATCAGCTTAGGAGTCCACAGAAATAAATAATACTTGCACAGATATGCAGGAACAGAGCATAGGAAGTATGTCATAACTAATGGAAGAAAAACACAAAAGAAAGGAAAAATCATCATGGTTACCCTTTAGACACTCTTGTGTCTAAAACCTCATGAATTGCTGGGGAAACTGGAGGCTCATGCTGGACTTCCATGCTGTAACAATCACCAAAAGGCCAGTGGTCTGGGAAACTACCATTTTATGCATCATTGCTTTCATGTGTTATCACCTCTTACTCTAAACTCTGCAGTTTGTACCCAACAGGAAAGTTAAATTCAAGTCCAGGCCAGTTGTTAACTGTTCATATTGGGCAGAGCTGTGGTGATCTGGTTGTTCCTGCACCACAGCCTAAACCTCCTTCAAACACCAAGTAAATTAGAGAAAGAAAACAAGGTCTCAAGTGATGTGTGAATGTCCCTTTCACTTAGGAAGCATTTTATACTAATAATAATTCCAGTCAGAAGCTTTTGTGATTCTTATATTGATGTAACAAGAATTGATAAGGGTTATGGAGCAGCAGCAAGTATTTGGAATATTTCTCAGATGGGAGGACACGGTCTCACAGCTATGGTGGCTGTATTTTCTACCCCTCCATCTACCATCAGCAGCACCAGACAACCCAATAGTCACCCAGAATTCTCACTGCCAAGGAGCACTGCTGTACCAGTCAGCCTTCCAAACAGGGTTTGGTGATGGGCATTAAATTAAACTTTATAATGCTCCACAATACAAAAATGCACACAGTCAGCAGTGTAGAAAATAGTAATATCTTTCCCTGGCCAAACAGCAGGTCCCAAATTATGAGCACTAATAAAAGTTACTCACAGTTTTGTCACTTCAGAGTTAAGTGGCCAGAGAATTTTCAAAGCCCCATGGTTATAGCTCTTGCTTCTGGAGGGGATCAAACCAGCCACGTACCTCAGTGCACACCCCATGAAATAAGAGTATCTTTCCACTATGAGTTTCCTCTGGTAATTCATAAGAGCCCATAAAACTGCAGACAAACCATAAAATAACCTTCTGATTGGCTGGACGAAGGAATTAGCAAGAGTGGAGAACATGCAGTACAGAAATTTTTTTAGCTTGTCTTTAACATTTTTATGCATTCAAATCTTTTGTAAGAATTGTATTTTTTTATAATGCCACAGAGAAAAGTGAGAATTGCACACATGTATAAATCATGAAATGCTATTAAGACACAGTGAGGTTTTATTAAATAAAAAATAATTTTTATCTCTAAATTAGAAATGGCTTTTCCTGAAGAAAAATTTTTTTACTCAAGATCAGAAGCACAGTTTATAACACAACTCAGGAGTTCTACCATCAAGATTCATGCTCTAAACATAGTGTGTGCTGCCACCTAAAATAGGACATTGTGTGACAGACTGAGTGTTTTTCTTATACCTTCAGGTGACGTGCATTCAGCTTCATTAGTCTACATCTTCAGGTTATTTGTTTTCATTGCCAGCATGAAAGAAAAGCAAAGATAGTTGCTTTTCATCAACATGGCATTAGCAAGATATTCTAAATCCTAATACTTACTCTCACCAGAGCTTTGAGATCATTTAAAAAAAAAAAAAGTGTTATTAACCCTCTAAAACCATGTCTTTATCCAAATGATGATGTAATTCAAAAAAATGTAATCTGGTATCTGACCTGCCTGATCTGCTATTGATTATGCCCAGCCTGCAGTCTTTTATGGGGTGAGTCTGGTGAACAGGACACACAGTTCATAGAGGAGGTGTGGAAAGGTCACCTGCACTCACCTGGAAAGAGGATGTCAAGTAGAGAGCAAGAAAGCCCAATTCTGAAGCAGCAGATTTTCTTCCAAGTTGCAAAAAGCTTCTCAGGATTCCCATCCTCCCATTGTGGTGCCATTCACTCTTCACTTCACTCTGCTCCCAGGGCCAAATCTCCTCTCTAACTCTCAACAAATCACACCAGTACTAACAAAATCCTGCCATTACCCTCCTTCTAGCAGGGAGAAAAGACTCACATGTTAGAGCTCCCAGTAGCCTAGCCAAGAGAAGCTCAGCCTTCTCTCCAAGCTCCTTTTCAATTAGCTCCATCTCTTAACGAGCCACAGGTTTGTCACCCTGCCCTAGAAATGAGCAGGGAAGGACCCAGGCTGTTGTTTTTCTCCCAGGTGTGTGTTATTCCCCACACAGTGGGGAGGTACAACAAACTCTGCACTTCAGACCTTTGGTGGGTAGAAGATTCCTTCTGTTGCTCTTCACAGTCTTCTGATAACTTTTCCTGTGGTATGCTCCCAAACCAGGTTAATTTTAGCAGTTCTCTGACCTCAGCTAAAACCCACTGAAATCAGTTTCTAGTACATCCCTGTTAGTGAAGCTCAGACCTGTCATTTTTAGGTGGACTTAAAGCCCTGAGCAATCAGGAGAAGCTGGAGGAAATCTGCCTGGAGACTCAGGCTGAAGCATGGAATCCAAAGCAAAAGTCTAGGAGCCATGAAACTTTATATCCAGCCATAGACAGAAGTTACTAAAATTGACAGGAGCCACAACCAGCAGGGTTAAATCCTCTTGTAGCATGAAGAAGCATCAGTGGCATGGGAAAACGGAAGAGAGCACAGGCTCCCTTCCCTTCATAGGAATACCTTGAACAGCTATAGGAAGCTCATGTCTCTGATTTAGACACCCAGGTTAGATGCCTGAACTTGAATCACCACCTCATTTTTCATTGTTAATCCTTGATAATTTATGTTAGACAAGTTCACTAAATTCTCAAAGCCAAGGAGCCTGACAAATGTCTGCTTTCCATATCTGAGTCCCAAGGAGCATTGTGCTACCCGAGCCTTAGCACTTAACAACTGCTGGTTTCAACTGGCTCTTCCATGATCTTAAAGAGAGAATTTCTTCCCTTTCCCACCATACCAGCCCCAACAGCGAATATTGACAGAATCCGGCACGAGATATAGGGTTATAACAGAGGAAGCTCTGAATAATAAGTTTCCAGTAGGTATCTTGAGCCATAGGCTGTTACAGTCAGAGCAGTGGAAGTGTCTGACTGGTTGGAAACTACTCTGGTTGGCTTTGTCCTTCGGATATCACAACCTGTTTACTGAGATTGTATTCATGTCTGCAAACATCTTGAGCTGCAAGATCCAAGCAATACAGATTAATATTTGGGCAGTTAGATAGTTTTGTTCTATGGAGTATTTGCACCCACTTTTCTCCTGGGACAGGTGCAACCTGCACCCCACCATGATTTACTGATCATCCTTGAGGTAATTTCATTATTTATTACAAATAATTAATCCCCCACCACCACCACCCCCGTGCTTTGTCAAGCTGAAGGCTCTGGTCTCTCCTGTGTTGCTCAGCAAAGAACATCACTTATTCCATACCAGGCACAATCTGCAATGGTAACCAGTTATACCTGCAGGCTTCTTATAGCTTCTCAGTGCCAATGCTAACTTTACTGGCCCCAAAGTGCATGGCTACCTCTTTCTGGTTACTAATGGTCAGGCTGAGGGTGTGCTCCTCTTCTGCTGTCACGTGGCCCCTTGCACACATCAGTCATTTCTCTGGGGTTCATCCACCCAGGTCTGGTTGTATGTGTAAGGGATACAACCCGCTACAGTCCTGGCATGGTTTGTACTCTGTTCCTTTCTTCCTGTCTCTCTGTCCTCCTTTCTTTTTCTTGTGTCCCTGAGCTACTCTGCCATTTCTCTCCCTCTCTGCCTAAGAACCACCATCACCCTCCTGTTCTACAGACAGAAATTCAGCAAATTTTAATCATTCATAAAAGTTATCTAGGGGTTTCCTGCCCTAACCTGTTCTCTAGGAAAGCACACAGCCCAGTAGCATTGAGCCTTCAGCTGTTCATAACATCTGTTTTCTGGGTATTTCTTTCTAATTGCTGTTTTAGAAGGGTGGGATTCTCAAAAATAATGTTATGTATCTCCTAATAACCCCAACACTTGGCAAGGCAGTTTCACTGAGGCTGCTCTCAGTTACCTGTCAATCAGTGATTCAGGAGGTTCTTCCTCAGGCTCAGAATGTCTGTGTCCCTGATAAAACTGCAGACACCGAGGCACGTCCCGAGAGCATTGGTTTGCCCTGATGGTCCCAGCCAACACGACTCTGCTCTCCTCTGCCCCAGAGGTGCTGTGTGCTGGGGGTGCCCTTGAGTGGGGTTCAGATGCAGCATCCTCCCAAGGTGAAAAGCATCGCCTGTAAAACATCGCAAAAGGTTCACCTTTATTAAATCAGAAATTCTCATTAGACTCGTATAATATCACTTTTTGCAAAGAGAGAGCGATGAGGATGCAGGGTATTTTTTAATACATGTATCTACTGGTGGTGTGCCTGAAAATCCTGAGATATTGGTGTGTAAGGACCCAGGACCCATGATTTGCATTTGAGCAACATTTTAAAGGACAGCCAGGATTTCTATCAGGCATATCTATTAGGTTTATGTGACAAATGAAATTTTGCTGGATTATTTATATTTTTAAAGTATCAGCTGAGGCATTTCAATCCTGGACCTTCTTAAGTATTCGTTGCCTCTAAATGAGCTGGATATGTTGTATAATGGAATTACTAGATTTGTATTAAATTGTAGCTTTGGGACCCATCACTGTGTGATGCTATCTACTTTCAACTGGCTTTGTTTATCACAGAGAAGGGAACTGAATTAGCATAAGATACTACAAAGTAGTAAAGGGATTTTAGCACCCTATCTATTTGACCTCCTATTGACCTGGGCTAATTCATATTCTCCCTGGGATGCCGTAACAGGTCATTTTATATTTGGAAAAAAATTAGGTCAAATTATGGCACAACGTCCCTTGCCTCTTTGGTGGTGAAGTGGCGGAATTCCCTCTCCGCACACACACACACACGTGGCTCTGCGCCTCCATTAAAGGAAAATGAACTTTTATTTGTAAATTACCATGCAAGAGATTTTTATTTGTCTTACTTATTGCCTTCATGTGAGTGCTGCTGCAAGCGTGACCATTTACAACATCACCAGTGGCAGCAGGAAGGAGTGCGAGGGGCAGAGGTGTGTGAGCACATGGAAATGTGCTTGCACGCTCGTGGGCACACGCGGATACACTCACACAAAAGGTTTTCCACCCTGACCTTCACTTCATCCTCCCATATACAGGCTGGAAATAGTATTTTTGCTGCAAAGATTGTGCTCAGAGGAGGCAGGGGAATTGCAGTGCTTTGTCTGGCTTGGAGGATGAGCTTGACCCTGAAACGCTCCTCGGCCATTGGACTGACTTTTCCTTCCAATTTGGGAAGGGTGCCATTCATCATGGTAGATAATTTTCACTGAAATAATAACCTTTTCCACAGGATAAAAAGAGAATAACCCACCCTCCCTTTCCCAGACTTTTGGATGACCCTGCGAGACCTTGCACACCAAATACCCTTGTCTTCCCCTCGGGCCCTTCTCAAAGTTCCACCACCTGCAGAGCTGGTCTGGAGAGGGTGGTGGAAGCCAGATCTATCTCCAGATGAGGAAGGGATGTTTGACCATGTTTAGGAAGGCAGCAATTACAAATGCTGGGTGCGCTAAATGCGACACGTTGATGTTCCGCACCACAATGGTGCCCTTTGTGAGAAGCCCAGGCATGTCCTCTGTTATGTGTTCCACCTTGAAACCCACTCCATAGTTCTCATAGATTTGGTCCTTAGATCAGGTCTGATCTCAATGACCTTCTCGGATTTCAGATACTTTTTTTTCTTATCTAGCTTTAAATTCCATTTGAAACAAAACAAAACAAAACAAAAACAAAACTAAAGGTAGATCTTTAATCGAGGGTTGTTGTTAGTAATTCCAGAAATTTAAGTCTATTTTTTTCAGCAAAAACCATGAAATGAACTCCAGCAGTTGCTCTGCAGTGCACAGGGCTTATGAATTACAACGGCAGCCTGCTTTATTCTCCTTAATAAGAAATTAGATCACAATAGGGATTTACGAAAATTACCTTGAAATGTTTGTGTGTTTGAGTGATTACACAATTTGCGCCAAAATTATGTTGAATCATACGAGTTGGAGCATCTGCCTCTTTAGTCAGTCTATATGCTGCCTTAATAATGCCCTCTTCTCCTTTAATAGGAGTTTGCTAATGAATGCAGAAGCTTAACCCTACAGTGTTTGTTTGTTTTCTCTCCATTTTCCTAAATTGAATTATCGACAATTTTCTCAGGACTTCCCAGATTTCTGCAATGACTTTCTCGACTCCCGTTGCAGGGAGGAAGTGAGGAGTTCATTTAGGAACCAGATTAAATCTTAATATTTAGCCTTTTGGATAACCTATACCCCTGGACAAGTTTGCTTAATTACTCACCCAGATCCTTTATTGTACATGCAGTTTGGAGAAGAGCAGTTTAGCACCAAAATGGGTGTCTGCCTTCTCAAGACAAGCCACTGGAACGTATGTGCCCCATGTAGTGTTTTTAAAGGAGCCCACGCCGTTTCATTAAGAAGCAGGAGCCAGAGGAGGATGCACTGCATCTTGAATAACTTCGGGAAATCTTTTAAGTCAACCTTGTGTTTTAGTCAACAGGGAAGGTTTGACCTTTAACCTCCCAACAACCATCTGTTTCATTATTTATCTGAGGGAATCAGAGAGTTTTTGTTCTTTCACAAAAGTCCCTGACACCAAGATATTTTTAATAGCAGAAATTTTTCATTCTTGTCACTATTCCTTTTGAAAATACAGGTATTTTCATACAACACGTAGCTAATGAGTGAAACTTCAGAATCCAACCTTTCTCTATAATCACAGGAACAGGGATTAAAGAGGTCCCACTAGTGAGGAACATGAAAATTAATTATTGAGCTCCTTGTTTTATCCTCCCCATCTGTCTGATATTCTCGAGCACAGAAGGAGTTAGACAATTAAATTACTCCTCCTTTTACCTCATCAGGACGTACCTTTTCTCTAACTCCGGAGGCTCCCAAATTCTTCCCATTTACCGGACACGCGTGTGCATCTGCCTGCGTGAGGGCAGGGGCCTCCAATTTTCCCCAGTGTCTAGAATTCAAGGCTTTCAAAACATTATCCTCTACCTAACACACTTAAAATCATTTTTCTCCTCCTCAGGTTTACAGGAAACCCTTTCATGGAGCGACAATCATTGAAAAAAATGTAACAAAATCGCAAACTGATTGTGAGCAGCCTTTGTGGAAAGAGGAACGTAGAAAGATGTGCGCACACTTGAGCAAAGCAAGTGGAAAAATAAAGGTAAGGGATGTGTTCTTTATATGTCAAGTGTGGGGGATGCACTTTTCTTTAAAAACCCTCATGAAATTCCCTCAGAAGTCACTGGAAAATGCCCCAGTGCATCTGCCCAGGGCAAAATTAGGCCCATTACATTTTGCTTTCCCGAGAAACCCTCG
>VZTM01027487.1:0-18697 GCA_013400555.1 Jacana jacana
TTGTTTGTTTGTTTGTTTAGTTTTACCTTCAGATGCTAAGCTAAGATAAATCTGGAAGGACTCCTGAAGAGCTTTGTATTAGCAGTGGGTGAAGATAGCTTAATGAATGGTTTTGGCATGGCTTAATAGTGAACAAATGTTTTGAAAAGAAAGAGTGTTTTCTGTCTTCTTTTGGCTTATCCGGTTTCTTTATGCATAGTGGATATAACAGTAGGAATTTTTATTATTCAGCTACATTATTTTTCAAAAGCTCGAGCGGTTACACATGATGTATAGTGTTGTGTCTGGAAATNTGTATAGTGTTGTGTCTGGAAATGCATAACTACCCCAATGAAAATGTGAACATGATGGATGAAAGGCTGGATTCTTCACTGTACTGTGTGGTGTAGACATTAAGTTGGATCCAAAGAAAGGGAGTTAATTAGCCTGACTAACAAGCAAGGTTCATTAACCTGACAAGAAAGCTATGCTAAATAGTTACATTGGTTCTGATACTGAAGTAAGCTCTTTCAGAGACATTGTCTCTATAAAGTACTGTATTTAAGAAGTGCAGAGCTACTAACATAATCCTGTTGGCNACGAACATAATCCTGTTGGCTGGAGTTGTCAGAGAAGATTTATAGACTGAATAAATTTCTTTTGATCAAGACTTGTGGTATTCCATTTTTATTTTATTTAAAGAAGAGTTTGAAGTGGGAAATGCATGTAGAATGAGCAATGGGACTTCTGTGTTACCAGGGCAATCCTCCAACAAACCTAGCTCCACTCTGCCATGCTTATGTCTGTATGAATTTTCCAAGAAAGTCTCTATTTTTAGGAAGTGTCATAAATGCAACTGAAAAGACTTTAGAATTTCCCCTGGAAATTCCAAAGTTGTTGGGGTTTTTCCATCACCAATATTCCCTGTGTTACTAGAAACCAAGGCACGCTAACGGTATAGCTTCTGTAATTAATATATAGAAAATACTGAACACATACTAGTGTATGCAGCCAAAATGAGAATTTTCTTACAACAGTGATAGTCTTCAGTGTATTAAACATATTTACATTATGTTTCAAAAAACAAAAGTATTTGAATTTAGCACACAACCTGAATTTTTGTGTAAGAGTGGAGTTGTTTCTATTTTGAGAAAAACTTGAAAAAATGTATTTAGAAATAGATGCATTAAAGTTTTCACTAGGCACATGAAATATATTTCCTATTTTTGAATGATTTATGATATTGCTATCTCATTTTTAATTACTCTATAAAATATCAGTGAAAATAATTTATTTACATCACTCATAAAAAAAAAGAGATCTTGATGCCATGCAAAATTACAATAATTTTCTTAATTTCTTTCACTACTAAATAAATCATAAATCAATAGGAAGCTTCAGTAGAAACTTTCCAAAATAAAATCTAGTTACTGGAATGTTTGTGCTATATATGATAATTAAATGACAATGAATAATGCCAGAATACTTTTTAATTATCTAAAACAAAATAGTGAATTTTGGTTTTATAGTCTTAGAATAGTAAGATATACATCACAAAAATCTGAATATAGTTGTGGAAAATAATTCATCATATAAAAATTTTTAACAAATAAGGTACATTGATTGATTTAAAGCATTACAGCAATGAAAAACTTAAAATTGTTAAAATATCTTTCTTATTTTTAGAGATCAATTTCTGTCCTCTTCATAGCAAAAATTTAGTTACCGATATTTGAAAATTTCACTATTTTTACTTAATAGTCTACCAATTCACAGTTCTTATTTCATACATACAAAACAAACACACTCTACCTAAATATATTAGTTAGGTGTGTCTTCTCTACCTAAATACCAGGAAACGAGATTATCTCTGAAAACTTTGCTACCGTTACCTAAACTTCAGTCCTTCTGGCTTGGATTCATTGATGTACTAAAAAGTTCTACAGTTTCAACAATAACACAAATAACAAACTACTACTTTGATTCATTGGCAGTTCATATTGTACATCTTTTGCCAAATCATGTTTTAACCCTCATATAAAAATATAAAATCATTTTTATCCCCAATCCTTTCTCAAAATAATAAAAGTTTTGAAGAGATTCACGAAGTTTTTCAAAAGATAAATATTTATAAGGAAGGATATGTGTTCTCTTCAACTATACAAATTCAACCTCACTTTTTTTCACATAAGAAACAATAATTAAGTTCAAAATAAGATGAAAAATAGCATATCAATCTTCATATCTGTTCTGTCTCAACTGAAATCAGGCAGACTCAGAAGTCTGCTCATGTACACATAAAGTAATGAAATATGATGGACACCCTTAATGTGTCCCCTTAGTGATATGCTTTAGCCATTTATAATGTCAAAGCAACAAGTATCAGTAATTACAAGTTTTTAGTAAAGAGTGAATAGTGTTGCATTATATGAAATAAATTCATTGTTTTCCACTGAATATTATATAAATATGGTCAATCGATTATTAGAAGATGAACCTTGGGGTTATATAAGAACAATTTTTAAAATTAAGAAAAGATATTTCAAAATACTTTTAAAGTAGGAGATAGACGTAATAATTGCACAATGACCACAGACTGATGAAATATTTAAATATAACAGATAAACATTCAATACTGAGTAATAGAGAGTGCATAAAAACTTTCTTGTGGAAATTTCGGAGAGTATGCTGGATTCTTTTTTCATCCACCTATCCAGTGTCAGAGATGCAATTGACTTGTAGGGTTAAACATCACAGCAATTTCTGGGTTTTTTTTTTATTCTAGAAGGAAACCCCACATTTCAGAAACTAAGAGAACACCAGAAGGAAATTCTTCATCTAAAAAAGCTGAAAGGAAGGATGGCCTGAGGGACTGAGGGATAAAGCAAATGTTGTGAGTTCTACATTGCTCCAGAGTGGGTTTTTACACAATATATTTAATACTACAAGTTAGTCAAAGACTTGGTTCTGCTAATATAAAGTAGAGAATGATGCTGAGAGCAGAAATCTGGGCTGAGTTTTCTCATCACTGGCTACTCTCATCCAAATCTGAATTCTAACTTTAACCTTCACTGAGATCCTTGGTGCCCATTTAGGTGTTCCTTCTCTCTCTAGACAGCTACCCAAACCTACCCCAAAGTCTTTTGTATCCTACACAGTCAGTTAAAATGACCCAAAAAATGAGTTGCTTTAGTTTTAGTTTTTGAACTTACATATACAGTTCCTCCACCCTTGAGCAGCAGGTCTGCTCTTCCTTGCTACAAAATCAGAAAATCTATATGCATTTAGCAAATCTAAAGTACACACATTTATCTTGTATATACTAATTTTATTAAAATACATCTTATGCTGTATTAGTTACTGTCAGGTAGCTCATTGTCTTAATAAGTTGTCAATTTTAACACTAAAACTATTATTTTCATATGACAAGTCTCCTTTCACCAGCTTTAAAAATAATGCATTTGAATTTTCTTTGGAACACCTGAGAAATTTATTAGAAATTATTCAGTACTCCATCCTGCTGTTGATAAGATATTGTTACTAAGTAGGATGAAATGAGGTCATTTAATCATACAGATCATTAATTCACACAAATATATCTCAACATTACTGGAAATCTGACTTAACTGGAGGCTTAACTTTTAATAATATGTAACTAGAGAAAACTCTTCCCTTTTAAGCATTTGAGTTTGGTTGTTATGAGATTTATTTTTGCATTTTTTAAATTTCCCTGTACTGTAGTCTATTTTGTATCACAACATAAGAATCCCATTCATCAAAAAGTATGGGTTACTTTAAGTGACAGGCTCTTGAAGGACTCTGCTTTGGTGATAGGCTACAAATTTTTTTTGCAGCTCGAGAGAAGTTACAGGACAAAGAGTAACATAAAATGGAATTGGACAATGTCTCTATTTTATGTTCCTTTTCTCTCTGTGTAGTTCCTTTTCTCTCTGTGTAGAAAACATGCATGGTTTTCAGGTGCCTGCAATAACCATCTTTTGAAACTGTTTAACAGGAAAGTAATACTGTAATGATACAGCTTGGATGACTGGTTACTGCTAGCATGACATTTGGAATATTCTGATGATGTCATACAGGAGATTTTACAAGTAATATATTTGAACTTTATAATTTTAGATAATAGTATTTCCATTTAAATTATGAACCATATTGGTTGATTATGGTGTATGATTATCAACAGTGAATTTCTTCAAGGGATTTTTTAATAGTACTCAGACCACATCCTTTTATAGGACTTTCTTTTCAGGGGCACAGAATTTATCATCTGAATACCATCTGTTTATCTTTATATATATATGTATATCTTTCTAAAAGGTATGTATTTCCAAATCTATACCTTTCTAAAAGAGTAGTTACTGGAAAAGTGATACTTGCCTCCCACTTGCTACATGGACCACTGTGGCCAGACTAGATTAACACTGCGTGATTGGCACCTCCAGGCACATGAGTTTCTTATGCACAGACAAAATTACATTCTTTATGAAGGAAAGGTAATGACCTTGGAATTTATCATTAGAACACACTAAAAAATCTAAAATAAAAAATTGAGGCACACCAAATTCATTAGTCATGGTTTAGACATCTGGGACACAATGGTTTAGTATATTGCGTATCCATTGCAAGACACTGGCAGCATTGCAGGCTCTGTGAGGAAAGGCTGTCTGTGCCCCAAGCTGTACACAGCTTGTTCCAGCCAGCTCTAACCATCCCACTTCAGGGCACAGGTCAGCCAAGCAGCCGCAGTGGACCTTAGCGAAAACATATTTAATAAAGAGTAAAACAGTACACAGAGGTTTATGAGAGAGAACAGTGTAGAAAAAAACATGTGAGAAGCAGTCCTGGAGACACCAAGATCAGAGAAGAAGGAGGGAGGGAGGTTCTCCAGGTGCCAGATCAGAGATTCCCATGGAATCCCATGGAGACAACCATAGTGAGCCAGCCTCTGAAGCCCATGGAGGAGCACAGTAGAGCAGATAACCACACTGCCTGTGGAAGATCCTACACCAGAACAGGTGTTTTGAAGAAAGCTTCATCTTATGGAGAGCTCACACTGGAGCAGACTCCTAACAGGATTTGGAGCATGTGGAGGTGAAGACCATGCAAAGAAAAATATTTTCCTGAAGGGGCTGGAGAGGACCCATGCTAGAGCAGGTCTGTCATGAAGGACTGCAGCTTGTGCGAAACAACCCACACTATAGCAGGGGAAGCTTTAGAGGGAAGGAGCAGCAGAAAGGAACTCTTACAGACTGACTACAGTGCCTATTTCCCATTCCCTTGGGAATGGGAAATAGAATGAACAGTGCCTATTCTCCCATTTGGTGAGAGGAGGCAGGTGAGTCAGGAATAAAAGACTCAAGTTGACACTGGGAAAAAGAGGGGTGGGGTTTTAGATGGAATATGGTTTAGGTTTTGTCTTTGTTTCTCAACACTCTAGTTTTAATTGGCAATAAATTTAATTTTCTCCAAGTTGAGTCTGGTTTGCCCATGATGCTCACTGGTAAGTGATCTTGATCTTTATCTCAACCCACAAGATTTTTCATCTTATTTTCTCCTTTTGTCCTGTTGAGTAGGGGGAGAGAAAAAGCAGCTGGCTGGAGTTGGGGGGATTCAGTTCAGCAGCCATCCAAGGCAAACCCACCATACACTCACAAGCACCTTGGGGATTAGCAGATTTAATTAAAAAAAAAAATATAGTGAAAACAGAAACCTTCGTTATTTTAACCTCCTTGAGTATATCTAAGGACAAAGTTTGTAGCAAGAAAGTTCTAAAATATTTAAATTCAGATTAGCTAGTGGTATAATTAACATGTAGATTAAGATTCTGTTTAAGATTCTTTTTCTGTTTAAGATTCTGGAAATATGCTGAAAGCACCATAACAATGAGCCCTATAAACAGAGTGGAAGGCCTTAGAAAAACCTTCTGCTCAGTACTTTGACAGAGGCAATTGCTGCACCTATGGCAGACATGCCTGGAAGATAGCACTGGAAAAACAAGGAATTCTGAGGAGTTTTAAATCTGTGTTCCAACACAACAAGAAGTCCTGCATTGTTAAATAATACATTCTGGAAAGATATTTTCTATAAGAAGAAAGTTTTGCCTTTCATTGGAGCAGAGACAACCTCCAGCCAGAACTAAAAGTAGCAAGGAAAACATGTCTTTTTTCCTCACTCACTGTCCCCATGTGATGTTTTTCATTAGAAACATAAGGACTGATCAGTATTGATAAATTTATATTTATATAAATATATTTATAATTTATAAATTTATATTCTGAATTCAGTGTAATAAAACCAGAACACTGATGATATATACACAGCTAGTACATGATATTGAACTCCATATGTGATGTCCGAGCTAATATCTTGTTGGCTCAATACAAAGTGAATGCAATGCTTCGCATGGTCTGTCAAGAAAACTGAAGGTCAGATAACTGATGAAGAAGCATTAAAAGACCATATTTGAACCTAATTTGTGCCCCAAGTTTTAAGACTAAGGTGTTCACAAAACTTTTTAACTATCAGTGAATCAGCAATTTTAGCAGGAAAAAAAAGTCAATGGAGATCTGCTCTTCTTCCAAAAAATGACATTTTGGTTTGGTTTTTTTCCAAATTTTTGTTTCCAAAGATTTCAAAAGCCATGAATTCTTTGCCTCTGTATTTCACTGCCTTGTAGCTTCATTGTGCATTCTCCTTTTATGTGGCTCAGTATTCAGATCATTTTTATTCCTCATTTTTTTGATCATTTTGACAAATTATATTGCTCATTGAAACACTAATAAGCAGTGTTTTTTTGCTTTTAAGGTTTTTTTTATATTTATTTCTTCAGGTTGTTTTCTGACAATGTCACTTGTTGCCCTTTCCATTCTTCTCCAGGTGGTATTTAACATTTCTTTCATTTGATAATAGTTAACATATACAAAAACTTATTTGTTGCAAGTATGCTCATTCAGATCATTCAAACTTCTACTTCTTGCAGGCAGGCTGGTTAACAAGTTATTTTATTTTTTTCTTTAAACTTTGTGAGCTAGATATTTGTGTTCTTTTTCTGATTAGCCTGCTAATCATTTTGTTTACTTGGCTTAATTTTAAACCTTTTTTTTTTTTTTTTCCTTTAATAGATGATCTCTGTTAGTTTATCTTTTCAGTTTGCATGTTACATTCATATAGTATAATAGTTTCAGCATTTCAAATTCTGGGGCAATATTTAAACAGGCTTTCTTCTTCCTTTCATTCACTCCAGGTAAAATATTGTCTAGAATGACAGGATAGCCTTTTGTGGGGAGAGTGACTAACTCTTTTACTTACCTTTCTCTTTTAATCTTTCAGATAGATGAGTGTAGGAGTAAAGTGGAAATTTTTATTTTTGTCTGTTTTGGTATGGATGAATATGGCATTAGTCATTGCCTTACCTCTGAAAAGTTCTTAATACAGCATGTTGTTTTTAGAAAAATAAAGTCATGAATGACTTGTGGAAGACTATTAAAATAACATAAAGAGTAAGCAGTAGCTAAATGAAATCATAGCACCAAAAAGATTTCTAACCCAGCCGTTTCCATGACAACCTCCATTCTTGTAGTTTCAGAAATCATTTCTGCATTACTCCTGTGCTACTCATTGCTTTCATTGTATGTTATTTCAATGGGTAGATATTTCTATTTCTATTTTTTCCATATTAAAAAAGTAAAGTGAAATACGTGATAAAAAATATTTCTTTCTTTGCATTATAATAGTGTCCATGATGCCTGATTTATATTAGGGACAATTATACAATGTGCTTTATGTACGTGTTTTCATTTTACAGTAGCATAGGGATTAATGTGATCTAGAAAGTTCAATGGGTTTTGTTTTTTAAGTGTAATCATGATTGTTGTAAATTAAATAGGAAATGCTTGGATATATTGCTTTCCCTGTTCTGTAGCTGTAGAGGCAACATAAATAGAGGTGGAATGAACATTTTTCTAGAGGTACCACTCTGCTGTACCACAGTTTAAACTGAGAGAGGTTAGATTTAGAAAACTGTTAGATGGCTGAAAGTAGATGAGATGAGATGAGATGAACTCCAGATGAAGTGATTTTCTCTGTGATTAGAGACCCTACAGTAAAAGTAGACAGAGGTCTCCCTAGCCTTACACTGATGCCTTTCTTTCATCTTCATGACTGAATTTTGGGGATGTTTTTTTTCTTCAATTCACACAGTTTTCTCCTCTGCTATTTTCATTATAGATTTAAGGATCAAAAAAGGGTTCATTTACTTTAATACAGCACAATTCTTTGCTTTAATCCACTGAATCTATTTGAAAAGGACAAGTGGAAAATGTGTATGTATTATAACTAAATGTGAATCATCAAAGAAATAACATGAGGGAAGTCACGTGCAGCAGAAGGATAAAGGCAGAATTGCAGTCCATATATGACAGTAAAAATAAGCTGTAATAAGGCACCATTAAAAAGTTCAATAAAATGAAACCTCACAAAAGCTAGCAAACAATTTTATTAAGTTTAAGATAATTGGAAGTCCTTTTTCAAGAATAACTTGGGACTGAAACTGCAAATCTACTGACTGAATTGTAGAAGTACACTGAAAATTTTTGATGCAAACTCCACACTATCTGCATATGTTATGACATTTTTCGCACAAATGAAAACAAGAAATTGAACTAATTAATAGCATGATTCTTCTGCAGCCAAATTGCAGTCTAGACTGCCCACATTATTCATCCATTTTTGCATCCAGCCTTAAGAGGCAATCCTCCAAGTCAATTAGTCAGGCCAATGACAACCACAAAGGCAATTCACTTTAATGACAATAAAACAATACTGATGCAATTAGCAATAAAATAAAGGCTCTCAGTGATCAATTTGTCACAGTGTTTCTTAAGAAAAGAAACCTGCACAACTCACTGGGGTTTACTAAAACATTATGTACCTAAACTAAGGCAGGTCTACCCAAGCTATTAATTGTACTCAACTTTAATGATTATCTGCATGATTAAACTGGGATCTTTTTTACAAGATTAAATGTTTGTTTCACAAAAGATTTCACTTTAATTTCAAAGCAGTTGTGTCAACTACTCTTCATTGTGTTTTCTTAGACAGGCTGTACACCTTAGACAACCTGTACACCTTAGACAACCTATTCATCTATCCATCATCTACCTGAATATATTTTATTTTGGTGGCAGATTGACCTTTTTAGAGCCATACTATCTTACTGATATTATTCCTAAATAAGGTTCAATATAGCCTTAAAACATTCTTGGTCACATATATAGTTTGGGTTAGAGATTTGTAAATTTCTTATGATCCCCAGAAATTCAAGTTACATATCAATAATGGAAAAATATTTGCCTAAACAGGCAAATAGACACAGCCTTGAGATGTGGGCCTGTGTGAACTGGGGTTTACACCAGTTGAAGTTCAATCAGGCCAAGTACAAGGTATGCACCTGGGTCAAAGCAATCCCAGGCACAAATACCGGTTGGACAGAGAAGGGATTGAGAGGAGCCCCGAAGAAAAGGACTTGGGGATGTTGGTGGATTAAAAGCTCAACATGAGCCAGCAATGTGCACTCACAGCCCAGAAAGCCAACCGCATCCTGGGATGCATCAAACGGAATTATGCTTACAAAGGGAAATAGGAGAGTTTATGGCCTTTGGAAAAAGGGGCAGGCCACTCAGAAAAATTACAAAGGTTTTGTAAGGCTATGTAAGGAAAATATTAGAAAGGCCAGAGCCCAACTAGAATTTAACCTGTGCTTGGATGTTAAAAACAATAAAAATAATTTCTATAAATATATTAGTAACAAGAGGAGGACTCAGGAGAATCTCCATCCTGTATTGGATGCAGGAGGTAAAAGTGACAAAGGATGAGGAAGTTGAGGTACTTAAAGCCTTTTTTGCCTCAGTCTTTAGTAGTAGGGAAAGTTGTTCCCTGAGTACCCAGACCCCGGATCTAGCAGATAGGGGCAGGAAGCAGAATGAAGCCCCTGTAATCCAAAGGGAGGTGGTGAGGGGCCTGCTCCAACACCTTGATATAAACAAGTCTATGGATTCAGACGGGATCCACCTGAGGGTACTGTGGGAGCTGCCAGAAGTGCTTGCTGAGCCACTTTCCATCATTTACCAGAAGTCCTGGCAAATCGACGAGGTCCCAACTGACTGACATCTAGCAAATGGGACGCCCATCCACAAGAAGAGTCAGAAGGATGATCCAGGGAACTGCAGGCCTGTCAGTCTGACAAAGGTATCTGGAAAGGTCATGGAACAGATCATCCTGAGTGCCATTATGCAGCACAGGAAGGACACCAAGGTGATCAGGCCCAGGCAGCACTGCTTCGTGAGAGACAGGTCCCACCTCCCAAATCTGATCTCCTTCTATGACAAAGTGACCTGCTTGGTGAATAGGCTGTGAATGTTGTTTACCTGGACTTTAGTAAGGCCTTTGACACAGTCCCTACAGTGTCCTCCTGGAGAAACTGGCAGCCCATGGCTTGGGTGGGAGAACTCTCCACTGGGTTAAAAACTGACTGGAGGGCCGGGCCCAGAGGGTGGTGGTGAATGGAGTTAAATCCAGTTGGAGACTGATCATGAGTGGTGTCCCCCAGGGCTCGGTATTGGGGCCAGTTCTCTTTAACATCTTTGCCAATGATCTGGATGAGGGAATCAAGTGCACCCTCAGTCAGTTTGCAGATGACACTAAACTAGTTGGGAGTGTTGGCTGCTTGAGGGTAGAAGGGCTTTGCAGAGAGACCTGGACAGGCAGGATCAATGGGCTGAGGCCAGTGGGCTGAGGTTTAATAAGGCTGATTGCCGGATCCTGCACTTGGGTCACAACTCCGTGCAGCACTACATGCTTGGGGAGGAGTGGCTAGAAAGCTGTCTTGCAGAACAGGACCTGGGGGTGTTGGTCAAGTGTTGGCTGAACAAGTCAACAGCATCCTGGCCTGTATCAGGAACAGTGTGGTGAGTAGGACTCTGGAGGTGATCATCCCCTCTCACATCCCTCCTACAAAAAAGGCATTGAGGTGCTGGAGCCAGTCCAGAGAAGGGCAATGAAACTGGTGAGAGGTCTGGACAGTAAGCCGTATAAGGGAGCTGGGGTTGTTCAACCTAGAGAAGAGAAGGCTGAGGAGAGACCCTATTGCTCTCTTCAGCTGCCCGAAAGGATGTCGTAGAGAGGTGGGGGTCGGTCTCTTCTCCCAAGTGATAGGACAAAAGGAAATGGCCTCAAGTGCACAAGGGGAAATTCAGATTGGATATCAGGAAATTTTTTTACACTGAAAAGGTCATTAAGCTTTGGAATGGGCTGCCCGGGGAAGTGGTTGAGGCACCATCCCTGAACGTATTCAAAAGACAGGTTGACATAGTTCTTAGTGACATGGTTTGGGTTGGGTTTTTTTTATCAGAGTTAGGTTGATGGTTGGACTAGATGATCTTAAAGGTCCTTTCCACCCTAGACAATTCTATGATTATATGATTCTAAAAGAAGTATGGCCAGCAGGGCAAGGGAGGTGATTCTGCCCCTCTACTCCACTCTGATGAAACCTCACCTGCAGTACTGCATCCAGCTCTGGAGTCCTCAGCACAAGGGCGAAATGGAACTGTTGCAATAGGTCCAGCAATGCCATGAAGATGATCAGAGGGCTGGAGCACCTATTCTATGAGGACAGGCTGAGAGAGTTGGGGTTGTTCAACCTGGAGAAAAGAAGGCTCTGGGGAGACTTAATAGCAGCCTTCCAGTACCTAAAGGGTACCTACAGGAAAGATAGGGAGGGACTCTTTATGAGGGAGTGGGATGGTATGACAAGGGGTAATGGTTTTAAACTGAAAGAGGGGAGATTTAGAAATTTTTTACTGTGAGGATGGTGAAGCACTGGGACAGGTTGCCCAGAGAAGTTGTGGATGCCCCATCCCTTGAAGTGTTCTAGGCCAAGCTGCACAGGGCTTTAAACCATGTGGTTTTGTGGGAGGTGTCTCTGCACATGTCAGGGGGTTTGGAACTTGATGATCTTTAAGGTCCCTTCCAACCCAAATCATCCTATGATTAAACACAAACTCATTTGTAAAATTTACATATAATATCTCTCTAACTACCTGTTATTATTAATTTATGACTGCCAATATAAGTAATTGAATCTTCTTACAGATTTTTTTCCATTTCATGAACACAACTGTATGTTGCTGAAAAGAGTCATAGAAGCATGGAATCATGCATGTACTTTATCAGGGAAATATTATAAAAGACACTGGCATTTATGTTTTCTAGAGGTGATTAATTTTTCTCATTGGAAGTAACTTTATGAGATGTTTCTTTCACTAATTTCTACATAAACTTATTTACTTAGTGTGCTTAGTGTGTCTATAGTTTTATTTTGTCTTCCTTTTTTTTTTTTTAGCTGAATGAAAAATATGGATGATAAACCATGCTGTACTTCATGGGAATACATCATCACTTTGCTACATTTCTATGCCTTCTTTTATTACAATGCTTGTACTCCTGTATGACAATGTGGCCTGCCACATTTTTTGACTGTCTATGATCTGAAATTCAGAACAGGGCTAGGAAAAGAAATTTCAGATCCTCGCAGACCAACTTTGAATGGCAAATTTGTTGTTGCTGGACACTGTTGTGATAAAAAATTAATCTGTTGCACTTAAATGCAGAAAATATGTTTGGACTTCTAGTCTGTCATCATAACTAGGCATGGTTATTCTTTCCAGCCTATTTTGGATAAACTGTGGATAGATAGGAAATTTGCTATGTATTATTTCTACTTCTCAGGCAGGAACCCATCTGTGAGTAGTCCCTGAGAGGACTCATCAGCTTGCTTCCTTAAACTTGTACCTCAGCCTTTGCCAGCTGTGTCAGCTGGACTTCCAGAGAATAAAAAACATGCTCCTGACAGATGGATTGGGAGGCTGTACATCAACCAACAGAGAAACAGAGCACAGCACAGATTGTAGATAATCCCAAGAGAATTATTCAGTTTTGCTAACTGTTAAAAAGCTAAAAAGTGCTGTTCTTTGAACTTCTTGGTCCAATTCATTTCTTTTTTCAATACGTTTAACTTCCTTCTCATGGAATTAACTTCCTTGTCACCCAAAATGAACTTTTTTGTTGTTTTTATCTGTATTAGTTTTGGTTGGGATGGAGGTAATGTTCTTCATAGGTGTATAATGTAAACAGGCTGAAAATTTACTTGCTTTTAATATTAACAATTCTTAATATCACATTTTCCTTTTCTTTCAGACATGAAACCAATATACATATAAACCTAATTTTAACAAGTTTTTCTGTTCAATAAGCCAAAATGAAGTAGGGTCTTATGCCTTCACATATAATTCCAGCTAACAACAATAAGAGAGACATTGGTTCTCTGGGCTTTATATTTAGAAGCATTTTTTTTTTCTCTTTTAACTTTCAGTATTGATCCAATATGAACCTTCTTTTGGGGGACTGGGGAGAGACGAGCTCATACTAGTTCAGTGGCTGAGTATGGAAAACCAAATAGGGCTGTCTGTTGATACAATACTTGAAGGAATAAGACATCTGTAGTGACCAATAGTAAATAAATTTTTGAAATTTAATGTAGTGACAAATCTCCCTCTGTTTTCCAGTGGTATTCAATTTAGAATCTATTGTGGCTTTTCCCTAGTAAATGAGTTATAATTGATGTTACATTTAGTACTATGTCTTTGATATTTAAAAAAAAACAAAAACAACAAACAACAAATTTAACAAATTTAAGGATTTTTCTTTTTCCTTTCCTTTCCTTTCCTTTCCTTTCCTTTCCTTTCCTTTCCTTTCCTTTCCTTTCCTTTCCTTTCCTTTCCTTTCCTTTCCTTTCCTTTCTCTTCTATTCTTATCTTTTCTCTTCTTTTCTCTTCTATTCTTATCTTTTCTCTTCTTTTCTCTTCCTAGTTCTTTACACACAAATGTTACTGGAGTCACCCAGGAACTGAAGGTGTCTGCCTGAAAATAATTTTATTCTGGCGTCTCTAACTAGAGAGTGCATTCAGAGTTAGTGCTAGGATTTATTTATCCTGGCAAAATTCTTGCTGTAAAAGGCACATTATTTGGAGATGGTATTATTGATAAAATCTCTAATGCTTGTCGTTATTGTATAACTTTCAAAATTCCCCATTACTGGAGGCTTAAGTCTTCAAAATATACCAGTTTTTTATCTTTCTTATGGCTTTGTTATACTTTGTTTCATTCTAAGAGATTTTCCACTCCTTCTTCAAAAGCATCCTTCAAAAGCATTGACTACTTAGTTAACTTAGACTGCAACATGCATTAGTCAGCTGTTAGCAAAAACAGTTCTTGTATTTTAGAAATTCTTCTTTCTGTAAAAAGGCTGGCTTAGATTTCATAACTAATTTCCTTTGGCTCATATATAACCCAAACAAAAAATAATTCTCAAACAACAGACTTGCTTATTCCTTCCTCTGTCCTTTCCTCTCTGGGTCAAAACGTTTACAATGCAATATCTACATTTTCAGCTACTGTAGTCAAAGGATTAAAGACATGACTTGATGAGGACTAAGGCAGAATTTTAATCCTTAGTGCTAAAACTTTCACCAAGAATTTATCCATCTAGCTCAAAATTTAGCCATTTTGAGCTAGTCCTGCAGTTTCTAGCTCTATGTTAAGCATGAGAAGAAAGGCACTTCCCAGAAACTAATTCAACTGTTTCACCTGGGACAGACTAGAAGTCCAATCTACCTATTCACAACACACCTTAAAGTCTTATTTTGGCAATGGAAAAAAACTAAAACTTTTAGGACTCATTTCACATGTTTTAAATATGTACTAAATGATGAATCAAAATCAAGCAACCTTTTTTTTTTTTTTATTTGTCACCATTGACATAAAAATCAAGATTAGATCAACTGTATGATGTAAATCTACACTGTAAATATTTATGTTAAGTATCCATATATTGTTCTTCTCTTTCACATATCTGAGTTAGTAGTCCTTAGTCCTTGTTTTTAGGAACCGATGTTGGAAATATAAATTTATGAAATAGCTTTGTCTTCCCACCTTTTTTCCTATGAATTAAGTACTGTAGGTAAGATAGAGAAGCATGGGACAAATAACATCCTGTATCACGGAGGGCTGAAAGACTGATAGCTGTATTTGCATATTTGGGTATTATGACTTCCTTATGATAGACTTCAAGTTTTTGACATTTAAGATAACATGCCTGATTTTAGCCACATGAAATCCAAAATCCCTCAGGATTTCCTCAGGAATTATCTGCTGTGTTAGAAGCAGAGAGCTAATAGTAAAGCTTTTCAGAAACATGAAAACTCAACTTGCAGTTTCAAAGACCACATAGAAATACCACTTTTAGACTTGTAACTTTTGGGAATTTGAAATCAGTCAGTGAAATTAACTTGTGGGTTTTTTAATGCATACATGCAACAAAGCATCATTACATCATAAAGAACATCATCACATAAATTTTGTTTTATAAGATATCAGGATATTCATAATAAATTATTTATATGCTTAAGATATTATTTCTGAATTTTCATTTTGTAATTTTAATTATTTGTCAAACTTATAACAAAGCTAGAAATTTTTAACAAGTTAAAAAAAACAAAAACAAAACCAGATTTTGATACTCATTCTAGTGCACTATCTTTCAAGAAATAATGAGACTATATTTCACAAAGAGCTTTACTAGAAAAAAAAAAATTGAATAGTCCTAAAATTCAGTAAGATTTATACCTAATACAAAAGACAGGCTATATGGACATATATTAAGTCAAATACACTAGCTATCTTGTTGCCTTGTATAAAGGCAGTTGGTTTTTTCAGGACATCTGAAGGAATATCAGCAAGAAGTGCCAATGTCTGTAATGTTACTGTCATTTATGAAAGTGTATTGATCAGATAATTGCAGTTGCTAGCTGTGCATGTGATGAATCAAATAATTATTGCTCTTAATGAAACACACATAAATCATTAGTTATACTAAATGTTTTCTAATTATTCACTTTCTGTGGAAGATTTAAGGTATTTGAAATCATCAAAAGGCCATTCATTGCCAACCAAGCTTGATTACTCAGTGAAATGCACGAGGGGTCTCCAGAAGAACAATCCAAAAAGCGGAAATTTGGGTGGGTTAATTAGGTTTCTTGAAGAATACCCGCTGTCATGTTGAAACTGGTACTTTTTATTCTTTACATCTAAAATACCATATGTTTTAGATTATTTTCACATTAACATGATAAAATCAGAAAGTTCTTACCAGCTTTTCACTCTTATACTCTGAGGCACTTGAAAGGTATGTAAAAGTCTGCTTTTATCAAAATGTTTGTCCAAAAGAATAACTCACAGAAAATAATGAAGATTATCCCTATTCTGCAATACACGCTTCCCTCCTCATTCTTGCACACCAAAAATGGCACTAGTCATAGAAATATTAGAGGAAGGTTGCTTGGTCACAAAAGACTGAGTAACACAGCGGTGCTCCTAAATGTTGGGACTTTTTTACATTGTGCGTAACTGATTTTATTGCAATATGTATTTACCTGGGAAAAACAGAGAATAACAGTGTTCAACAACTGTGTGTATCTACAGAAGCAGGATCTTAATAGAAAGGCTTCAGAAAGACAAAGTAAAATCTTAACTCTGTTGAAACAATATAGATTTTGTTGGTTGTTTACAGTGAAGCACGTGTTTTCCTAAGGTGAATATAGCTTTGAAAAAGAGTGTGCTTTATGAATTGCTAGCTTTGAAAGTCTGAAAAATATCAAAATGCTAAAATGTTGCCATGGCCATCAAACTGGAATTAGTTGCTGTATATTTCTTTTCATAGGTGAAAAAAAAATGGTTTGGAAGAAAAATGTCTTTTACCCAAAAAACAAAAACAAATCAAAANATATTATTTGTTTTATATATTATATTATATATTATTTTTACTGGTTTTGCCATTTAAGAACACCCAAAATTCATGTTTAGGACATCTCTAGATGCATGCAAATGTTTTGTCATATAATTAGCTCTATATATCAAGTAAGTTTAAGTAAGTTTCTGTCACTCATTTCTTCAGTATTATTTCTTAAATTTTTACTTTTTAAGAAAAATCAAAACAATGATAATTGATTACAAAATATTTTGCACATTGCTGTACTAGAGCTTCTCTGCACTAAATGTAATGTTATAGCCTTTGTGGATGATTACACCAACTAGATGCAGGTCAGAAGTTTCCATGTATTAACATAAAATATTAACTCACATTTAAAATAAGTTGAATTCTTTATCATTTGCACCTTGCAGACAGAACTGTTTCTATTTCTGTAGTTTTGCTTTCCTAGAACACCCTGACTCATTTCCTTGGAAGGGTCTATCTTTTCATTCAGTTTTACTGAAATAATTCAGTATATAATATAAATATATTTATATTTAAATATAATATTAAATGTTGCATTTTGTGTATGATTAGATGGTGTTTAGAAAGAATCCTTGAGGCCACTTCCATCACTTTCATTATATTTGTTGTCCACACAGACTGAAAACCACAACCTTTCACCTTGTTGGCAGCACCACTATTGTTGACAGAGAGACTGACTACTGGGTAGTACAGTTTTGCATTCTTATGTGGCAGATTCACTGGCTAAAGTCAATACAGAATTACTGAAGGTCAATTGGGTTTAACCAACCTAGTTGCTTGCAATGTTTAAACAGTTTTCTCACCAGATGAGGGGAGAGCTGTGGATGCTACCTACCTTGATTTAAATAAAATGTTTAACACAATCTCCCACAACATCCTTTTTGACAAGCTGGTTAAGAAGTGGACTGGACACATGGACTACAAATGGTGGAAAACAACCTGGACTACTAAGCTCAAAGGATGGTAGATAATGGCTTGAAATCAAACTGGCATCCATTCATGAGTGGGTTTGCTCGGGGTTCAATACTATTCAATATCTTTCTAGATTATATGGATAATGGAACCAAACACATCATCACAACATTTGTGGATGGCACCAAATTGGGTTACGAAGCAAGTCAGATGGGAGAGCACCCATACAGCAAGACTTAAACAGGCTACAAAACCGGAACAGTAAGAATCACACAAACAAGGATAAATGTAAAGTCCTGTAACTGGAATAACCTCAAAGAGCAGCACAAGCTGGGGTCTTTACCCCTAGAAGAAGGTGGGGATATATCTTTGACAGAAAGATTTTGGGGTCATTGGAGCAACCTGAATAAGGGGTCATTGGAGATTTTGGGGTCATTGGAGCAAGCTGATCAAGGAAGTGATCAGTGACCTGCTAAGCCGCCTAGATGCACACAAGTCTATGGGACCGGATGGGTTACACCCAAGAGTGCTGAAAGAGATGGCAGATGTGCTGGCCAAGCCTCTCTCCATCATCTTCCTTAAATTGTGGCTGACTGGAGAGGTCCCCATGGACTGGAAAGTGGCAAATGTAACACCCATCTATAAGAAGGGCAGAAGGGACAATCCAGGAAACTATAGACCTGTCAGTCTGACCTCGATACCAAGGAAGATTATGGAACAGGTCATCTTGAGTGCTATCACCAGACATGTAATGAGCAGCCAGGGGATCAGGCCTAGTCAGCATGGGTTTATGAAAGGCAAGTCCTGCCTGACGAACCTGATCTCCTTCTATGATAAGATAACCCGATTGTTGGATGGGGGGAAGACAGTGGATATAATATT
>VZTM01027489.1:12499-62526 GCA_013400555.1 Jacana jacana
AGGGAGGGGGATTTTCATTAAATACAATCCCACAGTGGCTTAAATCAATACATCATCTACTCTACCTCCTGCTGGGCTCCTGTTCAAGGATGTTCAAGTGTAAAGTTGCTTTCTACACATTATGCCACCAGTGCTACCTGGAGTAGGTAGGTTGCCTTAATCACATAGCGAGCCAAGTCACCCAGAATTGTAGAAGCAGTCACAAACTGGCCCAAAGGCAAAGATTCTGGAATGCCACCAGCAGCAAGTACTCATACTATTCTCAAATAATGCAAACCTAAAAAAGCTACTCCAGAAGAAGAAAAAAAAAAAAAAAGAAAAGGTTTTTTTTTTTGAATGCTAGGAAAAGCAATGCTAAAATGCTAGAGGTTTGGCATTCAGAGTTAAGGTGAAGTTATTAAATGTAGTACCGTTCTGTCTCTACTCTGCAGAGGAGTGTTCCGTGCACAAGCCTCGACTATGTTTCTAGCTATTTCTATAGATTAGATCTAGGATATACTAAGTCTCTGAAAGGAAGGGTTTGAGTTGACATTGTAAGGAAACAAGAGTGTCATTTTCCCAGTGCATCAGCACTTCTGTTGATGTTCACTCTCCTAAACATTTTATTAATAGCATAACTAATATTGGTTGGAATATTAGTTATACTACTTAATCACCTCATCCAAAAAGCTGCTTTTCTTTAATAAATTTCTAAAATTTACTCTAGCTTCAATTTCACACATCTTGTTCCATAGGACAGAAAGTGTAAGACAACTCTCTGCTCAAGACCCAATAACAGGTGTGCAAACAGAAGTATGAAGAGATTTGACTCTGACAGAAAAAATTGGGATTGAACAGTGTCGTGGTTTTGACCAATCAAACATATGATGACCCCTCCTTNGCCATTGAAGAAAGAGAGTTGACCCTTTGATCCCTCAGCTTTTATATTGCGCATGATGCAGATGGGAAGGAATACCCCAGTTGGTCAGTTTTGGGTCACCTGTCCTGGCCATTCCTCCCTATAGGTGTGACCCCTCTACAGTTTTCCGCTTTCAACCCTCCAACAGGGCAAATGACCTGACCTTGGTTATTACAGCAGGAAGTATAAGCAAGGGCCTCTCTGCAGACCTTGGGATAATCAGGTCCTACCACTGTGAGAGTGAACAGTTTCTGAACAATGTGCTGTTAATATCAGACTTTAGTTAGTTACAAGAGGCCCAGCTGACAAAGTAAAATTACTGAACAGAAAATTGGTCTGTTTTACCTCAAACCAGGAAAAACGGTCAAGCTTTTTGTCACTAATACAGAGTGATATTTGTACAGTGTGATCACAGGACACAGGTTTTACAGGGCACTGTACTGTGGAGTGCAGGTTTCCCACTGCAGACACTGGAGCTGTAACGTATACAATCTAGTCTGTACACTGTAATGTATAATAAAAGAGTTATTCTATCCACACTGATGCTGCTGCTTCCAAGAACTACAGCCTCCACGTCTTCTGCTGTTATTGCCTTTGAAAATTCTCAAGAGCATTGGACAGATGGTACATTTTGGCTTTCCATGTACTAAATTTGGGAGTATTTCTGCATCACAGACAAGAATAAATTGTACTAGGAGAGGGAAGAGAGGTGGCATATAGTCATTTTTTATTTTAGAAGTATGTGACCCATGTTCTCTCTACACTCCAGCTTTATGAACACAAAGTTATTTATGCAGCTTATAGGAACTAATGATCATCTGTTCCTGATAATTAGAGGCTTTTCATTTCATATGTTCTTCTCCTTCTTGAAATTAAATTTAGTTAATATGCTTTTCAAATTTAGGTAACTGACCACAAAGCAGCTAACAACCTCCTACTACAAGCTAAAAAAAATCATTTATAACTATATATGATAGTTATAAAAAGGCAAGTCACCATCCTTAACACAAAAGACTGGAGAAAACAAAGTGCTGTATTGCTCTAACCTATGCTTAGTAACAGAGGCAAGAATTGAGATGCCATCATGTCAAAGAATATAAGAGCTAAAGGATAAGCAACAGAAAAAGCTAGCAGAAATTATTACCTTTTTTTTTTTATTTTATGTCCTTCCAAGTAATCCACTACTTGTTACCCAGGTAATACATCTTCCCATTGGAAGCCTGAATCCCACACTAATTAGCACATGCCAGAATCATTTTAGCTTTTTTCTGGCACAATTTTGCTGTTGGGTTTTGTTTGTTGGTTTGGTTTTGGGGTGGGTTTTTTTTGAGAGAGTCTCTCATATGTATGTAGATGTCCACTTGAAGACCTGACATGACCAAGACCTTATAGTAGCCTTCCAGTATGTGTAGGGCTTTTCTCCCTGCACCCGGTGCTCTGTTATCTGTATCTTTATCAGCTCAGCATGGAAGACTTCACTTCTGTTTGCCCTTGTTGCCCCAAAACATGTTTGCCTGTTCTTTGCGGCTTTCATTGCTTGGACTTGGACTCATTGCTTCCTTTTTTCCTTTGGTTTTCCCTATTCTGACAAACCTCCTTTGAGAAATGATCATTTCATAGTAACCAGGAAATTAAAAAAAAGAAAAAAAAAAGGTCTGAGTGGTCACAGAATTTGATGCAAGATGGGCAAGGACTAGCAGGAGATTTGTAGCCAAAGCAACATTTTCTACCAGAGTGTTTAGCCAAGCCTCCCCTAGCTGCTTAAATGCAGCTGTGTTGATCGAGACCAAACGTGGACATTTAACTTCCTCTGTATTCTTTTGTTTGCTCTTAGTGCAGCAGCATTTTCTCACATACAGAATATGGAGCTATAAATAATTAGAAGTCAAGTCATCCCCCTCTAATCTGTCTTAACTCAGCCGAGGCTGGCAGCGTACACTAGTTTCTGTATATTAGTGTATGATGGATAATACACAGTCTTTATGGCCATCATTGTGCTTTGTTAGTGTTAACAGAGATATAGGACTTTGGGCTACAATTCTGTAAAAATCCAGTATTTTGTATACAAGATTAGTTTTTTGGAGAAAAGATTATTTTTTTAAGTCTTCTATATGCAATACTGATTGCCATTTGTGATGTGACTGAAGCATTTTATGGTTTTCATTTTCATGTATCTCTGATGAAAGCAATAGTACAATATTGACACCCTATACTTAAATGTCAGAGCTTTGCTTCCTGGTTTTTGTAATATTTGTTTAAATATTGAAGTGCCACAAAATTGAAGTCTGAAAATGCTATGTTTAAGTTCTTTGCTTTTACCTTCATATTGCTTATAGCACAGCCATACCTTTTGCTATCAAGCCATTTGTTCATTTTGGTATAGAATAAGCAAATATGGGTAATTCAGCTTCTCTTAAACAATCACTAAATCTTGGGCACCCTGCATTGCATTTGAAGGGGACCAAACTGTTCTAAAATGTTCTAGCTCACACACTAGAAGCTTAACTTAATATAAACTCTTACTATGATTCATGCTACTTTATACTTCAGATACATTCTGAGCAATTTAGGGCCAAATCCCTAAAGTAATATGTAAATCTAGAGAGACCTAAAGGCACCCAGGCATCTGAAACCAGGGGGAAAATCCTGTAAGTTTTGAGTGGTTGAATCATCAAAATTGGCTCTGCCAGCTTCATCCTCTTTCTGAGAAGAGCCTTGCAGTGCCAGTGTCCAGAAGAGGCTTGTTCTATATGGGCCCCTACTGTTCTCCAGCCCACTCCTTGAACTCAGGGCTGAGATACCCAAGCCCATGAGAAGGACATTTCAGATAGAATCCTTTCCAGTGCTGTGCTTTGACCAATTGAGACAGTTCCTTGTCGTGTGTGTTGATTACTCTGCAACCATCCCCAGGCAGCTAGCTGTCCAGAACATGCATTTACAAGGCAATCTGGGGGCTGCAGGTTCCTCTCCACTGGTCAGGGAGAGAGAGAAGTGTAACCTTACTTTTAATAGTAGTTTATTCCACAGGAAGTTAAGATGATACAGCTATTTTTTTAATGATTTTTTAATGAATACTTCCCCTGTAAAGGCATTTCTGACCCTTCATCATATACAGCTGTATCAGAAGAGAAGAATGAGAATTTCCTCACCTAAATTAATTTCTAATAACTTCTGAACACATATTTGTACTTTGATGGGACATAATACAAGTATCTTGATAGACCATCATGAGCACCTGTCTGACCATCTTCTGCCTTACAGATCCACAGCTCACCTTGCTGTGCTTTGTAGAGTTGACCATTCTTGATATGGTTCTGTTCAGCAATAACTGTTCAATACCAGAGTATGTATCTGTCCAGACCCAAATTCCTCCTCCCTCCCTCTGTTCAGGAGAAAGCATGCGTATACAGCACAAAGCAAAGTATGTCTGGCTTCACCTGTCCTAGCAGGCTTCACGTGAAGTCAGACCCCTGATGTCCCATTAGCTGGAACATTTCTGAACCTGGACAGTCCACTTGGCAAGACAAAGCGTCTTGCCGAGGCCTCACCCCTGCCTCTTTTAGTCTATGTCAGGTGATTTCACAATGAGACAGCAATTACTCAGGCTGGCATGTAGTCAGGTCATGTTTCAAAGACATTTACCTCATTTACAAGCAGAATTTCCCCCAGTTAATAATTTGGGGGAAAAAAACCCACCTTTGTGGGTATTTTTCTGACCCAAGGCTCTGTCAACAAGTACCCACTGAAAATAGTGAAACATGTTGACTAGAGTTAACAATTTAAAAATCGTTGTGTGTACTGCACATATAGACATCAGCCAGTGATTTTACTTACTGCTAAAGGCAAAAAGCAATCTGTTGGCCCAACCTTTAGTGCAATTGAGGTTTTCCTAACAACTTAGGATGGAGCTGGACTGGTAAAAAACCTGAACCAGTAACAGCCATCACTCACAGGCTTTCATCATCACAAGTTAAATCTCTGGCTTTTTGGAAGCTACTTATTATGTTCTTTTCAACAGCTACAGGGCACATTGATTTACACAAAGCTTATAAAAATAGCAATAGCTACAATATGGTACTGCCCAGAAAATCTAAAGCTAAGGAAGGTAAACTCGACGTCAGCAAAGTTTTCTTCATCCCTGTATTTTTAAAATGAGATTTGCCATACTTCATAAACACATGGCTAAGTGTGGTTTCTATTAATTAATTTCTATTGCATTAATCTATTATAAACATATTAAGACAGTGCAGAGAACCTATTTCTTACATCTGTATAATATCCCATGTGTTACCTTACTTTGTGAAAAACAGCTGAAGTTTTGGCAATTAGATTACACGAGAAAAAGATTATTTGTGTTAAATAGCAACTCTGAGCAACAAATGTAAAAATATAACATTGTACCCCCCCCATCTTTTTCATGCAGAGCATGGCCAGCAAGATCAGTATAATTGTAATATCTAGCCCAAATCTTATAGCTGAGAGAGGACAGGGAGGACCAAACAAAAGTCAATTTTTTTTTCTAATGACATCAGCTAATTAAAAAACTATTCTCATACATAGAAATTATAGAATGGTCCAGGCCAGAAGGGACCTCTAGGGTCATCTAGCCTAACCTCCCTGCAGTCAGCAGGGACACTCCTAACTAGACCAGGTTGCCCAGTGCCTTGTCACTTTGAATATCTCCAGGGAAGGGGCCTCAACCACCTCCCTGGGCAACCTGTTCCAGTGGTCCACCCCCATGGTAAAGATTCCTCTCAACTGTTCCTAAAGAACAGCACTTTGAAACACAGGAAGAGGGCGGGAATAAACTCTAAACCTTTGGACAATAAATTAGGTAACAAACAAAATAGGGCTGTTTATGAAATTTTTTATAAACTTGCCTTCTTCATGGCAAAAGGCATAACACTTGCTTTTCTATACAACTCTAAGCCGTTTAATTGGACATTTTCAGATTTGAGACCTTGCTTGCCTCAGTTTCCAGAATCCATCACAAATGAGACTCCCTGTATGAAAGTGGGCTCACAGCATGATGGCACTTGAACTCAACAAAAAGAGCTGGCATCTCGAGCCCCAGCCTTGCTCTCGTTGCGTAGCTCTAAAATGTCCTCTAGCTCACTTCAGCCCTTCCCCAATACCCTCCAGTGAAGACTGCAGTCCATGTATGAAAAGAATTGTGACCATTAAAGGACTTTGCCTGCTTCATCATCACAGAGAACCCAGTGTCTTAATTAGCATTTAACACTACCATTAGAGTAAATCAATATCTACAAGTAAAATGATTCTTAACAGTGAGAAAACATTGATGACATTGGTCCCCTTGTCCAGGTATGACAGCAGTACCAGTACACACAGACCAAAAGCTTCACTCTGAAAATCCAGTCTGAACTGGCACTGAAAGCTGGAAACCAGCTCTGGACCCAGGTTTTATAGATGGATTTTGTCAAGTCAGCTAAAGCCTCCATGCCTGAACATTTATCCTTGCACTAGTGTAAATCTAGATCTCAGCTTTGCAGCTTAGCCTTCCTTGGAGGTGTTTCTTGGAACAAGAGGAACCTCCTGAAGAACCATGACCCCTTGCTCTATCAGGGATAGCTACTGCTTTTTGTGACCCCCTTAAAACTGCCCAGGAGGAGAGACTAAGCAGAACCTGTACCAGGCTCAGCTGGTTTCAACATCAAAGCTTGTACTTCTGCTGTGAAGCTCAGCCCATATCCAATGGATCAGACATGAGAAAGCAGCTGAGCAGAGGGTGTCCACATCTGGACGCTTACAGAAGATACAATTTGACTTGGTCACCATTAAGCTATGTGCCATTATCATGCCTGTATGATATGTGCCATTATGAAGCCTGTATGAAGAGTGTTGGCTCTCCCCGTAAGTGTTCCCTGCTTTTTCTGTAATTATATCACTGAAGAAGGTGGTCCTTAATGAGGATATTTATAACCTTTGCCTGAACCATCCTCTTTACCCTTTAGCCATTATTGTATAAAAATCTTTACTTCCACAGGGAATTTATACTCCACCCGTGTCAATTCCTTTCATAGTGTATTGGCTGTTCCTTTATTAGAGGGAAAATTCAAGATCTGTTAAAAGAAAAGTTCCATGTGGTTGAATGGTTTTTGGGTTTGGTCCTTGTGGAAACTCCTGACAAAGCACAGTAAATTTCCACAGAAGGAGCATTTTTGAGGCAACACATTAGTAGCAAAAAGATCAAATATTTGTAATTTTCTTCATTTCTCAGGTGTTGTCATATCAACTTGCCTCCTGTGGCAGTGACAAACCGTGGCCAGTGAGGACACATGTATGTTGTCTACAACTGAAGGAAAGACAGAGAACCTGTCACAAAATGTTTTCTTTCCTCCGAAGCAGTTAAGCAGTGCATATAGTAAAAAGGTACTTAGAATAGAATCATAGAATAGTTTGGGTTGGAAGGGAATGGAAGGGAACTTTCATGATAGTTAAATTGTGCATTAAGGCACATAATACACCCTCCTACCTACAGCACTTCATCCTCTACAGAAAAAAAGCATCACTGGTGGAGCCCAGATCCCTGCCACACAGAACCCCACAGGCTGCTTTTACTCAGGTTTCTCATGTGTCCCAGGGATCTGATTTACTAGTGCCTTGCCAGCACAGGGAGAGGGCCTTGAAATACCTTCCCTGAACAGCCCACAGATCCTCATCCTCTTCATACTCTCTGCAAGCACAGACAGACCTAAAAATCCTTTTTCCTTACCTCAGCTTTCAGATCTTCTCAAATCATCTCCATGCATCATAAATTGTCCTGTTATTTAACAAGACAATTATTTTTTGATGTTTAGAAAAAGAAGGCCACTTCTAAATTATCAGATGTTTGGGTCTTAAGTGCGAGGCCATTTTGTAGCTCACGCCTTGAATTAGTCACAGCATTTCCCCAAGGATGTTGTGCTACCCAGTTTCTCTCCCAAGCAGCAACTTTACAAATTGACAAACCATAAGAAGGGCTTCTGCTACAGGATGAAGAATCAATAGCTGTCTACTTGGATAGCCTCAAAAAGTGCTTAACTTTTAATTGAATGCTGGAAAAGAAATGGCAAAGCACAAGAGCTCAAAACAGCATGAAGCCTGCATAATTATCTTTCTCCTTGCAGTTCTTATGCGGACTGGAGACTAATTAAACACATGTGCAGGCTAGAAAATGATTTGCAGCGATGTATCTATTGTCAGTTTGCAAGTCCACCAACCAGAAGGAAAGTAGCAAGGAAGAGAGGCCATTGCCAGCTGCCATACACTGTCATTTTCTCTAGTACCTTGGCTTTTAATTTCACTTGTGTAGAGCAAAGACGAATTATATTTTTAATCTGCTTTGCAATGAGATGAACAAAGTTCAGGGCAATGGTGAACTCAGGTCCCAGGCTTCAAGAGTTCTATAAATACATATGCAGGGGGTTTTAAGCGTTTTAGTGCTATCTTCATGCACCATAGAAAAATATTTTTCATTATAAAGCTATGTATCCTAACATGACTCATTCATAACATTGAAGCAAATGAAAATAAGCTTTTTTCTTCCCTCTGTTGCAGACAGGCAAAACCAAGTAAAGCTTTCAATCTTAAACCCCATTCTTCAGTATTTATCATGCTAATAAAAGGGTGTAAAATTCCCATTTAAAAAACATATTTAGTAAGGTATTTCTGCAGCATACAACTACTACCTCCCTCTTCTCCCTCCTTTCCAGGAGAAAGAACACCTCAGCCTGCTCACCAGGGCCTTAAATCACATCCAAAGTGAAAGCACCTGCTCAGGCTTGCTCTCAGCTGGCAGGATTGAATTACAGCCCAGCAACCATTGCCCTAATAGGAGGCAATATTATTAACTTTAATTTATTCACATCAGCATTGATCAGAAGCAGTTACTGAGTATCAGGAAGACATTGGGATGTCAGTACACAGCGTTCAAGGCCAATGTAATTACCACAGAAACGAAGGATGCTGTGATCAGTCCAAATAATCCTGTGTAATTATAATGGAAAATTCTGATCTTCTGTCTTTTTCATCCCACATGCACCATCTGAAGATTCATGTTGTTCAAAGGGTTGTGGTTTCAAAAAAACAGCGTGAGCTCTAAAAACTGTAGCTGGTGAGTACATTTTTAAGGCAACAATGATAGTCTTCCAATGTTATTTCCCACCAGTGAACCACTGTAGGGCAAGAGAAAGGTGACCATACTGGTCATAAATGGTGCTGCTCCAGGTTTTTAAATGCCCGCGCAAGTTAAAATGAAATTTTAAGTATGTTATGGCTCTGCACAGCCCTGACAGAATAGTTCAATGCCACTTTTGGATCCCAAGAGGGCTGGTGAAGCAAGACTGCAAGACTTTGGATGTGTCTCCAATAAAGTGTTAGTTCTAAATATTCAAAAGCAGAAATCCCACCTGCAGAGGGATGCCTTCCTGAAAACAAGTTTGCTGTGAGAGGGGCTGCGGTAGAAGTTAGGAGGAGAGAAATCTTCCAAGATGAATGATCCTTTCTCATGTTTGTGAGTGATTGCACTACACCAGCATTTTAAATCTCCCCATGTAAATAAATTAACCACTATATCCTGTCTCCGGTTCTCCTCCTTTTCCCTAGCTCGTCTCCTCCTGCCAGACATCCCCTTTTCTCCCTCTGTGCCTGAGAAAGCACAGGAAGGGTTGAGGGGATGCAGTGTTGGCAGATGATTGGTCTCTTTTGCTCTCACCCAAGTGCCCTCCAGATGAAGCCCCCTCCATTAACATCACTGGCCCCCACCCCAGTGGGACCTTTCTGCCTCCAAATTCCATTCATTCACTTTCCAATATCCTGAAAGCAGGAAGGGACAGCGAGGACAAGAAGGCAGGTTACTCACATATGTCCAAATGGCAAATACCATGTCCAAATGACCATACCATGTCACATATGGCAAATACCACGCTCAGATTTGGCCTGGTGAATGCCAGCTGGCCACATATGGACTGCCTGAGGCCACTGCATGCCAGAAAATATCCAGAGCTGTCAGAGAGTAACACTTCTCATCTCAGTGTGGTGAAACATCAGTTCTCGAGGACCTTTGGAAGGCTTGGTGGTATATGCTCTATAAGTCTGCTTCATGTCCCCAGGCACAGCTGGTCATGTGCTCCCCTGCTTGCATGGCCTTTATAGCTCAGCACCTATAGCTCGTTCCCTGCAAGCATAGCCGGGGCTGCTGCAACTCCCCATTGTGCGGCCAATGCTGCCACCCTAATGCAAAGCAAAGAATAATATCTGCACCAGGCAGAGAGCCTGTCCCTGACCCTGCACCCCTGCCACGCACAGAGCACATCAGGGAACCACACTGGGGGCATGGGACTGATGGATGGATTACCTGCTGAGTTGCAAAGGTTCAAGAATAGGCACAATCAGCCTCCTGCGAGGCGTGGGAGTTTATCAGAAAGCCATCTCCGGCTGGTAAAACGGATGCACAGCACTATAGGTGCGAGACTCGCGGATGGAGAGTGGGGAGAAGAGGCCACTTGCCCTCCCCAGAGCCTGCACAGCCAAATGAAGAAATAATAATTTTCTTTCTCACAGTCATATGATGTGAAAAGTCGTTAAAAAAGAAACCTTGAAAGAGTATCCGGCAGAGCATTAAACTGATGGAAAAAGACAGCACTGTCATTTTTATCCATCTTAAGACATTAAGTAACGTGAATATTTTTAACAAGCACAGAAGTGTGCAGAATAGCTAACATAAATGCTCTTGCCTACTAGTTTAATATTTTCACTAGATGAATATTTCACTGATTTCTCCTCCAGTGAACATTTCCTCCCCAAAGCAGCCGGGGAGGCTGTTCGCTGGTCCGGCTCCCGGTAGGAAAATAATGGCAATGCTGACATCTACTGTCGGCGCCGCGGAATCGGCTGCACCATCTGCCCGCAGATGGGTTATCCCTGGGCCAGGTTTATTAAATAACAGCTCTAGCTGAGGGCAAACACACAATAAACTAGGGAAGTGTAACTATTGCCATGATGTTACAGCCTCAGAGAATGATCTGAAGGACAAATATTTACACAAGGCTGAATTGCACTGATCTCATTTTTGCTACGGGCTAAGGTACCTTCAAAATATACATACTTAGTGCAGGTAAACATTTGCTTTCTTTAGGAGACCCACAGGACTTCTAGGCATTAATTCTCTCCCCTTCTAGATTTATTTTCTCTATTAAGTTTTACACTGTTCCTTTCATCCAATTAGTACTAAAATCTTTTTTTTCATCACAGTGTAGATAGGAAACATGCTTTATTTCCTGCAGCAAGAAAGGATGAACTGCCACAACAGGCGCCTTAAAGATTACAAATGAAGCTTATAACAGTGTTTGCGCCTCTGCTGCGGCGTTTGGATGCTGCATCTCTAATAACATTTAAGTGACATTCGGGAGCTGCTTGTTGTGTGTGTCGTAAGAACCATCAGCAGGCCGGGGGGATAAACCTTGAAGCTGCAAACCAAATGCAATGCTGAGAGACACCAGCAATTAATAGAAACAGAACAATTGTGTATGGCTGTGCATACATTAAAGAGGATAAGCAGAACCCATTGTTTCCTCACACAGCAAAGCAGGCAAAGTGGCTTTCAGCTGTGTGTCAAAAAGTTGTAAAAGTTTATTGTAAGATGAGTTTTTCCTAATTACATTTTAAAGAGTGCCCTTATCTGAGCATTCCCAATTATAAGCAATTAATTTATTTGTAACCTGGTACTACAGCCATTCCCGCTACCATCTCCTTGGCAAGCTATACACAACAAGCAGTTATTGGTGCAAAGTACAACAGTCTTTGGAAATGATCCTGCACTTTCTGACATATCTCATCAAAAGCCACTCGAAAATAAGGGAAGCTTAGGGTTTGTCTTTCCTCTCACATCTGTTTCAATATGCAGAGCTAGTATGCAGAAGGCCCAGCTGTGGTGCGTTTGGCATGCAACTATGTAAGATCAACACTTGATGAGCATTTTAAATATAATACAAGGTGTATTTAAGCAGGAGTAAGGGTTATGAGGAGGCTCTTGGGAAGAAGACAGCAACTGGACTGGTCAGATGTTGTTTGACAAAAGTCTCCATCAAGAAGAGAAACTCCTCAGGCAGGTTGGTGATGGTGGGGCTCTGGTATGCTGAAGAGCCTGAGCCAAGCCCTTCTTGCTCAATTTGGGCTCAAATCATCTTGCTTCCTTTGACCTTGGCTAATCTGGAGGAGCAGTGTTTTTCTTCCCTGCATCAACAATGTTGCATTTATCTCAATCAGAATGGGGGGAACTTTAATTAAAAAACCCCTTTTAAAAGATTAAAAAAAAATGGTATCCTACTGAACTGTTCTCTATTGTAGCATTTATATTGCAACACCATCTGCCTCTTGCAACATGTTTGTTGTGTGTACATACTACAAAGAGCTGTTTGCTTTGGGAATGGATGTGGGAAGACCAGCAAGGTCATGGTTCTGTCTCTATCGAAGAGCACCTAGGTAAGTGGCAGGGACGAAGGAGGAGGAAGGACTGCATGTGCCAGCAAGGTGGAGCCTAGCATTCTGTGGGATCCTGGTGGCTATACTCTGCCACCACTCAGCAATGGGGACTTGAACTAATACGTTGCCATCTTGGTTGAAGCTCCCTGGGGAAAGATGTTTGGACAGTTTCCATGAATCTCGGCACAGGAGGTCCCACCCCCTAAACTAGGGGAGATTAGGGCCTGTGTGGAAAAGGTGCTTTGAGGGAGATGTAGTCCTTTCCAACACAAGCAAGATAAAGCCCAGCTGTCTCTAAATGGAAAGAGGAAGAAAGAGCAGAGAGCAATGCTTTTCTGCCCTAATGTCATGCCAGTGTGCTAAAATTAGTGGTGCATCAGCAGAGTGCAGACAATGTGGTGGTGCTGGACTGGGATTGGCTGCTCCAAGTCTGGTATCCCAATAGGTTTTGGAGGGCCCTACAACTAGCACCTTCTAACTTTACTAACATTTAGGGAAAGTATTTTGTAGCAATGATATAATCCCACTCTCTTTTCTCAGTGTATGAGGTAATGAACATTTTTAGTGCTTAAAGGTGCTGTGAGAAGCTGCAGGGCATGTGTGAATGCCAATGTTTTATGGAAGGGGTGGTTTTACTGCCAGCAGACTTTTAAAAAAAAAAAAATCCCTGCAGTTTATATTAATAAGACTGGATGTTATTGCACGTCAGGAGTTATTGTGATTTATAAAGTGCTTCTTATTTGGTGTGTAATGAAAACACTTGGCACTCAGTCCCAGTTAGTAACAGGAGATGATAGTAGCTTTATCGGCAATAACCAACTTGACCTGGAATCTTCTATCATTTTTAATGATATTTTAGTACTGCCTTTTGCTTTCACCTCAGCTTAGGGCAGCCTCAACTTTCCTAATATGGATAAATAATATAATCCCTTTTATAAAAGAAGGAATTTAGACAAAGGAAGACAATTGCACTGCTTGGTATTAATGTCCCAAACAGCTCCATGAGTGCCCTTATTGTGCAACATTGCAGAGTTGGTCCTTTAATAACATGCTCTGCTCGCTGCTCCCAAGCCTCCCAGTCAGGACTATTATTCTTCTGTTGAGAATTTGACACATATTAAAGATGCCAAAAATATAACAGGGGGGAAAGGGGTGGAGATAGGTGTAAGTAGATGGATGGTTCCAGAGCTAAATAATTGTTCCAAAGTGTGCTTCTTTGAAAAAAACACCCTCTATTTAGCACTGAAAGTATCACTGCAAAATAGCTGTGAGCAGGGCAAAAAAGAGTTTCAGAAAGGGGGCTCCTTAGGACCACACCAGATTATTCTTTGCCCCCAAAGTGTGTGTGTAGATACCCAGTTTTTAAAAAGCAAGAGAGCTGATGTGCACATGGCTACCTTTGCTACTACCCTGTTTAACTGTTCTTTAAATGATTCAGTAAGGTATGGGTACAGCTTGATAACTGGGGATCAAAAGCCCTGCGAAGCTAGGGCTGGCTCCTCAGATAATGCCTTCCTGATCATTGGCTCCTATCATGACAATACAACACAGTATGAAATTTTCTATCCATGCATCATCTTTGCACCATGAGCTTTCAGTATAGTCCTATGGCATCCCTAGGGTTAGAGCAAGTGAGAATTACTGGGAACATGAAGAGCTTGGCAAACTCCATGCATGGAGAAAGGTGTCAGAAGTAGTTCCAGATAGAGCAAAGTCCCAGTGCACACTAATACTGCCCTGGCCCCATCTACCTGTGGGGACAGTTTAAAAAACAAGCAAACAAATGAAAAGAAATCAGAAGTACCTAATGCATCCTGTTGGCCTAAATGCAACAAGAGACTTCTTCCACATTCCCCCAGGAGCAGCAAAATAAATTGTCACAGAGCCCCCTTCTCCTGCAGAGCTGCATTTCCTGGCTGTACACGCTTTATGTGGCTGCAGGTGCAGGTGCAGGGGAACCCCTGTCCTTCTGTGCCCGTGATGGCCTGTGCGCTGTCTGCAAGAAGCCTGGCCTACCCAGCAGGAAGCCAGCAAAAAGCATCGTGCTTGGGCTGCTTTGTAAGTTGGATGCTGGTACCAAGTACAACATAGGGTAGAGAAAAGAGCTTACCACCTGGGGGGCTGAAAAAATCTCAGAAATACCCAGAAATGTGATCATTTTTGGCAGTGAAGATCGGTGATGTGACCTGATCTGCTTTGGACCTCTCGTCTTGTTCTCTGAGCAAGGCTGTCCCTGTCCAGCCCTACTTGACATATAAAAGCTCCCATCAGCCCCTCATTGAATTTCCATACCTACAAAACCCCCTGAGCTATTTCACAGGCAGCTGGGATAGGTGATAGGGTCAAATCAGGAAGCTGGGAATAGCTGGGTGAAAGGAATTGCCACTAGATATATTGTCATTGTACTTGGCAATCCAGTCTATTAGGTTCTGAATTCATAACTAAATGCAAGACTAGGTCCAAGGCAGAAATATAATGTAAAAGGAGAATAAAGATAAAATAGACTTAGCTTTAGGTGATGAATGCTGTCCTCCTTTGAGATAGGAAGGCACACCAGGAAAATGGCAAGGAATAGCCTTCTATAGACTCGCTGTAGCAACCCCAAGAAGTAAGTACAAGGGACAGTACAATTACCTTAGAGAACGGCAAATATTTTACAGGCAGCATCCCTCTGAAATGCAGGTGGAGAATGACCACAGATGCTTACAGGAGACTTAATTGTCCTTGCCAGCAAGGCTCATTATCCATACATAAACATATGGGCTGCTTCTTAACAGCAAAGTGCATTTTTTCAAGAGAATATTTTAAATGTGAGCTGCTTGATTGTTAAATTAGTTGAGTCTGGCTTCAGTTTAATTACACCAGCCATCGGATTGTGCGGGTGGATGAGGGACGTGCTACTTATGTAGGCAGAAGGTACGTTTGCAAAATTCCTACCTATAATACATCGCTTCTGTGGCAATGCTGAACGCTAAAGCAATGTCAGAGGTCAGTAAGGAGTCTTAAAGCCTGTTTCAGTGGAGTTTGTCTCAGGGCCTCAGCTAGTGTTACATTTTTAAGAGGTTTCTGCCACTTGTTGATTGAAACTGTAAAGTGAGAGCTGCACCTTTGGTCTGTTGCCCTACACCTCCTGCAGTCCCTTATACTACAGCAGGCAGGTGGAAAATGCAGCCAGGTTAGGCTAATAACATTTTAATCCTCATTCTGCATTTGTGTAAGGCACTGGAGAGCCAGAACCTAGGGAAGCAGCAAATTTCCTGCAGGTATTTAACAAGGTGTGGCTCTAGGAGCAGAATTACCAACAAAGCAGTCTTCTTTCCTCAGTCTCCATTTATAACCATTTTGCTGCTGGTGAAGATGAGTCCCAGGTACTTCAAAGCACATATAATGTTGGGAGTGGGCTCAGAAAGAGCAGCCTTTGAAGTGTGAATTGAATAGTGGGTTGGGCACAGGACAGAGAGGGGAGAACATCCTGACAAGTGGAACAGGTTGGGTGAAAGGAGGGAGGGGATTTTCACTTTTTTTTTCCCTAAGCTGTGGTATCATTGTTAATGAGGAAACCTGTTCACATCTCTTCAGCTTGGTCAGATTCTTCAAATAATAAAGTTAACTGTGGCAGTAATCAAACTGCTGGTTATTCTAGTGTGTGAAGTGTAATTTCAATATGCCAGAATGCAGCTGCTCTCAGATGGTGCTCAGTCAGCAAGAGGGTTATCATGCTGTTCACCCTCCCTTTCCATGGGCAGGAATGAACAGAACTCATATCGACAAGTGAGCTGGGCTTGGCTGCGCACAATACCCCAGGCTTGCAGAGCTCAGGCAACCCCACATTTCACAGAAAAATACACAGGATTATTTCGCATGTACTTTAACCCAGTGAAGTGCCCTGCAGATCCCACCACCACAGCTCAGCAGCATGTGGGGACACTGCTGACACAAACTTCTGCTGTGTCCCCATAGACTGAGCATGGCATTTCTGAAGCACAGTTTGTGATTTTTATTTATTTTTATTTTCTAGGACTGAAAAGGATGCCCAGGACAGCATAGACATCATGTTAGTGTGAGGTGCATCCTTGCATGAGTTTTTCCTATCAGCAAGATTTCACAAGCATGTTACTGGGGTGTTTTGCTTTTTCTAATTAAAATATCATTACATTTGAATGTGGAATTTGGGGATGATGAAAGCCAAAGTTACAATGCTGAAAGCATTTAAAAAGCCCATCTGTACTTGCCCTGTAAATGTACAGGGAAAGCTCTAAGTGTGTGAGAATGGAAACCTCATGCCTGTGGCAAGTCTCCTCTCAGTACATACTGTTTGCAAATAAAGGTTTTAAGTTTGAAACTCTTAAAAGTCAGGATTCAGTCTACCATTTAGAAAAAAAAAACCACAAAAACAAAAACAAACAAACAAACACCAAACCAAAAAAAACCCCAACCTTTAAGAATTTAGGGTTATCCTTGTCAGAGCAAGGCCACGAACTGAGACCCTTGAGTACTGATTCCAAAATCTCAAGCTGTTTGGTACTCCTCATATCAAATCTTGGAGGGGAAATACAAGAGGTGATGGCTGTTCCTTGTAAGTCATTACTGAAGTGAGGAGACCTACCTGCTTGTACCAAATAAACTGTGTTGGTAAGGTTGCAATTTGCAGAGCGGTCCAGGCTACAGCCGGTGTCAGACTCTATTCACCGAGGAAAAACAAGTAGCATGTTTTGTACCGTTTCTTACCAAGCACAACAAACCAGTAGGAACAATCAAGCCCAGGCATTAAAAAAACCCAAAACAACAAAACAAAACACCCCCAAAGCATAAGTGATCAAGAAGCAAGAGATTGAAAACCAGAAAAAGACTTTGCAGTCCATCATAATCCCCAGCTCTCTTCTTGCTGATGTTTTAGTGTTTAGGGCTCACATTCTCACTTTTCCCGGCTGAAGGTGCTCAACTTTCACTTTTTTATTAACTCCCCTGCTATCATGAGCTTTTACTCACAATAAAAAGGAGGGTTTTAACTAATGAGACATCTAGGAAATAAGGTGATGCCCTAAGACTGAGTCTGAAGTCACAAGTATAAACACCACAAACACATTGAACGAAACAATACAAGAAAATCCAACACATTTATATCTTTCTCCTCATTAGTAAGATCCCCAAAATAGGCACAATCCCACAAAAGAAAATCCTTTAGTGAATGTCAGGCATGAATAGCAAACATATCTGAGCCTCACCAACTATTCCTGCTCCTGCGGAGGGATTGGTAACAGCAGGCCCATGGCATGGCTGTAGCTTGAAGGAGCTTGGGAAGGATAAAAGGAAGCACAGAACAGGAGGAGCACCTGAGGATGAGGGGTACTATCAATATTTTGCCTTTGTTTGGATTCCAAAACCTGGAGTGTTTGGCTTTTCTCCTGTATTAAAAAGTTATGAGCCAAATCCTGGAGACACCGAGTAGTTTTAAAGAAAAGCACCCCAAAACAGGATTTTTCATTCATCTGTTGTTTGCTTTCTTTCTGGGTTTCCCATAACCATGAGAGTTATACATTTGCCTCTGAAAAACTATGAAATCATTTGGGGTACTGACAAAAAGTCTGGCAATAAGGCAACTTTAGGATTCGGCTGAAGCTGAAAGTGGTCATATTAACACCTCTCAATTAACATCAGCTAAAACCTGAGGTCTGGGACTTGTTAAGGGAAGAGTACTTTTCATTTAAAAGTCCTCTCCCCTCACTATATCTCACTTTGAAGTGTCCTGAGTGAAGGAGGGAGAAGTTTGAGTTCTTGACTGTATGTGGCTGTGAAGCTACTTGGTGAGTCCTGCTGTATTTATGGTTATCTGCTCTCCAGCCAGTTCTCCGTGCCTGAGGTAGCTTTACAAACCTGGTCCTGGGTGTAGCTGGTGGCTGCTGCCCCAGAGCATGTGGGGTCTGTCTCTTACAACGTGGCCCAATTCCGAGCTTGGTCCTACAGAAGTGAGCAGAGTATAAATAAGGACAATAATAATATTCCTTGTTTGTGCTAGTTCTGATTTTCCGCTTACCTTGCTTGTAAAAAGGCAACTTGCCCCATTTGCCAACTTTCTGCAGCAGAGTGCTTGCCTTTGCACACCACAGATCCCTGTCACAGTCTGGGCAGAAAAGACTCACTTGTGCTGATAAGGTCATAAATCTTCCCCAGTCCCACACTGGGCTGATTACCCTTCTGAGGAGTTTGCTCGGAGCCTCTAAAATCATTGGAGTCTCCCACTGTGTGTAGATCAAAGGGAGCAGCATTCTGTGATAAAGGTAGGAGCTATCAGGATGCCAACAAATAAATTAGATTTCTGGCCAAACTGTCAGAGCTTGTGTCTGAACACAGGGTGGGTGACAGCCAGGCACGATTGCTATTATGGAAAATATCATATCTGAAACTATGTTCCCATCACCCTATTTTTCCCTGCTGCTAGAAGCACCAAAAAACAAAATAAATCTCTACTTTGAGGGTACCTGCTTAAGCAGGGTTACATGGGGAGGAAGGGAATTACTCCGGGCTACATGACAGCTCAGGGCAGAGATGAGGATTGACATGAGCTTTGCCAGTCATTGTCCTAGCAGAGTTTGCACATAGTTCCTGCAAGAAGAGGGGGCTGTAAGCTCTCATATTGCCTGTCTAGGGGAGGAACCTATTGTAAAAATAATCAGTAGTTTCTATTTTCACGTATTCTTGCCAACTTTCTTATTTCCCAGGTGATTTCCCCTGAAAATACTGGTGATACAGCATGTGTGTGTAGGGGACAGGCTTCCTCTAACGTTTGGTTTCATCCCACCCAACCCATCTTGCATGTCAGATGCTTCCCTTGGTCTCCTCCTGCACCCCTTCCCAGGGAGTGCAGGCTGCAGCCTCTTCCCCATGTGCTCCCTGAAAGGGCACAATTTAGCATACAAATTTGCTGCCATCCAGGTTTTCTTTGTTTTTCCTTAAGTGAGCTACTGTAAAAAATTAAATTCAGTAAAAGAAAAGCCTCAAAAGTGTCACCCTCTGTGGTCAGGGTGAGAGATTGCTGCTGCTTTTAAGGTTTTCCTAAAAAGTGTGGGTTACAGAAGGAGAACCCACACAACTGAGGCTGGCAGCTGGCAAAGCAGCTGCCTGCTTGGCTCCTCTCTTTGTCATTTTGGGGATGCTCAGGTGCTGTTTCAGGGCACACCAACGAGCTTTCCATTGCCGGCGAGCCTGCAAAGAAAGGCTGCTCTGCGTGGGTGAATGTTTTATTTTCTTTCCCCAGCCAGAGCCTTGGCACAACTTCTGGATCTCCTACGTTGCCATCTGACTGCAGCGCATGCCATGCGCGGTGCTTGGCACCCACAGGAGGGCATTTCAGGCATGGTTTCTAGAGAGGAATGGTGAGGTGTCTGTGCCACCCTAGAGATGTGGCACAGTGGTGTGCGACTAGCCCCAGGTTCAGATGCATGCATGATCTCCCTCCTGGGGTGCTTTGCCCCAGTGCCCTAATGTGGAGCTCCTCTCTGCAGAGAAGAGAGCAGTGAAAGTAACACCAGAATTCAGGCTTCCGCAGGATGTACTGTGCATCAGCTAGCTTGCCTTCAGCGACTTGGAAGGATATCAGCATCATTTTACCTCTTATTTTTGAGACCAGACAGAACTCCTTCATTATTCTATCATTGAAATTGCTTAAATGTGTTATTTCTCTTCCTTAAAGAAGTTGCTTTCGAAATCAACACCTTGGCAAAAGATGCTCTTCTGTTACTGAAACATACTCCTTAGTTAACTGTATGCATGTGGGCTTCTGAATCTGCTCAGCGGGCTGGGATGACCCCCAAATCTACTGCAAAAGTCAGTCTGGTGTCCCCAGCCCCTCTCCTCTGGGCAGCTTGTGGCAGCCTGAAGTTTAAATAGCTGGAGGTGCTCAGGGGTGGGCCATCAGGGGCATTTAAATGTTTCTCCTAAATGCTAGGACGGGCCTCAGTAAGGGAAAAAAATTAGGACGCTTAATTAACTGACCAAATTAATACAGGCCTGCAAGGAAGCTACTAGAGTCAATGGGAAGAGCAATGTGAGGTTTGGCAGATGTGAATCCTGTGCTTTGCCTGCTGAATTAGCACTGAGATGAAGATGCACATGGGGTGTATAAAGCCCTGGTTAAGGGATCTTCTAAGCTTGGTTTAATGCCAGAATATTCTCGGCCTGTGGAGCCAGCTGTTCAATAACGGTGGTAAAGCCATACTCTACTTCACAGGTGGGGCTATGAGAAGCATAGCTGACTTTGTCTTTTATAGCTGAAATATCAGGATATCCTGTCTCTCTTAGAGCATCAGGGTTTAGGGGATTTTCCGTTCCTGGCCAGAAGAGACTTCCTGCACAGGGCAGATCACGTGCCTGCCTGACCCCAGTATGCTTTGGGTGGCGGATGGGGATGTTGAGCTTCACCAGGTGCCTATTGGGAAAATGCTGGGAGGCTTGGGATCTGCCAAGTCTTCACTGTGGGTAGACTGGAGGTGAAAAACAAGCAAGTTTGTTCCACGCTGAATATGCCCACGTCTTGTCACACAAATGTGCAGCATGGATGAAAACAAAAAACAAGCTACAGATGGACACTGGCAACCTGTCGCTAAGCACAAGCCTCTAAATTCAAAATAAACATAATGCAGCAGCTAGTGTCTTCTGAATGAGATCTGCTGAATTTCCATTGCAGATATTGTAATGTTCTGATTGTTGTGATTTGCAAATGGGACTTAATTTCAACTCAAACTTAATCATCTAAAATTTGTGAATAGGACATAAAACCTTATGTTGGTTATTGGTGCTGCAGGGGCAGCATCTGGGTCCCAGTGAGGTATAAGGCCCCTTGAAATTGCAGCAAGTTTGGCCAGAGCAGATTCCTGAAAATGACTGGATCTGTCCTGAGACTTGCAGATGCTGTTTAAGTCATTACTGAGAAGGTTCTCTGACCTAAGAAAACATTAACACCACAGACACTGCAACCTCCATGGGCAATTAATCTATTCCCCTGCTTGTATCCCCCTGCCACTAGAAAGTTTTTCTTTAATGCCTGTCTTAGCTGAACTTTGATGGAGGTGGCACCTCCTGCTTGCCCTGTCCTGTGCTGAACAAGCCCAGGAGAGGAGACGACTCTCTGCAGTAGGTCTGGCGGGCTGCACATGAAGAGAAAAAGCTGAAAGAAACCATGCAAGCATCTTTTGACAAATATAAAATTGTCCTGGCTGATTGGGGCAGTTCCTGGAGGGCAGGAACTGAGGGCAGCCCAGGGAGGTGGTGCAGGCGAAGGCATTTCTCTAGAGCTGCAGCTCTTCCGGGCTGGCTCCCAGGCAAAACTTTTTTTCTGGATGGACTTGAGAGGCTTTGAATCAAGCTCTTTGCTGGTGCCAAGGCTTTCTTCTCCTACCCAAGGAGATAAGAGCAGCTGCACTTGGCCAGACCTGAGCTCCCTCTTGCCTGGTATTTTGTCTTCAGCAGAGATCAGGGGTGGTGTGAGGAGGTGAAGGCAGGCACTTCCCCTTGGCTGACCTGCTTGCCAGATACATATTGCTTGGCCATGGCTCCCAGTGAACCAAAAAACACCCGTGCCTGCTTCTTCCTAGAAGGGGTGGGTGTGTGTCCCAAATGGGCATGGGAAAATCAAGGGCCAAATTGTGGAGAAAAGGGTTTTGTTGACTATGGTGAAGTCTCTGCCAAGTTCACTGAGCTCTGAGTAATCAGTTGTGGAGCACATGTATTTGTGTGTGTGCCTAAAGTAATTAGCAGAAGTGAAACACATGTATTTCTAATTTTACATGCTGTGGTTAAGATAGAAATGAAGCTGACCGTCAAATTGAATTATTTCTTTATTAGCAAGGCTCAGGGACATCTCTACAGCTATCTAATTAATTTTAATTGTGCATATGAGTGACTTCTGTCAGAGTTTCATGTAAATTATTATATCTGTATTCCACGAGGAAGACCATAACTATTAGTGTACAGGACTGCATATGGAGACTGAAGATTTGGTGACCTACTTTCCTTTCATGTTTGAAAATTTTCCAAGCTAATGAAAATAGAGAAGTTCCTCCCAAGAATGTCCCTCTTCACCAATGAACAGAAGACGGGATCCACTGCACACAATATGTATAGCTTAATATTTTATACTTGGATTTACATAAAAAGAGAGTGAAAACAGAATTAATGCTCTGGTCCCTGCAAGTATTTTCTCAAATGCCACCACTGACACGAGCCACTCCATGGTGAACACCTGTAAGGTTCTCGCATCTCACTCCTACTCACATTCACCTCACTTTGATTTGTTTGGGCTTATTACCCAATATCTGCTCCTTCAGGTGGTGTTTAGCCCCCAGATATGTCGAGGAGTTTCTCATGTTAATATGCATACACAGAGAAAATCACGGCATATGGAGGACTTCTCTAGCCATAGAAGGACTTTATTCTGTTCTCTCTGCCATGAAGTTGCTGAAAAACCTGGACAAAGAGCACAGGAGCTTGACAGCTTCCCCCACCGTTAAAAGATACACCATTCCTAGGTCTCTGCAGCACCACGCAGGGATGCGCTGAGATCTTTGTGGGGTAAAAGCGTCCATGGTTAAGCTGATGGAGAGGACGCACACCTGAATGCAGCACAACTACAGATGGTGTCAGGGAAGGCTGAAATGGGAAACTCCAGCAGAGCAAGGCAATTCCTGTGCATCTTCCTGTGTCGTGAAGCAGGTATAACCCTTCAATGGGACAGACGCTTTTCAGTTATCTGTGTAGCAATTCAACATAAAATATTTTTCAAAGAGCTAAGTGTTAAAACACAAAGCAGAGTTATAAAGAGTAATCTTTATCGTTAGCATTGTGGGGAAAATATTTACACTGTCTTAGCTTTCATTTGCTGATGAAATACCATCTAGTGGCATCAGGGGAAAAAAAAATCAAACCCCAAACTATGCTGTGTTTTAATTGCAGCCTGGCTTTTGATCAGATGTGTATTTTGGGGGGAAAGAAAAAAAAAAATAAGAGGAGGAGAGAGAGAAATGTAGCTTTGTGTGTATTCTGTGTTACATTATTATTCAGTAAGCTCTAAACCACAGAAGCTCCTACGGGAAGGTTCATTATCGCATTAAGCACAAGATAGGGAGGGGATGCCTTGATGGCAGACGCAGACAAGATGTTGCTGTTTTACTTTGTTTGGGTTGCCCCCCCTCCCCTTTGGGGGCCGTGTACTCTAGAGAAACAGTTTAAGACACAGTTGGATGGAAAAAAAAAAAAAAAGAAGAAGAAGAAGAAAGGCAGAAAGAGGCAAGTGACCGCAGTGCAAAGCGCTGTTTCGGCAGGCTGGAGGTTTCTAACGGCTCCCCTCTGACTTCAAACACCTCCCCAGCCTGCAGCAAGCCCTCGCCGTGCAACTCTGCAGCCCGATAAGCATCACCAGGGAGAGACACCGCAGTACCCAGCATCCCTTCTTGCTACCCAGCCTCACCCCACAGGCATCTCCTCGTCCTCCCGAGGAGCTGGGCTCTCCAGCCCTGCACCAGGGATTTCCACTTTCTCTACTTTTCTGCAATGCTGGTTCTTCTCCTCTGGGGTTTTCTTCTCCTGTCCTCTGAAAGCTTTTTTGCCTACCCCAGGGAGCTGGGCATTGTGAGGTCCTAGGGAGGGTGATGGCCCAGCTTTGTCAGGGAAACAACTTACTGGGAAAAAAAAAAACCAAACCAAAAGTATTCACACTGATCTCAGTGTGGCAAGTAACAGGGAAATTAAAGTGTTTTCTTCCCCAAATTGCTGATTTACAGTGGCTCAGCTTGTGAGTGACCAATCTGAGCCAGCAGCAAAGAAAAGAGCTGAGATTTTGGAAAATGCTCAGCACCTGTCTTCTGACAGGAGGCAGGTTTCAGGCACATAGCATGGGATGCTCACTAATGAATAGCCTGGCAAGCAGGGTTTGAAAAAAAAAAAAAAGCATAGGCCATGTTCTCAAAGTGATGATACGTTTGAAAAAAAAAAAAAAAAATTAAAGCCCATTTATTCTGCTTTGAAAGCTAAAATCCACGCGATGGAGGCCCTGCCTGGATTGTTCTTTTGGTTACAAAACCCCTCATTCTTCCTGTAAGGGAATTCCACAGTTTCAAGACTGACTGGTTCCCTAATTTGTGTCTTAAAAGAAAAAAAAACAACACAAAAACACATCACTTGCACGTTACATTTTATTGATGTTACTGTAAAATACATATTTGCTTGCATTCCTAATTGGGGAAGCACAGATGGCAGTGGCTTCTGCTAGAGTGATATGCTCTTTAAAATATCTGGTAACATTACAACAAAGTATAGTCATTAAAACGAGTGTCTGCCTGTGCCACAGTACTTTCATTGTGGGGAGCAAGGCTCTCCTGTTTTAAGGAGGGAGGGCTTCGTTTAACCCTTTCCTGAGCTGGAACCTGGCATGGCAGGATAAATCCGGCACAGTGGGATAAATCTGGTGCAGCTCACCTGAGTGCGGTGCTGCCAAAACTGCCTGCTTGAGGGCAGCTTTATCCTTTCTGCATAGAGATGTTCATAATGGGGTGATGTGCCCACAGAGCCTGGAGCTAGTAGAAGTCACAGATAAATTTATTTGGTGGCATGTTCCCTGCATGCAGTGTGCGCAATAAAAGGGGAGCTAAAAGCAGTGATTGCCTCCTTGAAAATGCACTAGTGCTTAGGGTGTGATGAGGACTTGGCCATTGGAAGGATGGCACTGCTTTGAAAGAAAAAATAAGAAAGAAAAAAAAAAATAAAGGTAGCATTGGATGCAGGTCGTTCATCTTCTTCAGAAGATTGTTTTAATTCTCCCTTCTCATCCAAATCAAGCTGTCATGAGCAACCACAGAGCAAGTGAGCAGCATTTTGCAGAGCGCTTGCAATGTGTTGGCAGCAAGCAGCGAGCACACAGGGAGGGAGGGGGAAGCTCTTTCAGTCATTTCATCTTAGAAGCAGTTTGGTGAGGAAGCTGCCACTGGGTGTTCGATGCTCTTTGATACGGTCCTCTTCTCCCGCTGCAGCTCCCTGCCCCAGAAAGTTCACTGTGACCAGGGCATTTTACAACTGACACCTCAGCCTCTCCTGCTTGGGGACAGCACTGTGTACACTGGTGCCCTTACACCTTCCTGCACATTAGGGTGAGGTTAAAATACTAACAGCTCATCAGGAACTGGAGTTTCATTAACTGTGTTTTAAGAGGCTCCACTCCAGCCATGGGTTCACGTGTGTACCTGGTGTTAGTAACTTTGTGATCTCCGGTGAGCCTAATCATGTTCCTGCCATCTTACTTGCAGCATCCCCATTGGCCAGGGTGGTTTTGGGCACCTTCCCAAACTTTTGCAGAGTTGTACATGCTGGGGGGACAGCAGAGGCCCCTCTGACAGCCAGTCTGCCAGCAGGCATTATGAGGCACTTGGAGCCATCAGCTCCTTCAGTTTTAATTAGAAGCCTTAACTGCCCAGCTTGCAGAGCTGTGCAATTATGAGAGCCTCCTGTTGTGGTTTGCTCTGGAAATTAAGATTGGCTCATAAAAATCCAGGCCCTTGGCACAAGAGGGAGTGAGCAGTGTGGTGGCAAGGTGGAACCATATATGCATAGAAACCATGTATCACCTACCCATCCCTGTTTGCTCTGCTCTCCTTTGCTGAAGCGGATGAGGTTGCCACAGGATGGTACGTGGTAGCTATAGGGTCATTATGTGCCTTCTAGTGGCAGCTTTGCCCTTTCTTCAGTTGTAGCAGGATTGAACAAGCCATGGGAAATGTCATGGATGTAAATACATATCGTCTTTTAACACAAAGTGTGATTTACTAATCATTTGGGGATCCCACACACAGTATTTGCGGGCTAAAGTTACCAGGTATATGAGGATTTGAGGGAGAAGGAGAAAAGCAGGCAGGTGAAGCCCTAGGGAAGGGTTTCCCTTGCAGCAGCACACCCCAATGTTTGCATTTTGGAGAGGGACACGTTTCCATCACCCGGGACTGGGGAAGGTGGACTAGTTGATCCACTCTAAGCTTCACGTGAGCTGTCGATGTACTGCTAAGAAAGAGTCAGCTGGAGAAGATGCCTCTGGCTCCCCACTCTCCCAGGCAGCATCCCCATGGGGCACCAGCACCTTGCTGGGGGAACAGAGCATTTTGGGGGAGTGCTCCAGCAGCGACTAAGCAGACGTCTCGTGCAGAGTGGGTAAGCAGGCATAGTCACACAGACAACACTGGTTTTGTCTAAGGTATCGATACGCCTCCAGCCAGGCAAGCGCAGGGGGAGGAGGGCAGGAGAGAGGAGGGTGAGGTACCAGCTGCGTTATTAAGCCTGATCCTAAACCCTTTGAAGTCAATAGAAAAATTATCTTCGGCTTTGGTACACTTTGGATTGGGCCTTTTAAGTCATGTGAAAGACATTCATGTTATTAAAACAGCAGCAGCAGAACACTGTCGGTTACATCTGCTTTTATTTTTTAATGGCAATGGTAGGTTTAGCCTTGGGCACTATCTGAGACTCATAAATAACCCATGTCAAGTGTAACACACCTACTGAACAGCCACAGAAGACAGAGGACTTGGCTGTTTATCTCCCTGCATTTTTCAGTAACGAGCCACTTGTACATTAGGAGGGGTAGATGTCCTCTAGCATTCATTAATAAAGCATCCTTAAACAGCCAGGCTTCTCCTTGATCATGCAGGGCTAATGCGATAAATATCTTCTTTCCACACTCTCCTGACAACTGAAAGACAGGAATGCAGTCTAACTTACAGCGTTAGTTCTGCAAGAATATTACAGGGCTTATTTCTAGTACACTTTCACGGCTAGGTATGACATCCAGTCACTGCCAGGATAACGAATGCAGAAGCATTCCCAGTACAGCACTGGGACCATCCCCCATGGTTGTGGGATACTGAGAAAACCTATGGGAAATCTAAACACTATTCTGTAGGTACCCAGAAGGACATGTTCTGCAAGCCCCAGCCTACTGCATCAGTGAGGTGTGACTGATGATGGACTGATGAAGGTCATAGGCCACCATCACAATGCCTTGGGGACCACCAAGTACCCTCAGGGGTCAATGCAGGCCTAAACTCTCTGAAACTGTTCATCACTGCTTTCATCCAGTGTTTGGGTTTCTTTTTCCCAATGGTTCATTCCAGCAGGAAAGCCTTATGGAAATATATATTACTGTCCACACTGATATTGTATAGACACCAGCCATGCAGCCATTGAACTATGGCATTGGCATGTCCCACAGCAACTGCAGAGGAGAGTGGGTTTAATTCAGGCAGTGCAGAATTACCCAAGATTCAATTTAGACTATTGCATCGCTTGCAACACACCAGTTCTTGAAAATCCTACATTTGTGTGATTGGTTTTTTATTTAACTAACATATATTGCTTACTTCCACCTCTTTCCAAGCATGTGGGCATCTCAGCTGAGCCCTCCTGTTTTCAGAAAGAAGAGGGCATAGATACATTTATTTCTTTCCCCTCCTTTCCCCCCCCACTGCCTTGTTACTCATCCTCTCTTTTCCCACCTCTGCCACTTGCTAATGACCAAGGGGAACTATACCATTCCTGAACAGCCCAGCAACTCCAGGGCTGACATTGGTGGGTTGTGTTGTCTCTCCCCCATTTTATTGTTGATTTAAGAGTGAGGCAAAGCCAGGGCTTCCCACTTAGAAAATCTGAGATCTTTGGTGTGGAACAGGTCTGCAACAAGCTGTGTTTGCAGTTAAAACAGCAGGATCACTGGGGACCTCTGGTCTAGAGCAACCTGAAACGCTGGTCCAAACAAGGTTTGTTTTTAAGCCATTTAACCCCTTAAAAGAAGAAAAAATTAGGTCAACCATGGAAAGGGAATTTAATAATTGCAGCTCGTGCCTAAATATTTGCTTCTTTTCCCAAGTGCCTGATTTCTCTAGTTTCTCTCATTAAAGAAGAATACCCATGGGGCACTCAAGTTTAAAAATGTTTCTGTTTCCAAAGCTTGTGGAGGACCTTATGTCCACATAGCCTGTACCACTCTGGGTTAGGGAGGGGGAGCAGAAGGGACCTGCATATGCAGAAGCAGCTCTTCGATAGCTTTCCTCCTCCCTGGGTAGGGGTGCAGAGCAAACCCCCCTCCTTCCTCAAAGTTGTTACCTATTTTCTTCCCCTCCCTGCACCCTGACCTGGCAGCAACTCGAGGGCTCTAGGACTTTCCTCACAGCTTTGAGAACAGATCTACCTTATCCTCAGGGCAGCAAAATTCACGGAGGAGCACAGTGAAATAACATCCTTGGAGCTGTGAGCATATTTCCAGGCTTCCCTGCCATATAAAGGGCAAGCTGAAGGATGGGGCTCAGGCTACAGCTGTGTGTATGAACTGGGCTACAGGAGCTGCAACACGATGGAGCAGGCAGGGCTCCAGGCATGAGGCTGCTTTAGGGGAGTGTGAATTAATCCCCTGTTTACATGGTGCCAGGCTGGAGGGGATTTTAAAAGAAGCTAAAAGGCAGGCACTTCACTGCCTTATCCCTATGGCTTTGGATTTTCAAAGGAATCTGAGTATCCAGAAAGACTTTCACTCCATGGAGGCCATGCGTTCTCAGAGAATTCCTTTGCTTATGCTGTTCTCAGCTCCCTGACCCCTTTCTCCCCATCACTGAGCCACATCTGTCTTACCTGAAACCAAAAGAGACAGTTCAAGCATTCAACCTGTGTTTTCCTCACTGAGGTTCCAATGTGCAATGACAGTGCTTCTCAGCTAAACCTTGGAGAAAAAGTGTTAATTGCTGAAGATTCGGGGTTTGGTTTGGCTAACCGCAAATGCAAGTGGAAACAGCCTCATAGGATACAGTTGCACTGAAAGCTGGCAGGTGTTAAATAGCACACCCGGGGCTTCAGCATCCTCTGGCTCTGCACTTTGTGGTGGTTTCTGACTAATAGGCACCAACTTCATTTTTACCTTTGAGGAGTCTTGGCAGACACTCACTAAACACCTTCCCCATCCCCCCTCAAGGCTCAAGCCACACTGAGTTAAAACCTTAGTTAAAACCTCAGAGGCATAGTCCATCCCACAAACCAATGTATAAAATGGGGCTGCTCGAACAATGTCTTAAAAGCAGCTTTCCACTCTCTTGCATGTGGGCAGAAACCCCAAATCCTAATGACACGTATATGAAACTGCTTCTTTCATGTCAAGCTGCTTCCATCCAAGATATTGAACTGAACTTTTAGTTTAACGTACAAAGTGTACCTGAAGTTATTTTCTTACAGGGCAGGAGAGGGTTGCTTGCCTACCATCAAGAAGCAACCATGAGATGGTTGCTTCCACTTTCAGAAAACAGATCTTACTCAAAGACCATTTAAACATCTCTCTTCTCCCTCAAACCTCTTCTTTTCACCTCCTGATCTTTTTCACAGGAGGGAACAAAAGTCTGTTGGTTGATTTTGCTGTCTTTCTAGCACCAGATGCCGCAGCAGGACATTGGCACATGTACCAGTTGGGAGGGCCAAAGCTTGGACCTACATGAGTTTTACAATATGAGGCTGTTGGCTCCAGCACACACACCTGGTTCCGTGTCTAGACTGTACACATTTATGATTCTGTGTGTGCAACAGAGTTTCTTTGGTACAAGAAGCTGGTTATTGGTCCTTTCAGGATCCAGAATGCTCTAAATTACCCTTTTAACTTCTACAAAAAAGGGGACAGCCAAGAAACTTCTAATTTTGCCAAATCTCACAGCATTTCTGTATATATATGAAGAGGGTTTAAATGACAGCTGTTTCTAGCCCTAGCATTTCCAGCCAAGAGGCCAAGTATCAGACCTGCCTGCATGCCAAAAGCCCAGACTGGAGCAGTGGCAAGGACCAGGACCACAAACTGAAGATGTATGTTTAAGTGGGCAAAGGGAAACCAGGTCTCCCCAGTGCTGGTGATGTAGAGTGTTACTAGGCCAAATGCAATCAAACCAGCATTGAATCTAGGACTACTATATTGGGTAGTGGTCACCTCATCATCCCTAGCACACTGTAGATGAGACATGACCAATGCTCTCCACACAGAAGCAATACCAGCACATAGACCATGGTACCATGAGGAAGGACAGGGCTGCGCACTCCTGCCCCTCTCAGATAAAAAAAAATTACTCCTTAAATGCAGGTTTTCACATCCAGTGCCTCACCCTGCCCTGTATCTCTCATCTCCTCACCCTTCCCCTTGGACACCTCCCTCTTTCTTTTATTGGTGGACTTCCTTCCTCTACCCCTGGGAAGATGCCCACAACCTGTGCTGGGGGCCAGGAGGCACCCCATCCACATGGCATCTCCCTTTCTCTCTCTCCACCAGCCCCACAACCCAGTGGGTACCCCTTTCAGGGTTTTGGCTAGGTGTGATGGAGGGGTAGCCACTGTCAGAACAAGCAGAACCCTCAGTGTTCATGACTGGGAGCAGGTGGGGAGAGAGGAGGCACCCAGGTGGGTGCCCCTCTTCACCAGCACATCTGGAGCCTGCAGCTGGCAAGTGGGGTTGCAGCTTGCCCTGCCCTCAAATGGAGGTGGCTCTTCTGTGCAGAGATAACTTTTTTGGAGGGAAAGGGCAAGAAATGAAGGAAGGACAAGAAATACGTGAGAGACTCAGCGGGATTTATGAGGGGGTGATGTCACCAGAGCTGGGCAGTTGGGGAAGCCACTATCTCCTGTTTCTTCTCAACCCTTTGATTCAGGCAGGTCATCCCCAGAGCTCAGGGGTAACTGGTAGCTCACCCAGCTCTCTGCCTCTCTGCTTTCAAAGGACCCTTTGAGACCAGTTTTTCATGCCATGACCAATATGCTCCTCTGAGACTGATCTTGGCCAGACCTTGTCCAGGAGCCTAGACATGTTCCCCTGAAGAAGTTTTTGCCAAACTCTGACCTCACAATTCTCACCTTCTCCCTGCTTGCCCTGAGTTGTGTCCCTTCAATGCCAAAGCACTCAGTGCCTGCCTCAAGGGTGTCAGAGCTCCAAACCCCAAAGGCATCTGGGGCTGTGCATCTCAGACCCCCGGTGGCCTCCCCTAGGCCACAGGGACAGGTGATACCTCTCAGGGATGCCTGTATCTGAGTCCAGCAGTAGATGATTACGCATCAGTGCTGCATGGCCCAGTCAAATTCTTCCTCTAAATTAAATTAGACCCTTATAATGTCATGGGAGAGAAAGAGGTGAGTATTTTGCAGGGGGTGTTAGTACAGCATTTTTGTATTCATACACTTTCTGCTTTATAAACCTTGAAACCCAGGACTGGATTTTACCAAAATTTCCCTTCTTGCACACCTGTCAGGGAGTGGGGAAGAAAAGAGATTTATCTTTTTTTACCTGCAGAACGTGAAGGAATTAAAACATCTCTGCAGATCTTAAATTCCTTATTATTCCTGCATTCACTCAGAAGCCAAAGTTGTACAAAGTTTAATTTTAAAGCCCTCATTCCACATCTTTGAAACAAACATTCTCTTCCTTCTAATAAATGATTGAAGTACCACCGTTTTATTTTTTAAAGGAAAGGATCATAGGAATTTCCAAGCTCCACAAATTTGTCCTTGCTGAGGTGATACTCCTGTACTTTAACCATCATATACTTCCCACCATAGTAACACAAGAAACAAAAAGGTGTTGTCCCAAAATGGTATATACAGTGACAAAGAAATGGTAGCTTTAGTAAAGTTTTCCTTATATGCTTAATAAACCAATTTCCAATGGTGACTTTGTGACATTGAATACAGTAACAGTGAATTTGGCTCTTCTGGGTTTTTTTTTGTGTGTGCTTTGGCTTTTACAAAAGTTATTACAACCAATGTTATGGAAAAACTTGAAGGTAAGATTTTATTCTATCTCTACCACCACAGATAATGAAGTTTTATCAACTCCCTTTTATTATAGTAATCTAAAACTGTATCCTGTAATAGGGTCATAAAGATTTAATGGAACTCAATGCTGTATGAATAAAAAAAAAATTCAAAAAGAGAAGGAGAGGGTTTAGGGTGGACAAAGGGAGAACAAAAAGGAATCCAAGTAGCTCAGGTGACTCTTGTCCAGAGCCTCAGCAAATGATGCTCCTCTGTCCTCAACTCTGTGTTGGTATATAACCCAGGCACTCTTGCTTAATTACCATTAGTGGAATTTTGCCCTGGATTTCAATGTTACCATACCCAAAGTGAGGTGCAGAAATGCAGCCCTGACCTCTCTGATTTTTTTTCCCTAGTGTTTAAAACCTTTCTGCAGAGTATGTTCTGTGGGGACTTTCAATGTATTGTTTCATCACAAACAAAATTAAGGGTGTGTTAATTATTCTGACACCATGAAAGCATAAATACTGCCTAACTGACATTCAGCGGTGCATTTCAAAGAGCAGATGTATATTACTATAGCATGGCAGTTACATTAACTCTGTGCAATAACAATAGGAAAAACTGATAATAAACATCAAACTCATCTGCCTTTTACCACAGAAGAAAGAAAGTTCAAGTGTAGTGGAAAGTTTTGGGGGTTGTTTTGTAAATTACCCCTCACTTTCCCGCTCTAAAACCTTTCACCGGGGAAAGTTTTCGGTTTGGAGAAGGCAGCATGTGCTCCCTAACTCTGGTTTTGCTACAGGCACCTGTGAACCTGCTTTCCCCTCCCATGGGGGTTTTATCACGATATGCTCATGAGGATGCTGGAGAGTTTTGGAGGGAAGGGAATAAGGGATTCATAATGCCCTTCACAGACGGATCTGGAGAGCATTAGGAGCTAAATTAGTGAAAAAAGGCAGAGCCTGTTTTGCTCTGGACGGACTGTTCAAAGAGATGCCCTGCAAACGCGGGCAACTGCAAAAGCAACCTCTGCGGTGCAATGTTTTATCACCTGCTTTCAGTCCTTCAAAATGTATGCCTAAAAATACTTGTCATAAATTTTGGGTGGCCAGCCTACTGTAAATGATAAAGTATATTCACTCACTGAGAAGTAGCTGATATTAGACAAAATATGATACTATGGCCTTTGCCATGCCAAAATTGGCTTATAGCACCCTAAAACAAATGGGCATACAGAGGGGTAGGAGATTATATATCACTTCGGTTTTCTTACTGGTAGACATAAAAATGGCCAGAAACATTATAGTTCCTTCTGTGTGAAGGCTGGTTGATGGGAACTGCTCACACTCAGCAACATCAACCTCAGTTTGTGCAGGGGGTAAAATACAGAGGAAAAAACGATGTAGAATTTCCTGATATTTGTGCCTGGCTTTGGTTTCATTTGTTAAATATGGTGGTATGAAATCACTGAATATTGGAAACTTGATCAGAACAAGGCAAATAACATTAATCCTTAGTTATCATCCATGTATTTTCCTGTCTCAGTGTCTTTACTAGGGACTTCTAGTTTCTTTCCCCTCTTCAGGCTGTTGCCATGCCTGCTGCTATGGGCCAAAAGCGATAATAAAGATTAAATCTAGGTGAAATTTTTGAATTAAAAAAAAAACAAAACGCAGAAAATTTGAATTAGTTAAAGTTAAATAATTTCTGTTCACTGGGCTGTTTTTTTCACGATTACCACGAATGCAGAAACATGTTTCTGAGGGTAGAAACTGTAAGTTTAGGCAGGACATTTTTCAAATTTGACTGGCAGAAATGAAAATAGAAGAAAAAACCCAACAGTTTGGGGTTTGGAGGAAAAACGTTCCACCAAATTGTACATTCCTATAGCTGTTGAGGTAAATCATAGGGGACAAGCATTCAGGTGCAATAAACTTGCATAGTTTTTTGAGGTTGTTTTTTTTTCAATTTCTCCTATTCTGAACTGATGATCTTGACAAATCTGTAGTAATTTGTGTTAAATTCTACCTTTCCCATAATTTTTTGTCTTAGTATGCACAGTGTAGGTTGTGGCCCAAAAGGACTAATGTGATATAGAAAGCAGTGTGATGGAAATCTTCATCTACACAGGTTTCACTTTAGGTGGGCTTTTTTCTTCCCCCTTTGTTTTAGTGAAAATGCAGAACGTCATTGTGAGAAGGGAAGCTTTAAAGATAACGTGTGATCTGGAAGTGTGAGTGCATAAATTATCAGAGCCAACTTTCAAAATACGCGTTTGCAAGTGTTACAATCAGACACGTTTCAGAAAGTAAACTGTAGTAGTTGTAAGATAAATGGCTCCCCAGAGGAAAGCAATAAATAGTACAGCCACATGCTTACTATGCCTCGGCTGTGTATTTCCATTATTTATGAAAAGGTAGAAAGCAAGCTACAATTCCACAAGCCCCTCTGATCAGTGAATTTATTTTTCAAATATCTTTAAAAATCAAAACAAAACAAAAGAGTAATTGAAAGACTGGAGATTGTCTGTGGATTTTAAATATGCATGAAGGGCAAAAAAAAACAATGGGATGAGTACACAATTTCCCTTGAAAACTCTCCCTGATATCCATGATATTGCAAAAAAATTTTAGACCACTGGAAACCAACTGCTCCTTATGTTGCCCTTTCTTTCTCTGTCTTTGCTTCTTGTAAATGTGGATTATAACATCTTTGAGCCTTTTTGGTTTGTGATGGCCATGGGAGAGTCTTACAGAAAATATTAAGTACTGTTACTATTAATATGTGTGTGTGATGATAATTTAGGTCATAAGGTATATGTCTGGAGCTCATCTAATTCAACCTCCTGGTGACAAAAGAAAAAGGGCTAACTTTAAACAAAGATATTAGTTTAAATGCTTTGTTGGATCATTACCTAAACCTGAAAATGGAAAGGAAAAAGTCTACAAGTTTGATGCAGCTGAAATGAAGCCTGAAAGACCAGGGCTGGGGCACAGTGCGGGGCATAAAGGGGAAGAGTGAGGGGGAAACACGTCTGCAGTTTTTAGTTATCAAAGTAAAAAACAAGCAGTTGTCTCACAGCAGAAACAGAGCTGGTAAAATCAGGGGAATACTGGTTGTGAGTCTTTAAACAAGTTGCATTTAAAACACTGTTAGAACCGGCTCTTGGGATTTCCTCCCTGAATTCTCATCACTTATAGAAAGTGTCTGGATTGCACATCTGGACTGGATTTCTGAGACATCTCGGTGAAGGGCTTCTCAAAGGGTTTCCGTGTCTTGAAGTTCTTCTCATTTCATAATGAATCCTCAACCAACAAACTGGTATGTCAATGAGGCAATGTCACTCCCGGCCCTCAAAAAAGGTAAAAAGGAAGACCCAGGAAACTACAGGCCAGTCAGCCTTACCTCCACCCCTGGGAAGGTGATGGAACAGATCATCCTGGGTATCATCTCTGAGCATGTAAAGGAAAGGAGGGTTATCGGGAGCGGTCAACATGGATTCACCAAGGAGAAATCATGCTTGACCAGCCCAATAGCCTTCTATGATAGTATGACTGTCTGAGTAGATGGAGAACAGTGGACATTGTCTGCCTTGACTTTAGCAAGGCTTTTGACACTATCTCCCATAAGATCCTCATGGGTAAGCTTAGGAAGCATGGGTTAGATGAGTAGACAGTGAGGTGGATTGAAAACTGGACAAAAGGCAGATCTCAGAGGGTTGGGATCAGTGGTGCAGAGTCTAGTTGGAGGCCTGTAACTACCAGTGTTCTCTGGGAATCAGTACTGGATCCAGTCCTGCTCAACATACTTATCAATGACATGGACGAAGGGGTAGAGCAAGTTTGCTGATGACACAAAAGGGAGGGAGGAACCCTCCCTAGGGGGTGGCTGACACACCAGAAGGCTGTGATGCCATACAGTGAGATCTGGACAGTCTGGAGAGTTGGGCAGAGAGGAAGCTGATGAAGTTCAACAAAGGCAAGTGTAGGGTTCTGCACCTACGGAGGAATAATCCCTTATAGCAGTACAGGTTAGGGGCTGACCTGCTGGAAAGCAGCTCTGCGGAGAAGGACCTGGAAGTCTTGGAGGACAATAAGTTGACCATGAGACAGCAATGTACCCTTGTGCCAAGAAGGCAAATGGTATTAGCATGGCCTGCAAGTTGAGGGAGGTCATCCTCCCCCTCTGCTCTGCCTTGGTGAGGCTTCATCTGGAGTGCTATGTCCAGTTATGGGCTCTCCATGTCAAGAATTATAAGGAACTACTGGAGCTAGTCCAGTGGAGGGCTATGAAGATGATCAGGGGACTGGAGCACCTCTCTGATGAGGAAAGGCTGAGTGACCTGGGTCTGTTTAGTCTGGAGAAGAGACGACTGAGAAGGGATCTTATTAATGCTTATCAATATCTAAAGCACAGGTGTCAAGAGGATGGGGACAAATTATTTTCAGTGATGCCCAGCAACAGCACAAGGGGCAATAGGCAGAAAATAGAACACAGAAATTTCCATCTGAACATGAGAAGGAACTTCTTTACTTTGAGGGTGACAGAGCACTGGAACAGGCTGCCCAGAGAAGCTGTGGAGTCTCCTTCTCTGTAAATATTCAAAACCTGCCTGGACACTATCCTGTGCAACCTGCTCTCAATGAACCTTCTTTACCAGGGACTTTGGACTAGATGACCTCTAGAGGTCCCTTCCAACCCCTGCCATTCTGTGATTCTGTGATATATAAACATACAGTAACACATAGGGTATGTGATTAATCTTTACCCAGCAGCACAAATTTGCTGGGTATCATTTCCAACTGTGTATGATCCAGTGAAATATTTTCATAGATGACTTAGAAGGGTGTCCATCTCGTCTCTCTCTGAGGGATTTCTTACCATCCAAACCGTTGAAAGTGTTAGTGTCAGTGTGCAAAGGGCTCTTGTATGTGTTTCAGAAGCATCCTCAAATCATTTGTTGCTATGCAGGAAAGACCACTGTTTCCATTGCTGTAGATCTATTGCTTAGTATTAATATGAAAAGATGGAAAGATGGGTAGTAAGATACTAACCTCACAGCTTATGGCACAGTGAAAAGGTCTCAATGGGATGCAGTAGAGTGGATGTGATGCCTAGTTTTAAAAAGCCAAGCATTAATAAGCTCGGGGTTGTACATCAACACCATAAGGTTATATGGACTTGGGAGTTTGTAAAGCAGAGATACCTTGCTACAACTCACCTCCAAACAGGACTGGGCTTTCAGAACATTGACCTGATAGCATGTGAGAGTTCAGGGACCTTGTGTTCAAGGATATCCACAAAACACAAGCAAAACAGGTCCTTTGCCTCTGCAAACATGCAACACCTTCTTGCGTCCCCAACACTGAGAGCTGGAACAAATTATCCCTCTTTGGAGATCTTGAATAAGCAAATACTCAGGAGGGTGACTGTGTAGGTCCTTTTTTTAAAAAAATTGCTTTGAAAAATGAAATTTGAAACCTAAACAACGTAAGGTTTGTCTATATAAACAACTCTCTCCCCCAGGAATCCCACTATATAGAGACATATCTAGTCTGAATAAAGAAAAGAATATTCAAACAGAAGCCAGCAGAGAAAGCACATCATTTGTGTGGGCATGAATCGAGCTAGGGACTTACCCATATTCTCACAACCCTGCCATTACCTCAGGGATAGCCTGAAACTCCAGAACTCTTCATTGAACATCTTTTTTTCCCTCCCTTTTTAACATAAAAAGCAATTTACTGACAAATCATTCTGATGTAACGGATTTTTGCATGCCTGAAATCATGGCTAAGCTTTAAAATCAATAAATGATGTGTAGCCGTCAGCCATGTGTATGGCAGCTCGGTATTATTTTAATAATATTATCACTGCAGAAGGAAAGTTGGGGAGAGGTATCTGCTGCTTAAACCCAGCATTGAGTGTGACCCTCTGCAGAGAGAGTTCTGGGAGCCCAGTCCCCTGCAATGAGGTAGTAAGATGTCACTCTGTCCCACTAGCAGCCACCACCTCTGGGAAATGCTGACACATGGGGATGAATGGGGTCCATATTCTCCAGGTAACCTCCTCATCCTCTGGCCATGAGGCTGTGCATTTTAGTTTGGGAGAAACTGGAATTCAGGCAAGACTATAAACTAAAGCAAGGCGCAATATAGAATATCCATACTGCAATGGACAGATTCACCATTTGCACTTTCCATAATAACTGCTGAAGCCATTGACCATTCCCAGTATGTGTGTGCTCAGACAGGATCTTCCCCACTGCTCCCAAATGCTTGGGCAGACAGGGCATCTCTGCATGCTCACAAATAACATGATACAGCCATGGGCCAAGTAGTTTTGTACTCACATCCACAACTTGTTTCTCATGGATCTCTGTGAAAGGCTAATGCTTCAGAGTTGGGTTTGGACTAACAATGAGGCTAAGTCAAAGCAGTTGGAACTTGACCTTGGGCAGTAAAGGTGGGATCTTCCTCCCTTGTAATATGGGTATGCAGCAATGAATGGCCCTTAAATCTTTGGCCAGTTCCCCCCAACAGCACTGACAACACTGACAACCCAGGCTGGGGTACAGCCTGTCCTGAAGTCAGGCCATGGATGAGAAGAATTTGTTGAAGCTGAACAGGAGTGAGGACAGCATGGGTTTATGAAAGGCAGGTCCTGACTGACGAACCTGATCTCCTTCTATGACAAGACGATCCGACTGTTGGATGAGAGGAAGGCTGTGGATATTGTATACCTCGGCTTTTGAAAAGCATTTGACACTGTTTCCCATAGAATTCTCATGGAAAAACTGGCTGCTCATGGTCTGGATGAGCATACGATCTGCTGGATCAAGTACTGGGTGGATGGACAGTCCCAAAGAGTGGTGCTCAATGGAGTTAAATCCAGCTGGTGGCCAGTCACAAGTGGTGTTCCTCAGGGCTCAATATTGGGGCCATGTCTGTTTAACATCATTATTGATGATTTCAATAAGGATATAGAGTGTATCATCAGTAAGTTCACAGATGACACCAAGTTAGGTGGGAGTGTTGATCTGCATGAGAGCAGGGAAGCTCTACAGAAGGACTGGGGTAGATTGGATGGATGGGCCAATGTTAACGGCATGAGCTTCAACAGGGCCAAGTGCCAGGTCCTGCACTTGGGCTACAACAACCCCATGCATCGCTACAGGCTTGGGGAAGTGTGGCTGGAGAGCTGCCTGGCAGAAAAGGACCTGGGAGATTTTAATTGACAAGCAGCTGAAAATGAACCAGTAGTGTGCCCAGGTGGCCAAGAAGGCCAATGGCATCCTGGCTTGTATTAGAAATAGTGTGACCAGCAGAAGTAGGGAGGTGATTGTCCCCCTGTACTCAGCACTGGTGAGGCCACCCCTCAAGTACTGTGTCCAGTTCTGGGCATCTCAATACAGGAGAGACCTCAAGGTGCTGGAGTGCATGTAGAGGAGGGTAATGAAGCTGGTGAAGGGCCTGGAGCACAAATCTTAGGAAGAGTGATTGAGGGAGCTGGGACTGTTTAGTTTGAGGAAGAGGAGGCTGAGGGGAGACCTCATCACTCTCTACAACTACTTGAAAGGAATTGCAGAGAGGTTGGTGCTGGTCTCTTCTCACAGGGAATCAGCGATAGAAGGAGAGGGAATGGCTGCAAGCTGCAGCAGGGTAGGTTTAGGCTGAACAGTAAGAAAAAAAATTTCACAGAAAAAATGGTCAGACATTGGAATAGGCTGTCCAGGGAGGTGGCTGAGTCGCCATCCCTGAATGTGTTTAAGAGTCACTAGATGTGGTGCTGGGGGATATGGTGTAGGGATCAACTCTGTAAAGTAGGGCTGATGATTGGACTCAATGATCCCAAGGGTCTTTTCCAACCTAAATGATTCTATGATTCTATGAAATAGCATTAGAGAAATACAGAGCAATGCTGTGGCCTCTGCTTATCTTAGAGAGGCTGCTATCACATGTTGCCCTCACCTTATTAATTAACCAGATACTAAACATCAAATAATTTTGCAACTTCATCAAGTTCCTTTAAAGCAATGCAAGGTGATGCTTTGCTGAGCTGGAGTGGTTAATAGCTAAAAGGGGAACTTTAAATTGAAGTCCGAGTACTAATTTCTATTGGGAGTCTCAAGAAAATAATTATTTAAAATATTAGAGTGCCTTGCCTAATCTTGAAAACCCTTGTGAGATGATCTGAATGTATGAGCGTTCAGAAAGGGAGAGCACAGTTTATCCTGGTTTCTTTTTTCCCTTGAGGCTGAGCCAGCTCAGGCAGTGGCACAGGCAGGGAGAGCAGGCATGGATGATGATGCTCTGTGTTAAAAGACATTCTTCCCTGTTTAACAACAGGAGTTACTCGATGCAGCCTGGAAACTGTGATAAGAAACAGGGCAGTGCTTTAGCGATACCATGCTTTAAATTTTGAATAATATACTACCAGCATGTTTAAAATAGCTACGGTTCAAACTGATCAGGCAGGCATAAAAGGGCATGCTGGTTACATAAAATATAAACATGTACCCTTCAACAAAGGGGCATATTCCATGTAGAATATAATGTACTAGAGTGGAAAACAGTTTTAAGGACTGGAGCAGAGCAAGGAATAATGTCAGAGAGAAGCACATGATGATACATGACATGTGGAGGAAATAAGAGAATTGGATTGAATCTTGGGGAAGATTGAAGTTCTCCATGAGGAGGTAAATATAATCTAAGACAATGATAGTTGGTAGGAAGGAGCAACTTACAAGGCAATCATTTTGGAAGTGCCTAAGTGGATAGCAAATCAGATATGAGCATGCAATGTGATTGAAAAATAAATGTATAAATGCCAATGAAAACCTGGCCTGTGTTGTGACAGGGAGGCAGAAAGGGACACTTTTTCCCACAATACACAGGTGACAGTACTTGGTAGGAAACGTTATCTTTGGGAATCTTGACAATAAAGCCCCAGTGATTGGAAGTGACAGCGCGATGAGGAGTGAAGAAGAAATGTGGGATGCAGAAGAGACAGACCTCCGCCAGAGGAGAATTGCCTATGTCTGGCTGAGTGGCAAACCCACACATGGATGGCTGCTTGCAAGAAGCTGATTCAGGACAGGATGCAGGATGCAAACATCTGTGTGGCAAGACCATGGGCACAGCAAGCCCAAGATCGATCAAATAAAATACCTTCTTGAATTTCAGGAGAAAAATGGTCAGTAAAACCGGTTCATCTTTCTACAGAAAGGGATTGGAGCCCTGTAATTGTAATGTAAGAGGAGTTTATACAACTGATTCCCTAAGGAGCAAAAGGGAGCCCTGAGCAATACGTCATGCATCATCCCACATGCATGGCAGTGGGGTTTTGGGGCTACCACTGACAAAGCTGAGGTGATGCTCTGTAACAAAGAAGGGCTGAGATGAGCCGGAAGGTTGATCCACCTCTCAATTTCTCCAGCTCCACCCTGAAGCAAGGATTGCTCAACAGCTCAAATGTTTCAAGTACTGGGGGTGGCCAGTGGGTGTCAGTTTTGCTCTATGAAGCAGCTGATGGAGCTTCCCTTATCTAAAGTGAGAAACTACCTCTTAAAGGAGGCAGTGGAAAAAAAACATTCCCATGGACAGATATGATCTCGGCCCCACAGTTTAGCATTTTGTTTCTTTAACTTTGGCGTTTTGTTTCTTTAACTTTGGCGTTTTGTTTCTGTCTACTTTAAGAGCATTCACAGGTAGTAATTCTTAGAGAAGTCGTTGTCTTAGTTTTTCCTCTTTTTGGTATCTGATTTTAGGGTGATGACAACTAAGTGAGGGCATTCAACAGAGCTCTTGTGTCTTACAAAAGAAGAAGCCACCAGCTACAGCCAGAGAAACACTTTATTTCAAAGGGTCATACATGCAAAAGTCTTGCATGAGCTATCTTGGATAAGCTCGCTGGACGGTCATGATTTTGTTGTTAGCCAATTAAGACAGCTCAATGTACTGTAGAAATCATTTAAATATCAAATCAATGCAAAAGACATAGAACTGCTTTGGATACAAATTCCATGGAAAACATCCTCAGATTTTAAGGACCATTTTCAATAGCTATTTTTAACCAACCTTTAGAGGCAAATGTAAAATTATAACCTTATTGAATTAAAAACCATCCCAACAAAGTCAAGCCAGCAGGAAGCCACTACGAAAAGCATTTGCCTTTCTAATGCAATGAGTAAGCTGAGAGCTGGCACTTCCATAGGGCTTCATAATAAACTCTGGGAGTGTTTTGCATGAGGAGAGTTTTGTTATAAGAACATTCTTTAGTAGTGTATGGATGCAATAAACCAGCAAAAGCAAGAATTTTTAAGACAAAGATGGCAATAATATATGCAAAAGTTTTTCTATTTGTGTCCCCATTCATAATGCTGTAAAATTTGAGTATTTTTTACTTTTGCAGATTTTAGATGGGGTCTTTTCAGCTGAAGTCAGTAGGAGAATTTCTATCAATACTAGTGGTACAAGCTCAGGCCTGTACACTGAAGAAAAGATACCTGCTAAAGTGACATCTTCTTTAGCAATCATTCCATCACTCAAAATCTTAATTAGAAGAATCCCTCATGTTGCTAATAAACAGAAAGTACCATTTGTTCTTCCAGGTCTCAGAAAGAAATGACAGTGTATCGGCAGTAGAAAGGAGTAAAAGATTGTCTCTGTAATACAGAGACCAAATGATGTCTTCATTGATTTAAATCCTCAAAGGAGAACTAAAAAATAGAAACACTTCCCTCTTAAAAACAAACAAATAAACAGGAAAAAGGAGGCATTTTCAAACCACAAGAATGAAGTTATGTTTTCTTTGCTTGCACAGTTATGTGTGGGCAATGTCTGGATGTAGAGAAATGTTACTCTTTTGCTGGAGTAAAATAATAAATAAAACTTTGAAAAATGAAGAAATCCTCTACCACTAAATGAATCAGTCTTCTAAAAAAAGGCTGTGGAGCAGCTCTGCTGCTGGAGCAAGACAGAGGAATGCTTTGCAGTAAAAATTAACACGCTGCTTTAAAAGGCTGTGGTCAAACATTGTCTCATATAACTCTGGCAGGAGTGTAAAAAGATGCTAATGTTTTATTTTTACGATCTAAATTGTTACTTATGGTTAATTAAAGTTAACCTGGCTCCACTTTAAAACTGATTATGTGGCCAGTTAATTTAAGGTGATTATTTTCACAGTCCAACACCAGGAAACTTCTATAATGACACTTTGCTAACAGACACAAAAGAGGCATGCAAACCCCTTATTTCTGAAATGTTTCTCTCTTGCATACTTGCACAGCCTCCACCACAGCTCCATCCAGCTTCCTGCCCCTCTTGCTGAGGCATTTACGGTTCTCAACATTTATTCTGAACAATTACTTTCTAGGTGAAGAACGGCAGTATGAGTGGGTATATTCACCCACTGTAACTAATTTAGCCAGCTGATATCTCCAGCCTTCTTGTGTAGTCACAAAGAAACACTCCTCTGGAGAGTGACTACAAGCAGGAATCTAATTGTGGAGCTTGGAGTAGAGCAGCAACCTGGACACATCAGTCTTTTTTGTGGACTCCAGAAGCAGCCAAGGAATAGGAGGCAAACAAGGTGTTAAGCAGAATACCCTTTGTAAATAGAGAGGGAAATTGATGTCTTCCTCCAAAGCAGGGCATTGAAACTGAGTCATCCACAACCTGGATTTAAGCTTAGTCCCCAGGCTGTTCTTCACCTCTGAGATGACAGAGTGTCAGCCTTTGGCTCAGCTGTGCCACTTCTGGAGGTGGAGAGCTGGGCGGATTTGTTTTCTCAGTTTTACATTCTGACTTCATTACTCGTGAGACTCTGACAGCATACCATTTCTGCAACGACCGAAAGACTGGTTTGGATCGCAGCTTTTCACCCCCAGCGCTCACTGTAGTGGTGGTGCTTCACACAACTGTTCGCTCTGAGCCCATGCATTGCATGGAGCAGCACAGAGGGGACTAATCCCTACCTTGCTCCCCTGTCCTAGGACAGCAGTGCCTGTCCCCTGGTTCAGGTCCATTACAGAGCCCCACACCTACAACAGCTGCAGCCTGAAAGATGCTTTTTCTGTTTTCTTGAGCACCACAGCAACTAGTTTTCGACCCAGCATCCCTGCCCCTCATGGGCTCCCTACAAGCATCAGCACGAATAGGACAAGGACTAAGGAGGGTAAAGTACATGCCAGTAAATCCATGCTGACTTTTTTGTAACGATGCATGCTGAACAAGGGGGGTGGTGTTTCTGGAAATGCAGAGAGTGAGGAGTGACGTGAATAAACAGGACATCCTTCATGTGTTTTGAACAAAGGCCTGGGACTCTGAGAAAAATCATGCAACCACCCAGGTAGAAGCAGGGAAAACAGTCTGTTTAACTTCCAAGGAGATCTGCAAGCTCCTGCAATGTAAAGCGAGACACAAACTTAAAACACGCCAGTCACTTCCTTCACACACAGCATCATTCTCCAGCAAAGGAGGAGAAGTGAGAGGTCTAACAGCTCCTGCCGAGCAAAAGCATGCAGAATCAATGAGACGATCTGATTTTGTGATAAGGTCATCTATTTGTTTCCTTGTTTGAAAACTCCAATCCATAGAAGTTCAGAATTGAAGCTGGGTTAGCAGTGTGAGAACCCTGAACGCACTAAGACCTTAATAACCCTGATGAGCCTCAGCTGAGACCTCCACTGGCACTCCTGCCATTGGACCAGGAGCCCATTTAGGCTCAGCCCCACACTTTACTCTAGGTTATGTCTGGAGAGTGACGGTTTCCTACTCGGCCACAGTTGTGCCCCTGCGTAGCCCTGGACCTTGCTAATACTCATCTGCAGGCTGACTTCTTGTCCTGACCTCAGACCTGCCTCCATGCTGCAGAGTTGCCACAAGATCAGGGTTCTTGGTTAGACTTGGCTGTCACCTCTGGCCTGCCCTACTCCCTTGCTGGGGGTTGTAGAATGGACCCTGGCTGGTGAGGTTCGTGCCATGCTGTCCTGGGGCACCCACGTGGCTCCCTGCCCCTATGGAGCCACTGGGCCAAGCTGTGCACTGAAGGTGGGGTTCAAATTGAAAATGTCCTTATCCTTCAGTTATTTCCCAAGTTTTAAAGACTTAGAGAGAAAATTCTTTTCAAGTTCAGGAATGTATGTGTAAGGTGGCTTTACCTTTTCTGTGTTTCACCCAGGATGAGAACCATGAATATAGATATAGTATATCAGGTTGAACCTAGAAGGTAAGTGTCAGAAGCCTTAGGAGACCTGCTCCCATGTTACAGGCTAATTTGGTAAGAACCTTCTGTATTGTATAAACTCTTTCAAACCCAAATGGCAACTTTTGACCTTTTGAGATTCCACCTTTATGTTAATCCTGTCATAGAGAAATGGAAGAACTCTATTCCCCCCACATTTTCAGAGATTACAAAGCCATTAGCCTGGGTCTTTGTCACTGAGCGTTCCCTCGTACTTTGCAATACTCCACATAATTGACACCTACAGTTTTACCAAATTCCAGCTCAAGTAACAATTATTCGCCTGAATCCCCTCAACTCCAGTAATTTAAACAAATCTAGCACACTTGTGTGTCCACTGCTTCATGAATTCCATAAGCCTGCGTTGCTCGCTGTTGAGTATGGGATGTATTTAATTATGTTGATACTGTTATTTCCAGCCATAAGCGAAGCAAGAGTTAATTCTTATTTTTGTTGAGGCACTAAGTGGGAAGCTAGGTCATGCATAAATCCTCATTGTGCTAGGTGCTGTACAAGCAAAGAATAAAAATGATCCCAGGCTCAAGGCTTCTCTGTTAGTAACTTGTGTCATAATTAAATTTTGTTAGGACACTTTAGAATTGCCCTTCCTCATAAATGGTATCTCCATATACATTTATATCTCCACAGTAAAAGAGAAAACCTGTACACTTTTATTATTGATAATAAACCAGAAAATATAATACTCTTTTCCAAGTAACTTGGATGTAGCAATTGGAATACATGGGGGTGGGGGAAAGGATCATTGTTACTTGTGTACTTTTGGGGTTATATACGTCTAAAGTTGCCCACTTTACAGAAGAAAGCAGAAGCATTTGTTTGTGAAAACTATCTCACACAGAGCACACCAAATTCAGGTGAAGAGTACAGAGAAGGAGCTGGGGCCCTTTTAAGAATCAAATATTGTGTCTTTATGAATAAAGCTCTAACAGTAAAGATAAGAGAAGAAAATGCAGCAACCATGTGATATATTAGCAGAATGTTTTACAAAGTCCCCCACAAAGCATCCGCTGCTCTTGAAAAGCCTAACCAGCCCAAGTGAGAAACTATTCACAAATTTAGTATTCAGATTACATACTCTGCCTTTTCAACTGCTCTCTGTACAATGAATGCCTGTACAACTACAGTAACAGACACAGATCTACAGTTTCTGTGGCCTTTGAGCTATTATGAGTATTGTGCCTCTCCATAAATTACATCTGCATGTTCTGAAAATACCAACTGTTTTAATAGGAATTAATCTATAGGCTTTTATCTGGGTGAAATACAAGGGGTACAGTATGTTGTATCCCTTTTAAAATTAATAGGGTATGCTCTGAAGATATTCAAGGATGTTCATTATTTTCTTTATAGGTCTCTTTATTGATGCATATAAGCATAAAACAGTGCTTTATTGAAGTAAAGAGGAGGAGATGGAATAATGAATAGATTAGTGCTTATATGGTTTTTAGATTGCCCACTGCACAGTTAAGTAAAGAAAGGTCTACGTTTGTCCTCTTCAAAGTATGCTGGGATTTGATCCAGTTTGTCTTCAAAGTGCCATTTCTGTGGGTAGAGAAAAGAGGGTTCAGTCTAAAGGCAAGAAGGCTGATCCGGGGGTCTGCAGCTCTGCGGTGTTCTTAGCTGTCCACGCAAACAGTGTGTCAGATAGGTCTTTTTTAATTTGCTATATTTGCTATTTCCTATATATAGGCATATAAAAAAAGAGAATTAGATAATTTAAACCATCATTTACATAAAAGCTTTATGGTGGCTTTGAATAATAATTCTTACATACATGCATGTGCATACACATACATACATGGATTAAATGCACATATAGTTTAAATATTTTGATGAAAATATGCTGAGCCCATTACTGACCTGTCAAAGCATGTTACTGACAAGCAATAAGGAATTAAATTCTCCTCCTAGGGTCTTTGTGGTATGGGGGAGCTCTAGTATCTCCAGCACACAGGCCCCTGTGGGAACTGAGGCCCATGGAGACTGAGCAAACGCCCAGAGGTACATCACAGGTCCCAAGAGTGGGTGGCACAGCTTGCGATCCCCAGGGCAGCTGGGCTTGTGTGGCTGGACACTGGCCCAGAGCAAAAAGGGGTGTGTGAAGGCTGCTTAGGTCTTGCTGATGGACATGGAGGGGAACGGGGCTGCCAACTGGGCTGCCAGCTCTAGAGATGGGTCTTTCGCAGATGTGCTGAAGTGACCTCTATAATGTGGCAGCAGTCCATGACAAAGCTGAAGACTGCTCTTGGGGCATTGCTCGGCAGAATAAAAACTCATCGTATTGTTCACTGTATTTTAGAAATGGAGAGCTGAAACAGAGAGAAATAATGACTTGGCTGAAGTTATGAGGAGGACCACTGCCCATGGTTGGATGTGAACCCCTGTCTGCTGGTCCCCAAACCATGGTCTTGGTCCTCAAGATCATGACAGCTGCTCTGCTGAGTATCATTTGGGGGCAGGTGTGGAGCTCTTACTGCAGCCCCCGAGCTGAGTTTTGTATTGAAACCAGTGATTCACCCATGGATCGCTGTAGTGAAGATGTGCTCATCCCTGCAGTCCTTGGAGTTAACAAGACTATTTTTAAAGGTAAACCCTTTCACTTTATTCCCTGTCTCTTATTTTTCCTTTGGTGACTCCTCCTTGTTTCCACGGCTTCATTTGGTTTTGAAAGCTTATGGAGCAGAAGGATTAAAGAATCAGAAATAATTATTGTAGAAGATGGGTCTGGCTTTTTCCATCAGCTTCAGTGGCTCAAGCAGGTTCCAGCAGCTTTGGGAGAAAAGCTGTTAGCTATTAAATTATTACCTGTAAGGAGAGCCAGCTGGAAGCTTTCAGTTTTCAACATTTTGATGAAAAGCACCATAAAAATCTTGACAACAAGACTTGTAGCATTTCGATGACAAGTTTTGCATTTGTCCCTGCTTTTCAATGGTCTGTACATGTCATCAAAGGCTTCAAAATGCTGCCAAGACCCACATCTTCAGAATTTTGACCCCCCTCCCCAAAAGAAGATGGGAGAGCAGGGGGGAAGGCAAATCCCAAAGTGTATGCTGTTGAGTGGATTCATCTGGACAGCTTTTGGGAAGTCACTTTCCATCTGGAGGAGAATGTCCGCAAATAGAGTTATTCCAGCATAAACTGTTATGGTATAATTACACAGCTATAGTTATGCCAGTCTATTTTCTGATGTAGGCAAGCCAAGTCTAGTTGTTGAAATGTAGGCGTGGGAAACAAGAAGTCTGCTTTCTAGGCTCAGCTCTGAGTGCTCTTTGTGGCCTTGGGCCAGTCCCCTAACCTTTCTGCCTCCTGCCTATGCAAAATAAGAAGAGTTAAATTAACCCACTTCACAGATGTGGTGTAATGACTAATTGGCTAAAATCTGTAGTGCTGCAGAGAGAGCTATTAACTTCAGTGTCTTTGGCTGGCTGAATAACTTAACGTATTTTTAAAAGTGAAGTTTGTTTCCCTCTCTCAGGATAGGGTGGCTCTGCCACTACAAAGCAGAAAGTCATTCAATGTGAAGTGGCTTGAGCTAATAGAACCTGGAGTTTACCATCTCCAACAGTACTAGTTTTAAAGTAACTGCTCTTGCTTGTAGCTGGAGCAAGAGTTAAGGGTGTAGCTAAGACTTTGCTTGAAAGCAAAACTTACAGGTTCCAAAACCCTTTGCAGGCTCTTGATACACAAAGAATGCAGATATAAAGGATAACTCCCTGCTATTCCTGTTGGCTGCTCTGTTGGATGAAGAGACTCAAGAGTGTGGGGGCAGCATGAATTCCTATGCTTCCAGGTGTTTGTGTGTTTAACTTTGAAAATTTAAATTTAGTAATATCTTTGAATGCAATGCTTGACATACACAACAAGAACTTATTAATAGACTGTTAACTCTGGTGCCTAATAATGGCATTACCCCAGTCACCAGCACCCAGCAGTTCAGTTTCCATGAAGAGATGGAAGGTGCTAATGCACCTGATCCAAGACTTGTTGAAGGCAAGGGAAAGCTCCTCACATCAAGTGTTCACCATCTTCATGGAAGAAAGACACCGGGCACTAGGAGATGTGCCAACTGGCTGGGGTGGGTTTGGGCCTGGTCCCGAGCTGAGAATGCAGAGGTGTTACTTCAGCCTTGGCCGTCGAGGCACAACAAGGGTTTGCCTCAGAATGATGTTTTCTTCACCTTCTTACCCCACCACACTGACCTCTCAGGGGAAGGGGAAATAGCGCGGAAAGGCTTTTATTTTAACCAGGCTTTCTCTCTGAGCGAAACACTTACAAAAAGGAAAATAAATTACCTCATGTGTACTTTGAATCTCCAATTAGATAACAAGCACGGCGGCTCTGAACCCTTCCCCTCCGGCTTTACGCCGTCCTCCGGCTGCCCCCCGGCCTCCCACCGCGGCAGCAATTAGCGCAAAGCCCATAGGAACCGGGAGGAAGAGGAAGGCGGGCGGAGCGGCGGTCGCTGCGCGCCCGCGGCCACCCCGGCGGTTAAAAATAGAAGTGCTGAATCATGACTCCGCCAGCAACTTCACCCGCCCGGCGACGGCACAGCGGCTGCCACTCCTGAGAGGAGGCGGCG